>OY856412.1:1178535943-1179000943 GCA_963693085.1 Alisma plantago-aquatica | reverse complement strand
ACAATACCCCAAAATCATTCATTATGCATGATATTGTCTTCTTATTTGACATTATTGGTATTTTCTCTTTCCTCTTTCTTCATTAGGCTCCTTGGACCCCAAGAAACTCCAAGATTTCGAAATTCCTTCATAAGGATACTTATTATCCTTCTAGATGCATCAATATTCATTATTTCACATTATCTTGTTTATTTCTTATTAAAATATCTCTTTTTGAGGATTTCTCTTTTTATTTCTTTTTATTTTTCTCATTGGCATTCCTTTTAACCTTAGTAATCCTTTGGATACGAAAATCCGCCAAGGATAATTCAATTATACCTCTTTCCACTTATTTTCCACATTTTATCATTGTTTTCAATTTCTTTCTTAATAAAGAAATATTTAATTGTTCTTTTCTTTTCTTATTGCTTTCTCTTTGCAACTTTGGACTCCTTGGAACCCAAGGAACCCAACAGACATGAAATCCCACTTTGGATTATATTCCATTGCCTTCTAGATGTTTCTACACCTTTCTTTTCTCCATTTTCTAATATACTCAATTAATGGAGTTTCTTTTATCCTTTCCTTGTTATTGGGCCCAATAGCCAATAAAGCCAACAAAATAACCATCAAGACTATTGTAAACAAAATCCATTTATTCAAAACAAATTATATCATTATTTGTTCAAATATATTTAATATGAGAAATTGCATTTCTCACCAAATGAACCCTAAAGTTGGGGTTGTAATATCTTTCCCCTCTTATAAGAATTTTGCCCCCAAAATTCCATCAAGCAAACAAACAAATTAGGATAAGCCTTTCTTATATCCATCAGGGCTCTCATGTGGGTTCACCCTTTCCATGGTGCTTCCCAAGAACCTTCATCATCTCATATTCTTCCATCTGAGTTCTTTCTTACCTTGGTATATCGTACCCTCATAGGTGACTCAGGACATTTCTGCCTCCCAAAAGATGAATAGGTTTAGGGCTCCATACATGGCTTGGGTACCTCACATGGTGCTCTAGATTGGACTCATGTAACACATTATACATCATGTTATCCTGTGGGGTAAGGCTAAACACAACCATCTCCACCAATCCATCTCAAATGGGCCATGCAACCAGGACTTAGCTCTCTTAGCTATAACTTAGAGGGGTCATATTTTAACATCACATACTCTCCCACAGTGAACTGCATGTCAGTCTGCTTTGCATCCGCTCACGACTCATGTCACTTCTGGGCTCTCTTTCATCCATTGCACGATCAAAGTGACTTCATCTGCACACATTGTGGGCCTTTTCTGACTTTTGCGAGGTCCATTCACCAACATCATATTAATGAAGTGGTGCCCGACACAACCTCCCTTATAGATCTTCTTTACATCCTGATATTGGCTAAGGTGGTTATCATCACATCTCTCATAGGGCAAGAACTGCCCCCCATGTATCACCCTAGATGAGCACACATGCTCTCATCAGACCCTCTAGTCTGGATCGTTCTAACCATCAATTAGGGGTGATAAGCGGTACTAAAATTGAGTTCTTCATGTACCTACTTCCACCGCATGGAAGTAAACCTTTAGATCATACTCAAGAACTTTTGAACTTGCATCATGGTGTAGTTCAACCATCTCTCTCTCATATATAGTTCAAATGAATCCATCCCTTGACAATTCCCTTTCTTTCTCATGTCATCTAGGTAAGGCAATCTACCATAACCCATATTGCATCTTGACCTTCCTTGGTCTAGGGGAGATTTACCACAACATTCATAGTGATGAACTCCCATTCCCTCTTTGGGATTCTTTATCCTTTATATCAAAACATTGGGTTACTGGTGTTCATCCTTCACATCCTATCATGCATGGCAACATACCACATGCAACTTCATCATAGGCATCCAAAGTACTACTGTGACTTACTATCTTCGTAGTACCATGGTGTATGGTGAATTTAAAATCATGATCTCTTGTACGTCATGATTCCTCAAGATTGATTCCTTAGAAACCCTAAACCACTCTAGTTGGGGTTTCATCACCTTCCTTTCTAGAGAAGTGCATCTGAGGTTCTACCACCATATTTTCATTGCATCAAGGACTAAGTTGGCTAACCAAACAACCATTAACTTGATCAACCGATATTATTACATCTGAGGGTTAGCCAAAATTATCTCTTTTTCCAACTGAGGGTTAACCTAACAACCTCTTCTAGCCTTTAGCTAAACTATGCAGCTGCTTATCAACCACTTCACATCCTTAGGTGCTAGGTAATGTTGAATACATACACCTCCATGCATTCCACTTATTATCTCATCTCAGCTCTAAGTCTATCTTCATTAAGAAACTCTGAGCTCATCCTCTTAGTTTTCGAACTCAACCTTGTACGATTCATAGTTCATGGTAAAACAACCTCAAAAGGTGACTACCTTATCTCTCTATCCACATATCATTCACTCCACTAGGGTATGTTATCATCTCTGTCCTCATACCTCATAGCAATGTTCCAACTCACATCATCTTTATCCTTGGTGTATGGCACGCGTACTGTTCTATCTCTCACTCCCATAACAAGAGGAAATAATCATTTGGCTGCAGTCCAAATACAAAGTTCTTCCTGTTCCAAGAGTAGAGATGGTACATCCCTGTGACATCCAACTCACATAAACAAGATTAACTAATGCGGAAGCGATCACTAACAACGGGTTACTGCAAATCACTAAAAATTAAAACCATTTACAAAGAGATCCATTCTCAAGAAAACTCTTTAGACAAGAACTATAGTATTATATTTGCATACTGGTCCACATTATACATTCCATGTACCATCTCTTCTCGAGGAACATATATACATCATGCTTTGCTAAAAAGCACAAGTAACAAAATCCTCGAGGTAAACAAACCAAAATCTCAGATCGATTATAAAGACACTATTCACTAACTCCTAGGACCTGAGAGTACAGAGACGACACATAGGACTATCTATTCCAAAACTTGACCACCAGTATTTCCACCTGTAGAATTACTGTGATCCCTGTTGCTGCTGTTGCTCTTCTCTGGCTATGGGATTTATGCCTCTACTTCGTCCACGTCCACCTAAAAATGATGGATTCCATGGAATTGCCCCAGCGAGAGATGTAACTCTCCGCCAAAACCATTATTATTGTAGTTTAATAAAAATAAACTGAATAGAAGAATCATATATATGTCCAGCAGTAGGTAAATCAATATCTAAACTGATTAGAGAAATAAGCTTATTCAGAGCAATTCAGCAATGATTTGATAAAGAAGCATGTCACTATTCAACAAGATATTGAAGAAACATGTATATCATTTATTCTTTTAGGATATACTAAGCAATTTACATCAACCAGTGATTCTTGCATTTTGACTTTAGCAAATATGCTACACGACTGATTACATTTTACAATCATATTTATGCCCCGAGGAGATGAGGTATACCGCTCATCCTCCAACCGACAACTGCGAAGTCAAAATCGGTACCATATAAGGTTAAAGGAAGAACCAAATTCCATGACCTCTCACATCTCAATCAGTGCGAGACTACAAGAAGGACTAGGTCAACTACTCAATATAGCGTTCCAGGGTATACTGGCAACTTCACTACAGAGTTACAGTGGCAGCTGCACTCTCATAGGCAATCGAGAGATTTGATGTTTATCTCATATCGACCCGACATTCATCATCATCGGGAGATTCATGACACATCCATCCCGACATAATTAATGAAGGATTGAGAGATTTATTGCTTAACTCACATCAATCCCTTCATCAGAGCATAAGGTATCAGCGCCCATTACCCCCACATATTCAAAAATATGTGTTCTTGAGGAATTCCCGAAGGAAAACCTGTTTCACCATCACCAATTTCTGACGATGATGGATCTATGGTCAGGGCTCTACATGAATACATTTCACTTGTTTAATGAAGTACATTATCATATTATTTTACATCAAGCAAGTTCTCAAACATAACTTATTAAGACTAATTCTATAAACACACATGTACTGTTTTCATCGGTTACTTCTCAATCTTTATAAGACATTGGGATCTCAGTCCCTTATTTCAATTACTGGGAATACTCATCCCTTCACAAACTCAATGTCATAATCATATGGTTATGGGTATTTAAACCCTTAACTCATCACTGAACATTGCTACCACGTTTTCAGTTAACCATCACCTTCAGGTCCTCTGACCAAGGTAAACATGATACTTGCAACACTAGCATCTCTCATGGCACTTAAGGCCCATTAATTCTCTTATTACCTCTTACTAGGCAAAAAGGCATATTATGGCACATAAGGCCCAATAACAATTTTAATAACTAAAACTTCATAGCTCATACCTGGCTAAGTTCATCAGCCGGCGAGTAGTAGCCCAGCTGGTCGCAGCTCGGGGCCCCTCATGAAGGGTCACGGGTTCGACTCCCGTTGGAAGCGCTACTCGGAAGTAATTTTCCGCAGCGTCAACCGGCCTCTAATGCGACTTATTGAGATACCGGTGTGCGGACACACAGGTCTCCTGGGTTTACCATCCCTGCTATCTGGGCCTCCGCCTAGGGGAGTGGGTTTCCCCTGGCAAACTAAAAAAGTTCATCATCTCATGATAACTGCATGGTTAGTACAGATGATAATAGATACATCAATTTCATATCAACACCATGCAAAACAAATATAGCATCACTATTCAAGGGTAACACACTATTCCCTGACTAGGGTTAGGGCTTCCCATTTCAAGTCAATTGGGGATACTCATCCCATTACCCAGATCAGGGTTATGGTTCATCACCATATTGCCCAAGATTGGGGTTTACATACAATATCCCACAATTAGAGTTTACTATTTATCCCAATTAGGGTTTCATATTCAATTACCCATAATTAGGGTTTACTATTACCTTAAATTAGGGTTTCACTCAGAATTGTCTTGAATTAGGGTTAGGATTCATTAACCTTCTTGATTAGGGTTTTCATGATCCCTTCAATAAGGATCATACCCTAATCACCACATGATTAATACTCATGTATGAATTCCTTTTTATCATTCTCAACTTGATTAGGTTATACCAACCCTTCAATCAAGTACATACAACTATGATTAACATAGTGTACTTAAGACATTGCTTTCATAACCTATTAGGTTTAATGAATTTAAAGGTATTGAACATCTACATACTTTAGGGTTTCAACCTTTGTTCTTATTATTGATAATCATCATGATCATCCATTGGATCAATAGATCAACCATCACTTTAAGTTTCCAATCAACTTGATCATCTTGAAACATCCAATCAGTTTTGACCTTTCTCACTCCAAACGGTTTTGAAACTGTTTGGATTCCAAACAATTCTGAGACCGTTTGACCCGAAATGGTTTCAAGACCGTTTGGACTCAAATAGTCTCAAGACCGTTTGGGCCAAACCAGCCTCAAAACCGAATGGGTTACTTAGGACATCCCTCAACCAAATTGAATAAGATTTGCACCATTGAATTGGCCATCAATTAGACTATTGAAGGATTCATCAATCAACACCATTGGATCTTCCTCATAAACTACAATCCACCTTGGGTCTCCAAATGGTCCTAAGACCGTTTGATCCCAAATGGTCTCAAGACCGTTTGGTCCAAATCAGCTTGAAATCGTTTGGATCAATTGAGTTTCCTTTCAACAAATCGATTAGGGTTTCTAATTTGAGGATTGTCCATACATTGAATTAATCAATTGGATCCATTGGATCATCATCCATCATGTTCTAGGGTCCTGACCTCAAATAGTCAACCCATCCATTTGGTCAACCATCACAAATGGTTTGGGACCAAGCCCCCAAACGGTTTGCAAACTGTTTGGTCTCCAAACAGTTTGGTGAAACCATTTGGACCAAAGCTATTGAAATCATTTTCTACTCAATTATGTTAAGATGTATGATTAAGATGATGTCATCATCATCCAACCCTTCGAAATATACTACCATTTACATGGTAATTCCATCAATTAATCAAATGAAATGCAAGGAGAACAATTGAATCAAATGAATTGAGAAATTGAGTTCAACAAAAATGATTAAGGGTTCAAGTTATATAACCCGCCTCCAATTGAGCTTCAAATCTTATAGATTCACGTCAAAAATGGTGGATACAACTCCTTTCACTATCCCAAGGTTCGTCCTCAAGCTTTGAGTGAAAAGGAATGGTTAGAATTGAAGATGGGATCGAGATAAGAAGAAATCATGCATTGATTTGTGATTTCCACCATGAAATCAAGATGAACGAAGGTCAAGAAGCTTACCAACAGGTTGGGGGTCGTCTTCCTGCTGCTCCTAGCTCCCTTGGTCATTTTTTCAAGCAAAGAGGAGAAGTGGATTCGAAAAAGCCTTTGGTTTGAGTGGTAAAAGGTGTTTTTATAAGAAAATCAATGAGAGAGAAATGTCTTATAAAAATATTTTAATTCCAAAATTTGTGCCACCTCTTCCTCCTCAATTCCGTGCATACAAATCTATCTTCCTTATCTCCAAATTCCCTTCCATTATCCATGAATTAAGGGAAAAGAAATTAAGCACCTTAATCATATTATATTAATATCTATTTTTAGTGGATATTACTTTTCATTAACTTAATGTGAGTGGGTTTTCCACTCATGTAGATATTTACTTTTCCTTTGCAAGCCACAAGGACGTTCACACTTGAGCAAATCCAACCATCTCGTTTTTTGTTGAAGGCCCTTCAATTATTTTATTTATTTTTGCATTAAATTAAAGTAAAGTTCCATTTATGCTTAAATCTTGATTCTTTTAATATCAAGATTCTCTCTCCTTCAAAGTAGCTCTAATGAGATGCCCCTATCATTTTCTTGCATCTACAAGTTGTCAAGAATATTAAGGACCTTATTGAAGTGGTAAATTGCATATTGAACCCTGGGTTTTGGGTAAATGGCACATTACACCAAAACTAGGTTTTAATGCACAAGCATTGCTTTATCAGCTCCTTCTTGGTACTCAGGCTTTCACTAGCCTTACCTCTACATCATCTTCATTCTCATGATGCCTGAGGAACATATTATCATGCAAAGTTTGCAATTTAACCCCTCAACTTGGGTAATTTGCAATTTAGTCCAAACAAGAAAAACATTATTTTCATCATAGTTCAAAATGGACTAAAATTGAAATATAAGTTCCTCTTGAGCCTTAATTACTTTTTAAAAGATAAGAGCAAGAATATAATCAACTTTATTAAAAAAAACACCTAGGGTTAAAGCATAACCCAGGTCAGGGATGTTACAATCCCACCTTGCCACTACACCTTCAAATCTAAGTTGAAACATGCAACTTATGTCTCGATATCAAGGTTACTTCCATGGAAACTGGTTTCGAACCTACTTGGGTCACCACAAAATCCTTGGTCATATCGTCTAGGTCTATAGGGTGCCAAAACTTTTGGGTTCATCCCACTTCCCTTATGCATCTAGAGAGTGCCCTACTCATCCACCCTTTGGGTCCCATGAGTTCATGAAGGTGATCAATCTCCTAACCCATGGCCCTCAGACAATGATAGCTATTACCTCTTGAACCTAAGGTCATGTGCAATCTTAGGAATTAGGAAAATCCTACTTCCATCTGTCTTATCCCTACCTGACTCTAAGATAGACTTAGGATTCTATTATAGTACTTGTCCAGCTTAGAACCTTACCCAAGCTGTCATCATCTCTCTCTACATTCATGGGTTGACTTTCATCCTTTCATAGGGGTCCTGCGGACATGCCTACCTTGGTCAGGCTCCCTCACTGGTTACCTCCATGGTAACACATCCATATGAACTTTAGAGATGGTTATCTATGGGTCTACGGGTTCATTCTCATACCATTTACTTTTCACTTAACTTCTCCAGATCCTATGAGACCTCTTCAGGTTTCCTCAAAACCCACAAAATGGGTATACATTCTACCAAAGGGTCCCTCTCCCAGGATGGGAGGAAACTACAACTCTTGACAACAAGGTCACAAACATCCTTAGGGTTCATATACACATGAGCATGCTTCACCCAGCTGCTACTAAACCATGCTAGGTCATACTTGTTCTCTTTCCTCAATATTAGATCATGACCATACCTTCCCACATCATCAACTTAGCTGTGAGGGGTTCATCAAACATATATTAAACTCAAGGGGTTCCCTCTCCTCTAACCATGAGGAGTACCATGCTCGAATCTATAGAAACTCAAATCTCATCATGATCATCATGTACTCCACTTCCCCTCTTAGGCCTAAGAACCCTAGGTTCATTTCTTTATGCCACAGCTGTCCAACTGCATGCTCAACCTTTAACCATGAACCAAGCATGTCCAAGGTATGTCATGTGCTTCCCATGATCCTTTTATTTGAGCAACACTTCAGATTTGAGTCCTCCTCAAGGACAGTCAACAAGGTACAAGGCCTCACAACCTATTACCAAACCTCTTCATGGTTAAAGGAACTCTTCTTCTCATCTATACCTTAGGTACGGAGGTACCAACCTATTACCAAACCTCTCAGAGGATGTGCCAGGTCTCTACTTGTAATGGAGATCTATACCTCCAAGACTAACTCTCTTTACTTATCCTCCTGAAAAGAAGGTCTAGCCTCGGGTTTCTCCTACGTCATGACAACTTATGTCATATGACCTAAGCATGTATCTATTCTTTTACGCTTAGTCTATTAAGCTTATGTTCATGACATCTTATTTACATGCTTTTTATTAATTTGGTGGAGGATTCCTTAAACCTTATCAACCTTACCCATACCTCAAGAGGGTGAGGAAAAGAGAGAACCCTAATCCTTAAGTTCCTTAACAACATTTGAGTTGATAAGGGATGAACACGATGAGAGAGTCCTAAAGGTATCTTATTTTGAGTCAAATCTTGAGACTTTGGCCAGAAAGTCACACTAATCCAGAGTCCTTGTATTCTGACTAGCGGTGTGGAGGAAAATCTTGCCAGCCCCTGGACGTGATCCTTTTCTAGACACCTCTATCTTTCGAAAAATCCTCTAATAACTCCCTTGGGTTTACAAAGTTTGTAAAATTTAATAATTCTTACAGATTAAATGAGGAACCTATGATCTGATACCAAATGTAACGACCCCACCTCCATGTAACCCCCAATTATGGGAGACCAAGAGATCAGAGCCATTATCCCAATTAATAGGATCAAAGGTTTGACAAATAATCAATAACAATTATCAAATTTTACCAACTAAACTAAAAACTAGTATAAAATAAAACTTTGCATACCTTTTTAATACTTTGGTAAACTACTCTATCCACAACCTGGATTCATTCTATCTAATCCTCCTTGCACTTTATTTCTCATTTCCACAATGTGTCACTTTACTATTTGTTCTTTCAAATGTTGTACCTAAAACGCCGACAAACAAAACGTCGGTCAACATATAGGAATATGCTGGTATGTGGGAACAACCAAAATTTCACAAATATGGCTAACAATTTAATTATCACAATCAGGGTAATTAGCAAACCAATTTACATTTTCAATGTGTCATCCTCCACTGCTTTTTTCATAACCCTGGAATATCCCTCTAGGGTTTCACTTTTGCCATTGACTTAAGGACACCTTCTCAAACCCGAGCTTGGTGCCTGGGGGTCACCTCTCATGGTGCCCCATAGTCATGCAACATAGACCACCTTTCATTCCCGAGCTTGGTGTCTAGGGTCACCTCTCATGGTGCCCATTGGTCTACTCTCTTGGGCCTGACCTTTATAGCATCTTCCGTCATGGTGGCATGTAGGTGGGAGAATACACATGTATTTATAATTGTGATAACCATCGTGACTTTATAATTGCAGTATGAACATCCAAACTGTTTAGTTTCAACCAATGCAATTAACCATCTGGGAAACCTCCAGAAAAACTAATGTGATTAATCGTAATTAACCACATACCTGTTAGGATGAATTGAGATAGAATAGTCCAATCAATCAAGACATCCAATCAAGCAAGTACAAGAGTCCTGAAATTACATCCAATTCATTTTTATCAAAATCTATTCAAACCATCTTACTACTTAAGGTTTCTATTCCTTTTTAGGATTTCTACCACTTTTAGGGTTTACTTTGCAATTAGGGTTTTTACTTCATTCTACTCTTTTAAACCCTAATTTCTCATCTATCCTTCATGAAAGTTATTAAGGTTACCTTTTAACAACATATAACCTTAATTTCAGAAACAATACAATTAATCATCAATTAAGTCCATTAAGCCTCTTTTACATTAAAGCTACCATTTTTATCCCTTTTATTCCATGACAAGATCGTTATGCTCATTTATCATCAATTCATAGTTCATTATGGTCTAATTCACATATGAATTCTAATTGTCATTAATTCTACCTTTATTCATTAGAAAACCCTAAATTCTACACTAAAGGTATTTATCCACAATTAGAAACATTTATACTCAAAATAACTTAGAATCATCACATCTTAACTTTATTCACAATTTTGAATAATTAAAGCCATTAAGAGTCTCATTTACCAATATTAGGGTTTCAAGGCCCATTAAAGCATATCCATGCACATGAAACTCTAAATTAAACTAATTACATGCAAAGTTCATCCTTTTTGTTTCTAATGTTCCTTGTTATCATTAATAGGTTAATACCAACTTAATTCATCCATTAAACCCTATTAAATACATTAATCATCTCAAAATAGGGTTTCTTAATCTTTAATTCATTGAAGTTGATAACTTACACTACTTTTCAAATTGCAAGAGGAATTAGCTTCTAAATATATTTTTATTGGATTCCTCTCATTTTTCTGAGAAAATTTCATATTTTATGCGTACCAATCCGACTATGAAAATTTAACTACGAATTTTAAAAATTTGCTTACTTGGACCAATGGGACGCTGACACGTTAGCGGTCCCATGCACTGCGCTTGCTACGTAACTTGGCTGGTTTAAAAACACAACCAAATACTGATTTTACCCTCTCATGCCTCCTTGGTCTTGCAAAGCCCGGAGGGGCAAGATTGTCCAACGCCACCCGCCTTTCTTCTTCCTCGCGCCATCCGTCTTCCGTTGCCCTAGCCTCCAAGGGCGCATATCCTCCTTGCCTCTCTTGGCCTCGATGGCCACCAGGGAGGGTGCTATTTCCCCTGTCGTGCCCTAGTGTACGCAACGCGCCTCCAAGACATGGCCAAAACTATCGTGAGCAAGCCCAGAAGATCCGCAGCTCACAGCTATGATGCAACTGTACTGCAGTTGATTGTGGGATCTTCTCCCACCTCACCAAGGCATGAATCTCCTCGAAACTCATTGCCCTACCTCAGCTGAAAACCCACACATACAAGGGTGCCCTTCAGTCATGGCCAGCACTGCTAGTTCAGGTTGGTCGAGTCTGCAACCTACAGCCAGCATTACAGTTGTGCAACGACTGTCGTGCATGTGTTGGAGTCTAAGGGTGATGGTCGTCTGTTTCTTCAACTTTTCTAAAGATAGTATTGTAGATTCTAAATTCCTTAGTAGAAGTTGAATATCCTAAGAAGAATCATTTATGTGATCTAGGGTCAAACTTATATCAATCATCCTTTGTATTTAAGATGTAACAAGGTGTACCAAAGGTTTGAAAATAGTCAACTATTGGTTTCTTGTTGAAGATGAGTTTATAAGGAGTTTTCTTAAGATGGGAGTGAATTGATACACAGTTTAATACATAGCATGATGCATTTACGAGCTTCATCCCAAAATATTTTAAGTGTATTATGTTCAAATAACATTGTTCTAGCCATTTCTTGTAAAGACCCATTTTTCCTTTCTACTATCCCATTTTGTTGTGGGGTGTGTGGTGCTACAAAATTATGAGTATACCTTTTGGGATGTAAAAAATTCTTCAAAGATGTGATTTAGAAATTCCCCACCATGATCACTCCTAATGGTTCATATTTTGTTTTTTATTTGATTTTAAATCTTAGAACAAAATTAAATGAATATTCTAATAGTATCATCTTTAGTTGAAAGAAAATGAACCCATGTATATCTACTATAGTCATCAACAATATCAAAGCAATATCTTTTACCAGTAATAGATTGAGTCCTCATAGGACCAAACAAATCCATATGAATGAGATCTAATTATCTAGTAGTACTAAGAAAGGTTTTGGATTTGAAAGAAGTTTTCTATTACAACCCCAATTTTTGGGTTCATTTGGTGAGAAATGTAATTTCTCATATTAAAGACATTTGAAAAAATAATGATATAATTTGTTTTGAATAAATGGATTTTGTTCACAATAGCCTTGATGGTTGTTTTGTGGGCTTTATTGGCTATTGGGCCCAATAACAAGGAAAGGATAAAAGAAACTCCATTAATTGAGTATATAAGAAAATGGAGAAAAGAAAGGTGTAGAAACCTCTAGAAGGCAATGGAATATAATCCAAAGTGGAATTTCGTGTCTCTTGGGTTCCAAGGAGTCCAAAGTTGCAAAGAGAAACCAATAAGAAAAGAAAAGAACAATTAAATATTTCTTTATTAAGAAAGAAATTAAAAACAATGATAAAATGTGGAAAATAAGTGGAAAGAGGTATAATTGAATTATCCTTGGTGGATTTTCATATCCAAAGGATTCCTAAGGTTAAAAGGAATGCCAATGAGGAAAATAAAAATATAGAAAAAGAGAAATCCTCAAAAAGAGATATTTTAATAAGAAATAAACAAGATAATGTGAAATAATGAATATTGATGCATCTAGAAGGATAATAAGTATCCTTATGAAGGAATTTCGAAATCTTGAAGTTTCTTGGGGTCCAAGGAGGACCAATGAAGAAAGAGGAAAGAGAAAATACCAATAATGTGAAATAAGAAGACAATATGATGCATAATGAATGATTTTGGGATATTGTTAAAAAGGAAGTAATTTCTATTAAAAGAAAATAGAAATTCATGCCAATGGATTAAAAAACCAAGAATAAAGAGAGTAAGTGGGAGGAGTTTTTAATTCCTAAATTCAAATATAATAAAGGATATCAAAAAATATGTTTAGGAGAGAGAGAATCTTACTTCTCAATAAGGGAATTGGATTCCTATTGGGAAAGAGCTATGTTGCTTCGTGGGCAAGCATCTTAGGGCATTGATACCCTCCCCTATATAAGGGGTAGGGCTTTTGGCTCTAGTTTAAGAGATCCCACACGTCTCACTCCCTTCTCTTCCTTTTTTTTTGTTCAAACCCTAACCAAAGGTTATAGCACTAACCCTGGGGCACTGAGGAACCTTGGAGTCATCACAATGGACTGGGGATGTTGCACTTTGTCAGAAGAAATGACAACACAAAGTGCTGAAAATGAAATTGAAAATGAAACTTAAATGATATTACTCATCAAATTGATGACCTAGCCATATCAACAAAAGATGATCAAAATTCTGAAATTGAACAACATAATAATGAGGCACAACAACCTATTCCTATATTGACCAAGGACTATCCTCAAGACTTAATCATATCAAATCTTTTCGATAAAGTAAAAACTCGATCATCATTTCAAAATGTTGCAAACAAGGTCTTTGTATCAATTGTTGAACCTAAAAAGGTAAATGAAGCTCTAAAAGATGAGTATTGGACAATGGGTATGCAAGAAGAGTTGAATCAATTTATTAATAACAACATATGGGACTTGGTTCCTAGACCTCAAGATAAAACCATCATTGGAACTAAGTGGGTTTTTTGAAATAAACTTGATGAACTAGTTTCCCATAAACACATCAATATATTTCAAATGGATGTAAAAAGTGCCTTTTTAAATGGAATTATAGAAGAAGAATTCTATGTTTGTCAACCACCTGGTTTTAAAATTCCCAACAAGCTTGACCATGTTTATAAGATTAAGAAAGCTCTTTATGGTCTAAAACAAGCACAACAAAATTGGTATGAAAGACTTAAAAAATATCTCTTTGATAATGGCTTCTCTATTAGAAAATCAGATTCCACATTATTTTTCAAAACATATGAATTATATTTTCTTATTATTCAATTATATCTTGATGACAACATTTTAGGTGCTTCAAATGATTCTTTATGTAATCAATTCAGTGATATCATGCAAAAAGAATTTGAGATGAGTCTTATGGGAGAACTAACATTTTTCCTTGGTTTTTAAATAAAACAAACACCCACTGGAAATTTTCTAAGCCAAGAAAAATACACCAAGGAACTCTTAAAATGATTTAGTATGGAAAATCACAAACATTCTACCACACCCATGGCCACTTCTGCTAAAATTGACAAGGATGAAGATGGTGAACCCATTGATGATTCCTTATATAGCGCCATGATTGGTAGCTTACTATATTTGACTACTTCTAGACCGGATATCATGTTTTTCGTTGGACTTTGCGCTAGATATCAATAAAAACCAATGCATTCTCATTTTTAAGCCATCAAAATAATTTCAAGATATATCGTCGGCACTATAAACTATGGTTTGTGGTATCCTAAAGGTCAATCATTGGATTTAAAATCTCACACTGATCCCAACTATGTTGGTTGTCGACTTGATCAAAAGAGTACAAGTGGTGGTTGTTTCTTACTAGGAAGATCCTTAGTATCTTAGTTTAGTAAGAAACAAAATACAATGCCCTATCCACCACTAAAGTCGAATATATGGTTGTTGGCTCATGTTGTGCTCAAGTACTCTATATGCAATAAGTTTTAAATGATTATGACTTTGCATGTTCTTCTATGCTGAATTTCTATTATAATACTAGTGCTATAAACTTGGCCCACAATCCTATTTTACATAAGCATGCCAAGCATATTGAGTTTAGACATCATTTCTTAAGAGAACATATTTCTAAAAATAATATATCTCTTCATCATGTTGATACAAAAGAGAAATTAGCTGATATCTTTACCAAACCTCTTCCTTTGGATCAATTTCAATATATTATAAAGAGGTTACTCATTACTCCCCTAGAAGATGTTTTCTTTGATATATGTTCTAAAAATTCTTGATAATTTTCTGATTTGAAATTCCTATGATTTATAGTAAAATTTTAGAACTCTTCCTTTGATTAGTCACAACGATTTATTATCATGAACAAAATTACTCAGTATAATATTTGGTCGACAATTAAGTAGACTGAGAAAGTCCTCGGTTGACAAATTTCTTGACCGAGTTTCACTCGGTGGTATCCTGGACTAACTATGTGAATCTCAACTAAGATCCTTCTAGAAACCTCTTGAACTGAAAAAAAATTCACAGAAGTCCCTCGGTCAAATATATTTTTGACTGAGTCCTCGACCGTTACACCTAGAAATTCAAATTCCAACATCGACCGACTAGCCATTACAAAGAGTCGTGGGAAAAGAACCGTTGGTGTCTCGGTCGATGACACGAATTTCTCATGCGTAGAACGCAAGTGTACGTGTCAATGTAATATAGGCCTTTGTGAGGCCCGAGTCGAACTTAAGGACATTGAATTATCAGAGACTACTACTAACTACTCGCAATCAGCTAGACCAGTTAAAAAGTTGGAAGTTGTTGTAAAATTAAAAGAAAATGAAATAAAACAAAACAAAATCAATCGATTAAAGGTTTAGTTTAATCAATTTAGGTGAAGATCTTTAGGATTGCGGTTTCACCGCGGGTTATCATTGTATGAATTTCTATATAGCAACTCATATTTATCTCTCTTTCTGGGTAGTGGCATGTAGTCAGAATTTCCCATTGTCATGGTACAATTCACTACCTATGTCTAGGTCGGTTCCACCGTCATAGTAACCTATACCCTAAACTAGGTGCATTAGAATTGACCTCTGGGTATCCACCATTAACCTTACACCACCTTGTTCATGGGATTTGTTAATTAATGTGAATTTCGTCTCTTTTCAACGGTCAATTCTTCTTTCAAAGCAATTAAGAGCATTAGATTATTATTATGGTGATCAAGCATAACAATATAATTGAGAAAACGAATTCATACCACGGATTTAAGAGATAAATGATGAATTACTATGGTAAAAACATCATACAATGCTTCCCCCAGCTACTCTCGGTCCTAAAGACAGAGGGGATTAGCCTCACATGTTCATCTCAAAGCAAAACATGGTAGAGAAAAAGGGAAACATGGAGAAAAACGTGATTAAGTAGTGAAACCCCTAAACGGAGAAGATCTAAGTGTTCCTTGGTGCAGAATGTGCGATCTTCGGCCTTTCGGCAGTGGAAAACGTCTTCTTCGGCGTCTGAAACGGCTGGGGCATGCTTCTGGGCTCCGTTCTTCTCTCCACACCTTCTCGGGACGTGTGCAGTGGCTAATGACATGATGGCTTTCTCTTGGCCGTCGTCATTAGGTATAATCACCGAGTTAGGTTGCAAAAATATCATAGCCGTCAGGTTTAGATTGATATGAAGAAAACTTGTATCTGACAGTGTCGATACCATCGACATGAGTCGATGGTATCGAACCTGCACGGTATCAGCTGGTCTTCTTTTCTTTTCTTTGTCGCAACTGATGCTGACTCGATACCATTGACAAAGGTCGATGGTATCGACTCTCTTAGGCATCGCTTTTTGTCCTTTTGCATCGCTGAAGCTCCACTTGTCGATAGTATCGACTTATGGGTCGATAGTATCGACTATCTTCTCGCTAGCAACCTGATGGTATCTCGATACCATCGACTATCCTGTCGATAATATCGACTTTGTGCTGCTCCTTGCGGCTGGCAACCTATGGTTTTGTCGATGGTATCGACAACAACAGATATTTGTTTATCCTGAAATTGCAACACGAAACCACATAAGTCGAAATAAGACATATTATTGTAATCATTTATGCTCAAAATACCAAAATAAAGGAGATGTAACACTGAGAAGGATCATAGACCAAAGTAAATGAATCATGCAATATTAACCACCAAAATGACCAATAATTGCATAAAACACAAATAAAATATGTCTATAAATGCGACTCAAAATCATCGCATCAAACTCCCCTAAGCTTGAACATTGCTCGCCCTAGAGCAACTAAACCTTAGAATAGAATTGTGAACATCAACTAAAGAACAGATCATCACAACAAACATCACCATATGATCCCCACCGGACATTCACATTCCGGCCCTTACAAACCACGGAATGATAATTACCCTAAAGGCGACAATAATCATCCATAAAAGATATGTACCTCAAAATCAATGAACATTATCACATAAGGCAGCTAGCATAATAGAATTCGCCAGTTCAGACTCGGTGTGTCTTGTGATCTCCTATTCTACGTTGCTCGACCTAACTACCATCTACATGGAAGCAGTTATCCTGATATTAAAGAGTGAGAAGAAAATCATGGTGGCCTACCAATTCGAGCAACGGGTGGATGGAATGGGTGGCTCATGGAAGAAATGGAAGCATTATATGGTTTTAACATGCAAAAAGCAAAAATGACCTAAATGATGCATATGCAAGTGTAAATGCCCTAATGCCTACATTTGGGTGGAATGATGCATGCACTATCATTCCGTCTCAAGGTGAGATGGAATATCTAAAAGAACAACATCATGTTCTTATTCTTCTTTATATGCAGTGAAAACATGTTCCTTTCTCCCTCTCATTCCTATTTACTTCTCAATATTTTTTCCCTTTTTCTTCTTTTTTTTCGTTTTTTTTTTAAATTTTCATTTTTTTAAGGCCCTTATATCCATAAATGACAATAAATTATTTGTCAGGCTCATTATTTTTTAACTCAAATGTTTGAAGCATTCAGAAGGTATGGAACAAATTAATCACCCTTAATGTTTCAGAAGCAATAAGATACATGATGTAGTTCTATATGCATAAAAATATGAATGCAACTACAAAATGATAGTCATGCATCTTAATGACATGCACCTAAGGAAAATGTGCATGTATAACTAATCTAATTTTTATTTTTTCATGCAAAATATGTGAAAATAGTTGCAATGCAAGTCCTATCTACATGAGATACAATCAAAGAGGTTAAAATCGTAATGTACTTCCAGTTCTTAAGGTGGATTGTGAAAACAATGGGGTGGAAAGATCACAAGACTAAATGACTAAACCTTTGTAAATTATTATGTGTCCCTCCTTATTGACTTGTATAGTCAATCAAGAGGTCTCTCTCTCTTACTTCAAATTAAAGTCTCATTATCATTTGGTCAGTTTAGGCTCAAACAACCAATTCCTTCCACTTTTCATGAACCATAGGAATATACAGTTGTGATTTTCTATTTTAAAGTTGACAAACCCAATCATTTTCTTAAGTTATGTGGTCAAAGTTGAACAACACAAGCTTGCAAACACTAAAATTTTTTAAGTTTTCCCTTATTTCCCATGTACAAGAAACAAGATGACACAAGACTTAAGACATCCACAATTACACTAGATAGAGTGTGGATCCTACAAGAAAACTAAGATTGCAAGAACTAAATGACAAGAATTAAAACAATAAAAACTAAAAACTGAGAAAACTAATGGATAGAGTTGTCCCAACTCCCCCCCAAGCTTGAATTCGACTATGGCCTCATAGTAAAAAACAACCTTAAAGGGTGGAACAGAGATACCGATCACTCTTCCGGCAGAGGCGGGTACTGCGGGGTCGTGGGGTCCCAAGATGGGTATTGCCCCTGAAAGCTCGGATCATACTGGGGCATAGGCAGAGGTTGTGGATACCCCCAAAGTAATTCTGGCTCCAATAATGATCATAGAAGGGCTGCTGCAACATCTCCATCCTATGCAACCTGTCACGGATGAGCTGTTGGTTGTCGAGGAGGAGGCGTTCATTTTCAAAAATGTCCATCTGATTATCTAGCAACCGGTTCGTCATATCCTGAATACCGACATATGAGGTTGTGTGGTGCTACTGCGTCTGCTGAATATCTTGCAGCATTGCATACATCCCTTGCATGGAGTAGACATCCTCGCTTTGCTGCGAGGGCTGTTGTGGCTGCGGTGGTGAAGGCTGGTAAGAAGAAGATGCACCCGGATACATGCGAGGACGCTTCCTAGGTGCCACTCGTGCGCGAAGAGGAGTGAAAGCCTCCTCTTCCTCTTTAGCCTCATCGCCGTTGTTGTCGTCGTTGCCGCCATCTTTGTCAGACTCATCAATGGCTATGATAGGCCATCAGAAATGTTGGGCACCCTCAATATGGAAGACGGGGTCGGGAAGCGCACACTCCTGATAAGCGTGATTAACGTGGCAGTGTGCATATGCCAATCCATCCCGCAACAGGATGAGGTTGGAGCGGTGAAGATGCTACAAATTGACCTTACTTCTGTTGGAGAGGGGAGTCAGCTGGGAGAAATTCAACCCAAGATAGTGGGCCAACGGTGTGATGAGCCCTCCAAAGTGAATTGGAGCCTTCCGCGTGCTCCTCTTTACAGCCAACACGCGCTGCAAGAAAAATGCTCCCCAATTACACTCTTTCCGCTTCAGTAGCTTGTGTAAGAAAAACAAGTCCGTCTCCTGGAACTTGCTGAGAGACAGGTCGCCATGGGCAAACAAGGTGGTGCAGAGCATGCGATGAAGAATCTGCATGAACGGATGCTCAAAATCCGCCACCGCCGCATTGTGGTGGCTCACAGATTTGCCCGAAGGCACAATCACTAGCTCGACGAAGATAGCATCATAGTCAGTCCGGTTGTTTGGCCTCAGATACTCATTTTGTCCATGGTTGCAGTTGTAGATGGTGTTGAACTGCCTAAGAGTAAGAGTGTAGTCATTGTTGTACAGCCGGAAAGAAACACAACCCTTGATCCATTCGCGATCCGTGGCGATGATGTCATTTGGCACGACACATATGTCCAGCGATGCCATGAATTCTGCTACTAGCTCCTTGTATGTCGGCCATTCACCGAAGAACGACTGACCATCGACATGGTATTCCATCTCATCGGGCGTCCTGCCCGTGTGTCTCGCCTGCCCTTTCTACACATAGGCAACATTAGCGTCGAACCCCAGATTACGGATCATGTCACAGTCGACGTAACGGGTCGGCTCAATCTTTCTTTTCATGATTTCCTCGTAGATCTTCCGAACCTCCATAGAAGGATGAACGATCTACGGATGCGGAATAGAAGCAGTTGGTGGAGGAACGAACTCGGGAATCTCCATTAGATTCGCGCGTGAAGAGGACGTGGTGACAACATGCACCATTTTCGTAGAAGAAGAAAGATTAGAAGATGGAGCTCAGTGATGGTCGGAGAAGATTATTTCTGGTCGATGAAGGCTCGGTGAAGAATGTGCGCCATGGATGCTCGTTGCCAGGCTCTGATTGCTCACAAAGACGTATGACACAAGTGGAGAAGGATTTCTCTGAAGTTGTTACGTCATATGATGACAATCCATCCCTTATATAACTGTGGTCGGCGCTGTTGTATGCCCGTCGATACCATCGATGCGAGTCGATGGTATCGACTCCTGTAGCACAATCCGTCTGCCGCAGGTATCGACGTTCGTCGATGGCTTGATGTGGGGCCCCGGATCGATGATGTGTCGATACTATCGACAGGTGTCGATGGTATCGACCCGTCCCACGGATCGACTCTCTCGATGTAGCGATCGTCGTTGATCTCCTCTCACGGATTGGTGATGTGTCACGTCGATACCATCGACGCAAGTCGATAGTATCAAATTCTGGTTAGGGCGACACCCTCGCGAGGCCCGGCCGCCGCTTTCTGCATGTAACTGGGTCGATACCATCGACGAGGTCGTCGATGGTATCGACTTCACTGAGATAATTTGCTTCTGAATATCTCCAGAGATCTCGATAGTATCGACGCCCGTGTCAATACTATCGACCTCACTTTGGCGATCAACCGGTTGGTACGTCGATACCATTGACGAGGTCGTCCATAGTATCAACACAGTGCGATTCTTGCTGCCGCCAACCTGTACCCATCTTGATAACATTGACACAAGGGTCGATGGTATCGACTCTGCCTCAGTCTTGCACATTACACAAACGATCATGGTACCTTTTTTACACTAAAAACAAAGTCAAATCAAACCAAAGTACAAATGTGAAAGAAACTAACTAAGCTACCGATGGTTGAGTTGCCTCCCAACAAGTGCCCTTATTTAACATCTTAGGCTAGATGATATTAAGCTCCTCATGCATCTGGAAGTGCAATGAGTTTGACCTCATTCACTTTCCTTGTGTAATCTTCACCGAAGTACAATTTCAATCGATGTCAATTGACCATGAATGTTGTCTCGCCATCACACACCATGGTTGCGCCATGTGGCCTGACCTCCTCTACGGTGAACGGTCCACTCCATCGGGATTTCAATTTCCCGGGATGCATCTTCAACCTGGAGTTGAACAAAAGTACCCGATCTCCTTTCTTGAAGACTCACATCTGAATATGGCGATCATGAATCAACTTTGTTCGTTCCTTGTAGATCCGCGATATTTCATATGCATTCATTCTCAGCTCGTCAAGTTCATTAAGTTCAAGCAACCTTTTCTTTCTTGCTTCATCGTAGCTCAAATTCAGCTTCCTAAGTGCCCAATGCACTTTATGCTCTAATTTCACCGGCAAGTGGCAGGCCCGACCATAAGCCAACCTAAAAGGTGTAGTGCCTATAGGTGTCTTAAACGCCATCTTGTACGCCCACAAAGCATCCGACAGTAGAGTGCTCCAATTCTTTCTCATGGAAGCCACAGTACGCTCCAAGATGTTTTTAATCTCCCGATTGGAGACCTCCACTTGCCCTTGAGTTTGCGGGTGGTACGGGGTACCAATGTTGTGCTTTACCCCGTACTTTCTCAACAGTGCTGCGAACTTTTGATTTCGGAAGTGCGTACCTCCATCACTAATGATCATTATTGGTACACCAAACCTACAGAAAATATATTCTTTGACAAACCTGCACACTACAGAGGCATCATTAGTCCTTGTGGGTATTGCCTCTACCCACTTCGACACATAATCAACAGCTAAATGAATGTACAAGTTAGAATTTGAGGACACAAAGGGTCCCATAAAATCAATACCCCACAAGTCGAACACCTCAACCTCTTGAAATACCTTGAGAGGCATCTCTTGTCCTTTTGAAATGTTACCCGCCCTTTGGCAGGAATCACATTGCCGCACAAAATCATAAGCATCCCTAAACAAAGTAGGCCAATACAGGCCACTTTCAAGTACTTTGGCGGCAGTCTGAGAACTTGCATGTTGGCCACATGTCGGTAATGTATGGCAATAATGAAGAACACTTTGGTATTCCACCTCCGATACACACCTGCGTAAGACACCATCCCTGCACTGCTTCAATAGAATAGGGTCATCCCAGAAATAATAACACAAAGAATGAAAAAATTTCTTCTTCTCTTGGTATGTCCAATCATCCGGGATAATTTTGCAGGCAAGATAATTAACAACGTAAGAAAACCAAGGATCTTTCGATTTCACGGATAAAAGTTGTTCATCAGGAAATGTCTCGGTAATGGGTATATGCAAATCCTTCTCATCTACCCTTTCCAACCTAGACAAATGGTCTGCGACCACATTTTCAATGCTCGCCTTATCTTTGATTTCAATATCAAATTCTTGTAAGAGTAAGATCCACCTAATCAATCTAGGTTTGGCATCCTTTTTCTCCATCAAGTACTTAATGGCGGTGTGGTCAGTCCATACCACGACTTTTGATCCAACAAGATATTGCCGAAATTTT
The DNA here is from genome assembly GCA_963693085.1 of Alisma plantago-aquatica. NCBI lineage: Eukaryota > Viridiplantae > Streptophyta > Magnoliopsida > Alismatales > Alismataceae > Alisma > Alisma plantago-aquatica. The sequence goes on along the minus strand of OY856412.1, from coordinate 1,178,978,270 downwards.
TCAAAAGAAAAAACAACGACGAGAAGTTCTTTTTCAGTTGTCGTGTAATGCAGCTGTGCATCATTTAAGGTTTTGGATGCATAGAAAATCACAGTGGGTTTATTGTCCACACGTTGTCCCAAAACAACCCCAACTGTGAAATTGGATGCATCACACATTAATTCAAACGGCTTAGTCCAGTCCGGTGTTTGCACAACTGGTGCGGAAATCAGTTTTTCTTTAAGCACGTTGAACACATGTAAACACTTGTCATTAAAATCAAACACAACATCCTTTTCCAACAACTCAGATAATGGTTTAGCGATTTTAGAGAAATCTTTTATAAAGCGGTGATAAAAACCGGCATGACCTAGAAAACTACATACCCCTTTAACCGAATTCGGTGGGGGCAATTTGGAAATAACTTCGATCTTAACTGGGTCTACCTCCAACCCTTTGCTAGACACTTTGTGTCCAAGCACGATCCCTTCACTTACCATCATGTGGCATTTCTCCCAATTGAGGACCAAATGTGTGTCCTCACAACGTTGTAAAACCTTGTCCAAATTGAATAAACATTCGTCAAAGGACGCACCATAGATGGAGAAATCATCCATAAAAACCTCCAAACAACATTCAACCATATCAGAAAAGATGGCAAGCATGCAACGCTGAAAGGTTGCTGGTGCGTTACACAACCCAAATGACATACGGCGGTATGCAAATGTTCCGTAAGGACAAGTGAACGTGGACTTCTCTTGGTCCTTAGGATGAATTGAAATCTGATTGTACCCCGAATAACCATCAAGAAAACAAAAATGCGATCGGCCGGCTAAACGCTCTAAAATATGATCAATGAATCGAAGAGGGAAATGATCCTTAAGCGTAGCAGCATTCAATCGATGGTAGTCTATACATACACGCCACCCGGTTACCAAGCGGGTCATGACATGTTCATTTAACAGATTATGGGTAATAGTAATCCCCCCCCCCCCCCCCCCCCCCCCTTTTTAGGGACTACCTGTGTAGGACTCACCCACGTCGAGTCGGATATAGCATAGATGATACCTGTAGAAAGGAGCTTGATCAACTCCTTCTTGATGACCTCCATCATGCTAGGATTTAGTCGACGATGTGGCTGAATCACCAGCTTGGCTCCCTCCTTGAGCCTAATCTTGTGCTGGCACAATGTAGGGGAGATTCCCTTGATGTCTGCAACCGACCACCCGAATGCACCTCGGTGGTTCTTCAACACATTCAGCAGCTGGTCTTCCTCCTCGGCACTTAGATATGCCGAAATAATCACAGGAAGCTTCTCTTCCTCAGTTAGAAATGCGTACTTCAAGTGTGGTGGCAATGGCTTCAATTCCAAATCTGACGGGCTGATTAAGGATGACTGAAGCGGTGGTGGGAGTTCGCCAAGGTCTTCATAGTACCTAGCATAAAAGCATGGAAGCACCTGAAGCATCTTGGCACAATCCTATAGTGACTTGCTTCTCATCTAGTCATGTATTATATTAACCAAGCAGGCTTCAAGTGGTAGTTCTGGATATGTATTGAAAACTGAACTTGCTATGGCCTCATCTTCCATAGAGGGGGGAATGTCCTCCTCTTCATCATTAGGAAAACCCACAACTTTACTAAGGGACACAACCTTGGTCTGCTCCATGATGTCAACAACCAATGTCCCTTTCTCCACCTTAGTCATTACATGAGCCATATCTAAAAATGTCTTCCTTAGACAAAGTGAGACATTGTGATCAAAATGCATCGCCATGCGGCATTGCTCCTTAGTTTTAGATGATGTTGTGCTGGAAGGCATGACCATCTCAAACCGATCATCGGTGATACCCAAGGTCAAATGACCTCTCCCCATCTCAAGTATCATGTCAGCTGTAGCTTAGAAGGGTCATCCAAGTAGTAACTCATTGCCCTGTTCATCTTGCATCTCCATTACAACAAAGTCTGCTGGAAATACAAACCGATCTACTTTCACCAATACATCTTCACAAATTCCATAGGGCTTCACCACTGAATTGTCTGCCAGCTGTATTGTCATATTGCTCAGCCTTGATTCTTTTAATCCCAATTTCTTGAATATAGAGAGAGGCATCAAGTTTATGCTTGCCCCAGAATGACATAATGCTTCACCAAATTTCACCTTACCAATGTAACATGAAATGTTGAAGTAGCCCGGATCCTGCCTCTTAGGTGGCAATGTGCCCATGATGAAGGCACTCACCTGCTCCTTGAGAAATACAACCTCCGTGTCAGGGATCTTCCTCTTCTTAGTAATGATGTCTTTCAAAAACTTGTCGTATGAGGGAATTTGCTCTATTGCCTCTAATAATGGGATGTTGACTGAGAGCTTTCTGAAACTATCTAGAAACTTCTTGAACTGTGCGTCCACCTTCTTTGCTTTCACACTATTCGGATATGGGACCGGGATAGCCTGTGCCCATTGATGTGGCGGCACATAAGGTGTCCTTTTCTGTGTCTCCTCCTCAACAACAATGGGGTCTACAGTGGCATCCTCTACTATTTCCTCAACCGGCTCTGCGACTGAGATTGGCACTTCCTCAGTGGCCTCACCTTCGTTTTCTGATTTGGGGTTGCTTGGTTCATCGGCCCTGGGGTTTAAAAGCTTCTTTCCACTCCTTAGCAAGATTGCCTTTTCCTGTTGGTTTCCTCCTGGAATGTTTGTCTTACCAGGAAAACCTTGCTACACTGGCTTCTTCAGATTGGCTATTTCAGCTGCCATTTGCGCCATCAACATCTCTATTGTCCTCATCTGAGCCCCATGGCTCTGCAATGTCTGTCCAAACTGATTCATAAATTCCCCATGTTGCTTGATCTGCTGGCCAAAAGTGTTCATCATTTCTTGGTTCTGCTTTATCACTTGATTGAGCAAATCCGTTCTCTTATCTTCTGTCGCTGGCTGGGGTTTTGAATCGGGGTCCTGCAAAAAGTTATTCAGATCCTTCCATGAGAATTTCTTCTCCTTCCTCCATGAGTAATCGTTATTTCTGTATCCCTACTGCTGGCACATAAATTTGACTTGAGCTTCATCCTTAGATTCAATATCTTCTTTAGCAAGTAGTTTCTTTGCTAGAAGGTCCATCTTCTCATTCAGCTCGTTGATGGCCTTTGACTCCCCCATATCTCGACTGTGCTCTATGACGTCTCTATCGCCCCAGGATTGCTTCTTGGCCATATTTTTCAAAATTTCCCAACACCTCGTATCTGTGTTGTTCAAAAAGAATCCTGATCCTGCAGAATCTAAGTTACTTCTATCATGCTCGGAGAGAGCAAAAGAGAAGATTTTGACCTGTGTCTCCTTGTCAAGCCCGTGATGCGGGCACCTCCTAAGCATGATCTGAAACCTTTCCTAGGTCTCAAAATATGTCTCTCCTTCCTTCTGGGTGAAATTGTGGATTTTCCTGATCATGTCATTAGTCTTCTCAGGCGGGAAGAACCTTTCAAAGAATACCTCCACCATGTGGTTCCATGATTCCACATATTCATCGTTAAGATTGTGCAACCATTCTCGTGCATTTCCTGCTAGAGAACTCGGGAACAACTTCAGGTAGAGTGTCTCATGTGGAAACCTGTCAATTTTAATCATGTCACAATTCTCCACGAATTGGCTTATATGAGTGACTGGGTCTTCGTTCTGTATCCCATGGAACGCATTTGACTTGACCAAGTTGATTAATGCAGGATCAATCTTGTAAGTTGGAATATTGATTGCCTGCTTCTTAATTGGCCCTTTTGACGCAGATGAAGAAGAAGCCTCGATCTTCTCCCATATCATATGTTCCTCTACCATTTCTTCTTGTTCGAATTCTGAATATGTTTCTTCCAAGTGGTCTTGATTGTAATCCTCCCCATCGTCAAGTCCCAGTAGTGGAACCTCTGGTGCCTGTTGCGTGTAGTCGGTGCTACGCGTCTGCACCATGCACAGTACCTACAAAATGGTAATTTGAGTTCAGTATCATGCTAGACGACTACAAAATGTGAAAGATAAGCTATGAATTCAAAAGTTAAAATAAAAAAATAAAATAAAAATGTGGCCTAGAGTGGCTTCTTGCAGCACTCGTAGTGCCGACAATCGCTGTGTCCCCGGCAATAGTGCCAAAAACTTTGACATGAATTTCCCGTGCGTAGAATGCAAGTGTACGCGTCAATATAATATAGGCCTTTGTGAGGCCCGAGTCGAACTCAAGGACACTGAATTATCGGAGACTACTACTAACTACTCGCAATCAGCTAGATCAGTTAAAAAGTTGGAAGTTGTTGTAAAATTAAAAGAAAATGAAATAAAACAAAACAAAACAATCGATTAAAGGTTTAGTTTAATCAATTCAGGTGAAGATCTTTAGGATTGTGGTTTCACCGCGGGTTATCATTGTATGAATTTCTATATAGCAACTCAGATTTATCTCTCTTTTCAGGTAGTGGCTTGTAGTAAGAATTTCCCACTGTCGTGGTACAATTCACTACCTATGTCTAGGTCGGTTCCAGCGTCGTAGTAACCTATACCCTAAACTAGGTGCATTACAATTGACCTCTGGGTATCCACCATTAACCTTACACCACCTTATTTAAGAGATTTATTAATTAATGTGAATTTCGTCTCTTTTCAACCGTGAATTCTTCTTTCAAAGCAATTAAGGGCATTAGATTATTATTATGGTGATCAAGCATAACAATATAATTGAGAAAACAAATTCATACCACAGATTTAAGAGATAAATGATGAATTACTATGGTAAAAACGTCATAGAATGCTTCCCCGGGCTACTCCCGGTCCTAAAGACAGAGGGGATTAGCCTCGCATGTTCATCTCAAAGCAAAACATGGTAGAGAAAAAGGTAAACATGGAGAAAAACGTGATTAAGTAGTGAAACCCCTGAATGGAGAAGATCCAAGCGTTCCTTGGTGTAGAATGCGCGATCTCCGGCCTTTCGGTGGTGGAAAACGTCTTCTTCAGCGTCTGAAATGGCTGGGGCGTGCTTCTGGGCTCCGTTCTTCTCTCCACACCTTCTCGGGACGTGTGCAGTAGCTAATGACGTGATGGCTTGCTCTTGGCCGCTATCATTAGGTATAATCACCGAGTTAGGTTGCAAAAATATCATAGCCGTTGGATTTAGATCGATCTGAAGCAAACTTGTATCTGACGGTGTTGATACCATTGACGCGAGTCGATGGTATCGAACCTGCACGATATCGGTTGGTCTTCTTTTCTTTTCTTTTTCGCAACTAATGTTGACTCGATACCATCGACGAAGGTCGATGATATCGACTCTCTTAGGCGTCACTTTTTGTCCTTTTCCATCGCTGAAGCTCCACGTGTCGATAGTATCGACTTATGGGTCGATAGTATCGACTATCTTCTCGCCAGCAACCTGATGGTATCTCGATACCATCGACTATCCTGTCGATAGTATCGACTTTGTGCTGCTCCTTGCGGCTGGCAACCTGTGGTTGTGTCGATGGTATCGACCACTGTCGATGGTACCGACAGCAGCAGATATTCGTTTATCCTGAAATTGCAACATGAAACCACATAAGTCAAAATAAGACATATTATTGTAATCATTTATGCTCAAAATACAAAAATAAATGAGATTTAACACTGAGAAGGATCATAGACCAAAGTAAATGAATCATGCAATATTAACGACCAAAATGAACAATAATTGCATAAAACACAAGTAAAATATGTCTATAAATGCGACTCAAAATCATCGCATCAGTCGAAAAATTTGTCAACTGAGTAGGTCTCTATTTTGCTATAAAAAGCACCCCAATCCACCCATTTTCTTCACACCTCAATTTCTCTCTTCTCTATCACTTCTGTAGTGTTTCTTAGAGTTATTCTTCAACAACATTCTTCCACTATCATCTCTAGCTCTTCTCCCACCACTCTTTGATCATGATGGCCTCCTCTTTAGCTCGTGTTGGTAAGAAGCAAGCTGCTGCAAGGAAGGGACGGACGATTACTCTAGCCTTAAGCATCATCAATGAAATCCTCTTCAATGACCTTGCTGTTAGAGAATGCTACCTAAAGCTCACCTAAAAGTCTCCACTTCCTTGACGGATGGTGGACCTCAAAGACTTCGTCCCTCTTCTCGATGTCTCACATCTATTCAAGGTGCAAAATTTGATGGAGTTTCTTACCCCCTCTTATTTCTAGTTCACGTAAGCCATTAATGAATTATATGCTAACCTTTTATTTTGGAGTATGAGAGAACCACCCCCGCAGAAGCGCCACATTAGTGACCCCCCAGGCGGCGTAAACTCTCAGGTCCCTGAGCACCCCGCCCACCCATGAACCATTTAAAGTGCACAGTTGGTCGGCCTGCGCGACAGGTACCATTTCGGAGGTAGCCATTGGGTATCGAACCCGGGTCCCTTCATGAGGGGACACCGTGCCCGAACCACCTGAACCACTCCCCCCGACAATTATATGCTAACCTTACTAGGGACTCTAATGAGCCATTTTCTTTCACATCCATAGTTGATGAGTTAGCCTATCGTTTCTTTGAAAATGACATTCTTAAAATGCTAGATATAGATGTGTAAGAATATGGAGAATTTCTAGACCTAACCACTAGAAATCCTATCACAAAATTCTCCACTGATGATAACACCATTAACCTTGGTGATATCAAAAAGGCTATCTTCCTTCCTAACACCTCATCTCATGAGCATAGGGGAACTTATTATGCTACATCCATAACCCCTGAATATAGGATAGTGAACCTAATTATTTACCATAACATTTATCCTAGAGCCAACAAAACTAAAATTCCACAATTTAGGATGTGCCTCATCTATACTATACTTGAAAGCATTCCTATGAACTTTATTCACATCATCCTATCCAATATGTTTGACTTTTTTTGGAAATCCTCCCTATGCTGGTTTTGTTTTCCAAATAATCCAATACATTCTTGACAAAAATCTAGAGGACTTAGGTAAAAAGTGTGATAGACATCCTCAAAGAATTACCCAAAACACTATTGATAAAATGGGAATTGATTTTGGGCACAAAAGAGCTAGGACCAAAGGGGAGACATCCACTAATGTGAATCCTCCACCTCCTACTCCTTCTAGGTTCTCCATAAAAAATCTAGCCAATGATGTTTGCTATCTCAAAGGGGCCACCTATCACCTTGGGAGACAACTAGACTACAACCACAATTCCATGACCTATCCAAACCAAATAATGCAATCTTTATCTCCTAATGTTCTCGAGACATACCCTTATGCACTCTACCCCTTGAGCCTTTATCCTTTTAACCCTTACACCCAATACACCCAAGTTCCACCACCACCTTCAAATGATCTTTCTCATACCCAATACTCACCAATGCAACTCCAAGACATAGCTGCTCACTTCATATTTGATCAGGCACCTACATTTCTGGAAGCATATGCTCTCACCAAGATAGGTGCAGTTGATTGGAAAACACTTTTCAAGTACTATGGTGATAATCCATTCCTTGGGAAAGATCCTGGAGTTGATGTCATCTTGAAATCTTTGAAATAATATTGTTATTCTATGTAGTGAGTAGTAAAGCTTATGTAATATCTTCAGTAAAGCTTTTGATGTTATTCTTTGTTGTCATAAATGGAATTGAGATTGTTTGTCTTCACTTGTTCATGATATTAAAAATTTATCTGTTGGCTTTCATTAGACATTTTTCATCACTTTTATTTTCTCTTTACAACTTGTGTATGCTATTGAGGGGGAGTATTCCATTCAGAGGAGTAAGTTTTAAATGATTATATGTATATCTTTTTGAAATGACAAAAGGGGAGAAATAAAATAAAATAGATGAGTTTCATGAAATCTTGGCTTAAAATTAATTGGTGCCAAATTTCCTTAAGAGATGTATACTATGATCCATATCCCTTTAGGAATAATTTGCACACATTATATGAAAAAAAGAGAACCTCTTCATCTCAGGTATATCACAGGTATTAAACTCATCTCATTTAAATTATTTTGATAGTATTTTAGAAATGTTTTTCATCTTCAAAAAGGGGGAGATTGTTGGTTAAGTTGGACATTAACATATCCTTTGTTTTGTTGATGAAAAACATTTCATACTTGTGGATATGATGTGGTATTTGAGTATTTTAGGGTTCAAGATAATAAGGAGATTCTACTAAGTGGAAAGTTGAAGATCAATGCAAATTGAAGATCAGATGTGTTTAATTGTATATGTGTTAATGATTGTACTCAAATGTAAAAACTTGTACAAATATATAATGTACAAGTACTTAGACATCATGTAAATCAAGTTTTAGATCTTCCCTATCCACTTATAACCCTTATCTAGGTTTCCCACTAGAGTTAGAGTCACCATCATTCATTGAAACACACACATAATAGGTGATTCAAAAGATTGAAACATGGACATCCTCGGTCAAGAAACTAGTCGATTGAGACACACTCAGTCAAAGATTTTGTCGACTGAGATCCACCTGGGTCAAACTTCTGAGCACTATTCAAAACCTTGCATATTTGTTCTCTAAAACATGTTTTAGTCAAAAATGTTGTCCACCGAGCAAACCTTGGTCCAAAGCTTATGACCGTTAGACCAAGTGGTTAGTAGTTGGGAGTTGAAAATAGACATTACTAAATATTTTCCTTAAATCCAGGATCATTCAAAGAAAAGCTGGATCGAAACATAGTTCAGTCGAAAAACTTGTCGACCGAGCAAGGTTCTGGATTGTTCTTTAAGCATGAAAATTAGCCATTGCTAGCCAATTGTTGTACACCTAACGACTAGTTAAGAACTAAGAACACTCTATAAACTACCAAGAACGTCCCTAAATACTTGAAAACCGTTCCTAAAAATAGGAGAGGCCTTAGGACACCTAAAACATATAAGCTACACTTGAGAATCCATTCTAATGAGCAACAAAGTCAAGAAACACTTGCCATCTTATTCTTCAAGCTCCAAATTGGTCTCCTATAGCCATAGCACTTAGCCACCACATAGAAACGTCCATCTTAAGTGGATTGAGAGGTATAATGCTTCATATAGGATCAAAGAACTCTACACAATTGGTATACTTCCTTTCTTCCAATCCCCATTCACAGGCTAAAGCTACTTATGCTCCTTGGCTACTCCAAATTGTGGAGGGTTCTTGAGGGAGTTTCATTGGAGCTACTTCTTGGTGGAGAAGGTTTCTTCAAGGTGTCCTTGAGATTACTTCAAGAAGGTAGCTTCAAGGGAGGTTGGATCTACTTCTAGGTGAAGTCTATCTCAATGTGGTGCAGCTACTTCAAGGAGAGGAAGGCTTCTCCAAGGGCTTGAAGTTACTTCAAAGAAGGTTGATTCAAGGTGGCTGAGGCTACTTCTAGGAGAAGGCTACTTCAAGGAAGGTTTTTGTATTTTATTTTAACATCCTTGAGAGGTAAATAAAATTAATCACTCTGAAAATCCCAATTAGAGACAATTGGGTAGTGGACTGACAACCTTTGATTCAAAGGTTGGAACCACTCTAAAACAAAGTGTCTTCCTTATTTCCTCCTACTTCATTGGTTTATTGTTTAATTGTTCTAGAAGTTAAAAAAAACTCTATTCACCCCCCTTTTAGATATTTCATGGAAATGTGATCAATGATACCTCTATTGATAAATCAATTTCTATATCCAAGCCAAAATATACTTACACTAATGTAACATATTATAGATCATCTCAACCTCCACCACAAACACAACCATATCCACCTCCACCTAGTTGTTATGACTTTTCTTTGTCTAATGATAACATAGTGGGGTATACGATGCATCAACAAAGCTATTGTAGACAAGTAATCAACTATTTACACCAATTGAGACAAACCCCAACATACATTCAAGGGGAATAACCTAAGAAGACATATGTATGGAAGTATATTGATTGTATGTCATGCAAGATATATATTAAATTGAATATAATACATAAAATATGAAGCAATAAACCCTAGGATTTTTTCCATAAACATGAATTATACACTAAACAAACACATTTTTAAGTGTCATTTTGGACTTTCATGTATGTATATATATATATATATATATATATATATATATATATATATATATATATATATATATATATATATGTATGTATATATATATACATATATATTCACACACAAATATACATATATACATACACACACACACACACACAGAGAGATATATATATATATATATATATATATATATATATATATATATATATTGTGTCTATGTCAGAATCAAGTAAATTTCATTTACATATTCCCCCTATAAATATTAGGATGTCAAAGCAGTATATGTATCCAACGCTACACCCATACATCAATAGGACACAACATAACTATTTCTTCAATATCTTGTACTTTATATATTTATAAAAAAGTTGATATTCTTTCCTCATTCAAAAAATTTCCACCATACTTCTTGTCGATTCTTTCTTTCTATACATAGAAGCATATTTCTAAAAATGTTTTCCTTTTCTTATCATGTTCACATCTTTAGAATTTGTTCTTTAACCCTTTTTGATGCTGTATTTCATTTGTTGCATAGTATTATCCACAACTTTTCCATAAATTCAAACATTCAAGTAAATTATCATGTGTATCTATGTCCTTTGTGCAAAGTAGACATTATGTCTCTACATCATTGTTCTATCTTTAGAATTTTTGCCAAACATCACTGTTACTCCTTCCATATCTTTGTAAACCCAATACCTCCTTTTCGTCATGTGGTTTTTGAACCATACATGTTCTTCCAATTGCATTTTTCTTACTCTATTTTTGGTAATCTTTCATGGACTAATCTTTTCATCTTTGAGTTTCTAGTCATTATATACATATGTATGTATGTATTGGATCTAACAGGAGGTTCCCTCTCTGCAACCCAGGAAATAGAGTCAATATGCTCCTAAGATGGGTAAATCAGCCTTAGTCCTGCACCGAGGAGGTTCTCTCCTTCTCTTCTAGCTTTAGTTGCACCAAAAACTCCTTGCATATCAATTTCCAAATTTCTTTTGTGAATTTTTAGCCCCTACCAAGTAGTTATTGGTCTCCTTGTCCACATTGCACATCATACATATAGTGGAAACATCACGATTCTACCTATACATTTTGTCAATAGAAGAAATTGCACCATGCAAAATTTTATAGATAAACATACTCCACTTTGGTACATGGACATCAGCCCATATCTTCTCTATGGTCATATCTTTTACATCCCTTGATCTCTTTACCTCCCATAAGTTGCTACTCATGTACTTGAGCCTCCATCCCTTTGAATTAAAACAATCACACAGGTACTTTACTTTTTTCCATACTTCCATCATAACATTTATGGTGCTCAAGTATCCCAATTGATCTTTGGCTTGAAGTCCAATCAACATGGATATCTCTCCCTCAACCATATCCCTTCTTGATAGCTTATTATTCATTTCAAAGTTCCCCATATGGAAATATCCCTAGATGTTTTTAAACTCAATCCACCTTCATCTTTTGGAAGTGCCAATCGTGCAAACCTCATTGGGTGGTACTCACTTGCCCATAAGAAATTTATTATCTTCATCTCCATCCTATCAAGAATTAATTGGGGAATCTCACCTTGTTGCACCTAAAAACATAAGAAGTCCCTCATAGAGGCCTTTGTTAGAGTTGTTCTTTCCATCATAGATGTCCTCTGTATTGGCCATGTATTGATCATTTCCTCCATTCTGTCAATGCAATAAGCAAAACCTATGACCTGTAGGTTACAACCATCCAGTGGGAGACCAAGATATTTTGTAGATAATTTTCCCAACTCCACTCTGATTGACTCCTTTTTTCTATCCTGAAGAATATAGTAGTTCTTGGGAAAGAAAGTTCTATCTTGTTTGCATTCACACACATCCCAATTTTCTCCCCAAATTCCTTGAAAAGTTTTTGAAAACTTCCTAGTGTATTGGGTTTGGCTTCTATAAAAACAAGCACATCAACTTCAAAAATCAAATGGCTCAATACCTTCTTACTATGTACTCTGTAAATCTTGTCCTTCCTTCTTTCTATTGTATGCATCTTGTGGGTGAACTATTTCATACGAATCACAAAGAGAAGAGAAGATAATGGGTCCCTTGGAGTAGACCACTTGTTCCTCTAAACATACCTGCATAAATACCATTAACAAGAATAGAAAAGCTTGTAGTCACAATGCATTGTTTCATCCAGCCAATATACTGGTCATTGAATCCAATTTGTTGTAAAATCTACAACAATTTCTCGCATCTGACAGTGTCATATGCTTTAGACACATCTAGATGTTAACAAGCTTTTATGCTTCCTCTCATGACATTATACTCCAGCAGGGACTCTCCTTCCAATAAAGCACAATCACTAACGTTCCTTTTTGTCACAAACATTCTTTGAATTTTAGAAATAAGAAAGGGGAGTACTAACTACAACCTGGCTATTAAGATTTTTGCAATGATTTTATATTGTACCAAATAACATGCGATAGGTCTAAAATCAGCATGGGATATCGTCACCTTCTTCTTAAGAATGAAAACTAGAAAAAATTATTGACATGTCTTACCATATTCCCTCCATCCAAAAACCAAATAAAATATGCAACTAAATCCTCCTTGATAATAACCCATGTTTTCTTTTAGAAGAATGCTTGAAAAACCATCTGACCCTGATGATTTATTATTTTCGATATTCCAGACCGCTTCTTTGACCTCCTGTTAATTTATCTTCCTGGTAAGAATATTATTATGTGTACTTGTAAGCTTGGACTTCCATTAAATCTCTTCATCTCCTAGGCCATCAGTGAAATTTATGTTATATATTGAAGTATAAATTTTTATGGATTGCTTCTCCAGGTCCACCTACTTGTTGTCTAATCTTGCCTCTACATCAATTAGCTCAAAAATGATGTTGTCTACTTCTCTTCTTTTCATAGTTGTGTGATAGATTTTGGTGTTCTTGTTCCCATCCTCCATCCACTTTTCCCTACTTCTTTTCAAGTAAAAAAATCCTCTACTTTCTTCAAATCATCCCAATCTTACAAAATAGGTAGATTTTGGTACCCATATGGTGGTCCTTTTGGTTAGGAGAATTAATTGAAACATTTCATGTTTTAGAACTACTTAATATGAAGAGTTCTTTGCAGGTTTAAAGCAACAAAGTTAACTATAAACACATGTTCATTATTTCAATAACAGTTTTTGATAGAATTATCCTCGGTCGAACATTTTCTTGATCGGATGAGTTCTCAGTTGAGATATTTGTCGACCAGGATGATTTGTCAAAAATATAAGTTTTGACAGAACCCTCTTTGGTTGATTATTTCTTTGACTATAATAGGTCTTGATCAAGAACTATGTCGACTGAGATTAAGTTCTACGTCTTTTCAATAAGTTTATCATTTCTAAACATAACATGCTATCATTTTCTATCAAATCATACAAGAATGTGCAAATTAAAGCTTATTTTAGTTGAGATAAGACAATATGAATTTAAAATTAATGTTTAGGTCACATCTCAACTAAAATGTTCCATGTTTCTAACTTTGTGGTTTTGGAACCCAAACTAAATCTTTATCCTTATTTTTCTTGTAAGTGCATGAAAATGAGTAATGTCCAAGACGTAAACAATAATGGAAGCAAAGAATATCAATTTAATTTCTCCTTTTAACATTGTGGTCATGAGCTAGATTGTTTTAAGGTCATACATGACTTTGGTCTTGGGTACTTTTATATTTATAGCTCTAGGTTTTTGATAGGATTTATCTTTGGGTACATAACCAAGGCCTCTCCTCCCAATTTTACCAGCTGAGCGTGCTAGGATTTTATCTAGAATGTCAATGTTTTTCAAGCTACTAATATCTATTTGCAACTTAGAAATTTCTTCCATTTTCCTTTTAATGTTTAAATTTTCTTGATCTAAACTAGATAACAAACTATCTCTTTGTCTGACAATAACATCATAATCCAAATGAGTACATAAAATAGGTTGAGTTTGATGATCATTCATTTTAGCAAGCAATTCAACCATTTCTTGGAAAAAAATTATAATTTGTTTCTTGGGAAAGAAACTTGACATTATGATCATTGATTGATGATTTCAAAGTATCTCTTTTAGATATAAGACTTTCATTTTCAGAAGAGAGTACATATAATTTAGCATGCAAATCATCATTTGTTTTTATAAGCTTCTTCAATTTCTTTATAGAATCAACATTTTTATCATGTATTTCTTCAAGACTAGAAACTAATTCTTCTTTAGATAATTCAAGAATTATTACCTCACTTGAGTCTTCATTTTCATCCTCTTTAGCCATGAGACATCCACTTCTTGTTCTCTACTTTCATAGTCATCGCTTGATTCATCCCAAGCAGCTTTGTAAGCTTTACCCCCATTGTCTTTCTTCTTGACGGAAGATTTCTTCCCTTTCATGATCTTAGGACATTCATTCTTTACATGTCCTTTCTCGCCACACTCAAAACACCTAAAGAAAGAAGAGGAAGAAACACTAGAATTTTTGTTAGATTCACACCCTCTATATTTCTTACCATTTACAATGAATGCATCTTCTTCACCATCTCCTTCACTTATTTCATCACTTTATTGAGTGATGACCTTTGATTGAGCCTTGGTTGTAGCATTTAAAGAAATGTCCTTCCTTTTTCCTTTTTGAAGTTCAGCCTCCAATATTTTTTCTTCTTTAAGGGTGACTTCATGAGTCTCTAGACTACCAATGAGCTACTCCATCCTCATTGTAGTTAGATCATTTGCTTCTTCAATGGCCATCACCTTTGGCTTGTATTTTGGAGGCAAAGATCTAAGGATATTGGACTTCTTATCTTCTTCACTTATATACTTACCTAATGAACTCAAGCTATTAACAATAGAGGAAAATCTTGCATACATTTCACTAATAGACTCATTAGGTTGCATGCAAAATTGTTCAAACTTTTGTTAAGCATGTTAATTTTGGTATTTTTAACTTGAGTGGTACCTTCATGTGTATTTGAAAGTTTATACCATGTATCATAAGTTGTATCACATGAAGATATCCTATAGAAATCACTAACAGAAATAGAATAATATAATATGCTTACCGCCTTTGCATTTAATTGAACTTGCTTTACCGTATCGAGATTCCATGTTGCATATTCAGTAGTAGGAAGTTCAAAAGGTGTAGAAACCATCCTACAAATCTCTAAGTTGATCCCTTGAGAGTATAATTGCATTCTTCTTTTCCAATAGGTGTAGTTTCTTCCATCAAAGGGTGGTGGCCGAGTCGCATGAGTTCCTTGAAGGTTGAGGTTGCTAAGCATGTTGTCTCCCATTCTTCAAGACCTGTTAGGGATCCTTGAAGACCTACTCTAATACCAATTGAACGATCTAGAGGGAGGTGAATAGAGTTTTTGATACTTTTAAAAATAATTAAACAATAAACCAAATAAGGAGGAGGAAATAAGGAAGACACTTCGTTTTAGAGTGGTTCCAACCTTTGAATCAAAGGTTTTCAGTCCACTACCCAATTATCTCCAATTGGTATTTTGAAAGTGATTAATTTTATTTACCTATGAAGGATGTTACAATAAAATACAATCACCTTCCATGAAGTAGCCTTCTCCTAGAAGTAGCCTCATCTTCTTGGAAGCAACCTTCTTTAAAGTAACTCCAAGCCCTTGGAGTAGCCTTCCTCTCCTTAAAGTGGCTCCACCACCTTGAGATATCCTTCACCTTGAAGTAGCTCCAACATGCCTTGAAGACTCCTTCTTAAAGTAATCTCAATCACACCTTGAATCGACCTTCTCCACCAAGAAGTATATCCAATCAAGCTCCCTCAAGCATCCTCCACAACTTGGAGTATCCAAGGAGAAGAAGTAGGTTTAACCTGTGAATGGAGATTGGAAGAAAGGAAGTACACCAATTGTGTAGAGCACTTTGATCCTATATCAAGAATAAGACCTCTCAATCCACTTAAGATTGATGTTTCTATGTCGTGGCTAAGAGGCTATGGATATAGGACACAAATTTAGAGCTTGAAGAACAAGATGGCAAGTGTTGCTTGGTTTTGTTGCTCACTAGAATGGATTCTCAAGTGTAGCTTATATGTTTTAGGTGTCCTAAGGCTTGTACTATTTATAGGAATGGTTTGCAAGTACTTATAGAAATTCTAGGGAGTTTCTAGAGTGTTGTTAGTGATTAACTATATATTAGGTATACAATAGTAGGCTAGGAATGGCTAATATATTCATGCTTAAAAGAACAATCCAGAACTCTACTCGATCGGAAAGTTTTTTGATCGAACTGCGTCTCAGGAGAGCTTTTCTTTGATCGAGCCTGGGTTTAAGGAAAATGTGTAGCAACGTCTATTTTCAACTCTCAACTACTAACCACTTGGTCCAACGATCATAATCTTAGGACTGCGGTTTGCTCGGTCGACAACATTTTGACTGAAACCTATTTAGAGCACAAATATGTATGGTTTTTAACAATGCTTATATGTTCAACTGAGGTGGTTCTCGGTCAACAAAAACTCTGATGGAGTGTGTCTCAGTCGACTAGTTTCTCAATGAGGATGTCCATATTTTAGTCTTTTGAATAACCTATTAAAAGTTTGTTTCAATGAATGATGGTGACTCTAACTCTAGGAGGAAACCTAACTAAGGGTTATAAGTGGATAGGGAAGATCTCACTTGATTACATGATGTCTAAGTACTTTTACATTATATGTTTACACAATTGTTTACATTTGAGTACAATTATGAGAAAATATACAATTAAGCATATTTGATCTTCAATTTACATTGGTATTCAACTTTCCACATAGTAGAATCTCCTTATTACCTTGAACCCTGAAATACTTAAATAGCACGTTAGATCCACAAGTATGAAATTTTTGTCATCATCAAAATGAAGCGTATGTTAATGTGCAATTTAGCCAACATTTTGTTCCAGTTAGGTTCAAGCTCAACATAAAGAGAATTTGATTGGCATGCTCACTGTAGCCACACCTCAATTTTGGAATGTGGGTGGGGGTTCATGTATTTTTTTATGTATTAAATAAAACAAAATAATATGGTGCAAATTGTGTCTTTCCCATTTTAGGAAAATGTTTGTTCTTAAGACAACATACAATAATAATGGTGGGCACATCTAAGTTCGTTTGATTATGCTTGGGGTGGGGGCTTCATTTGACTATGAGAGGTATTATTCACGTGGTTTTGATGAAAAAGGAGGCATGGAAGACTCTTATGCTAGGGAGGCTTGGGTTTTCTATCCTCATTTGTATATAGTGAATTTGGATTGGAAGATCATAATTCTTACATAAACTATCAAAATTTGTAATATCTATAGCACTTGTGCACACTATCACTGTAGAGAACTTCTTTGAGATGATTATGAATTGATTTAGGCTATCCTCAGAGGTTTGAACTTTAAATTTAACTATCTTGGAAGAGAGTATGGATATGGTACGTTATGGAGGAAAAATAGTTGTGTAATTTCATGTCAAGTTGGCATAGAGTTCATCAACAACTTGATCATTTCAAAGATGATTATGGAAGGAAAATATGTAGGAGACTACAACATCAAAAATTGTGGTGTTGAAATTTAATGCCTAATTCCTTCACACTTGTATCATGATAATGTACAAAAGGAATTGGGGATATAGAAATAAGTTCTAATGTGGAAATTAATGCACTAACAAATTCAATAGGAACCAAATTCCTATATTTTACCAAAACAAACTTGCAACAATGCCATTCGCAAGTAGACAGATCTTATCAAAGTATAGTTGAGGATCAACTCCCAATGACAACCTTTTCAAGAACCATGCTAGTTTGTGTCTAGTTTAAACTGAGGTCAATATTTAGAACCCAAATTTAATTGGATTTTGCTAAACTAATTGCAAAAAATAAAATATCAAAATGAAATTGGGTTTAGATTAATGATGGAAAACAATAGGGTGGAATCGTGTTTCACAGTGACTATCTGAAACATTTATTCAAATCCAAACTTGTACGAAGATGTAGTTGGAGTTATGCAAGTGTTCCCTTTCAGAATTAGAAACTTGCATGTGCGGATATCCCAATAAGCTCGATGTATCAATTATCACATATCATATATCTACTATCTCGAAGACTTCCCATCAAAAGTTTTTGTTAGGATATCAAGAAAAGCTAATCGATTTTCAAATCTTAAACTTTGAAGTTCTCATAGATTAAGATTATAATAAATTACATAGAGCAGGTGACCAATCCAGAAAGCATGCATTAAATGACTCAAAATGAATTAAATGAGTTCATGCAAAAATAGGAATAATAATAAAATTGTAAGAAATAGGTAGTGAGAATAGTCATCGCACCCTAATGGAAGGACTAATAGCTTCTCATATTGATATTTTTACAATCAAATGAAGCATAGGGGGCAATATTAGACATTACTACATTTAAGCATTTTCTAGTAAAGGCAATTATAGGAGGTTGGTCGGCCTATTGGATGGAGCTCAATTCTTTTAAATTGAAGAAGGCGTATGGATAGCAGCTCAACTAAGAGGTCTATTGTCCGTTAATTGTATAGGTTGATAACTAGAGTTCAATTCACAGAGATATTGAGCACTTGGAGGTTGGTAGATATGAAGTTGCTAATGATCATTCTTCTTTGAACTCCTAGAGGTCAGTTCTTCTTTTAGTGTATAGGTCATTTGCTCAAGGCAACATGTAGGTGAATCACCATTAAACCCCATAGATGGATAAATCTCACCAGAGAGTTCAATTACTCCAAACAATAGTGAGTCAAGACCTTGTCCTCTCATGGAGAAACACGTATTACTTGACTATCCATGGTTTGAGAGAGATCCTTTGTGGTTGTATGATGGTTATTTATAGGCCTCCGTACCTAGTTGGCAGTAGCTATATTTTTCCATGTGGGTGATCAAGATCATGTGGTGAAGGGACCTGGGTGAGGTCGATAGGCACATAGTCGATTGAATGGATGTCGACCTCTGGCTATTAATATTCTAGGCCATATACCTTGAACATCAATAGGATGCTAGGGCATTGAGGTTGATAGTACCGTTGAGATCCCAATGAAGGTTGATCAACTTGGGGGTTGATAGATGGAAGTTGGATCACCATAGATTGATAGTTGATGATATTTGAAGTTTGTTCAACATGTCTATAAACATGTCAATTATGGCCTTAGACACAAAAAATGTGATCAAAGTCTGTGTAAGTCTGGGCCTCCTAGGCCGTTGTTACAACCCCAATTATGGGTTCTTTTGGTGAGAAATGCAATTTCTATTAATATAGATATATGAAGAAATAATGGTGTGGTTTGATTTGAATGAATGAATTTCGTTTACAATAGCCTTGTTAGTTGCTTTGTGAGCCTTATTGGCTATTGGGCCCAATAACAAGAAAAAGAAAATAAAAGAGGAAAAGAAATTCAGTTAATAAAAGAATATATTAAGAAAGGGAGAAGAGAAAAAGGTAGAAGCCTCTAGAAGGCTAGGTAATATCCTCCAAAGGTGGATTTCGTGCCTTTAGGGTTCCTTGGGTTCCAAAGAGTCTGAGTTGCAAATATAATGCAAATAGAAAGAGAAATGATCAATTAAATGTTGCTTTATTAAGAACGAAATATGAGATAATAATAAAATTACAAGAAATATGTGGATATATGGGTAATGGACCCATATTGGATAACATTTCGTGTCCACATGGTTTCTAATGGAAAAATGAATCAAAACCAAGAAAATAAAAGATTAAGAAAGAGGAAATACCAATTAAATTTGTTTTATTAAAGAACAACTTGTTGATGAAGGAAATGCCCTCTTCCTTTAGAATTTGGGTTTCAAATTTACCGCACGAGAAGATAATGCCAAGATAGAGTTTCCTTTAAACTTTGAATGGAAAAGATTAAACGAGGAGAGAGATATATAGTTTACAAGTTCCTTTGAATAATACATATATTCCTTGTTTTATTAGAATATGGAAACAAGGGAGCGATGACAACAATCAGATTCCTCACGTGGTCCAGGGGACCATGGATCCGATGGTGGCTGTGCATAGTCCACCTTGATTCACAAAAGGAAAGGGAGAGGGGAGATCGGCATTTCAAATCCTTTTTCCACGTGTTTTATGTGATAGGTTGAGGAGAGAACAATCCCATTGTCTTTGGGAGTCTATTCTGAATCCTCTCGACCCAATTTATGGGTTGTTTCATTGACAAACAAAGAAGTCCCCAAATCACTAAACATAGATGGTCGACCCTATATATAGCGGGGATGATCTGTCGTACCAGCACATCTCATAAACATTTTCTTGACACCAGACGAAGCCAACAATCGTGCCCGTACCTCCAATTGAAGTTTCGACCATGACCTACACCTCCGCCTGGAAGCAGAGGTTGTCGGCGGTACACGAAGTAGCCCCGGCGGTAGGAGAAGCACCCACGGCCAATCGAGGGGCTCGTCGAGTTTGTGAAGTCAAGGCAGAGCTTTTGGTGGCTTAGGTTCACATGCAGGAGCGGCAGAGGGCAGTGTCAACCGATGAGTTGACCAGCTGCTCGCGTAGGAGAAGGAGCCTGAGGTTGAAGAAGGTGAGTTGGTGAATTACCAAATTGCCCCGACCTACCTTTATTCCAGGTAAGGGATTTCTTGCCCTTTTTCTTCATGTGATCACGAGTTAAAGTGCATGGATTGTGGGCCATTGGATCCCTTGTGGTCCAGTGGACGACGGATCTAGCGGCGGATGTTTTTCTAAAAATTACAAATAATTCAAGGAAATGAATTACTTTGCAAAAATCATAACTATAGCTAGGAAGCTCTGATGAATAAATTTAATATATGAAAGTTGCTTAGAAAAATACAATGAACACAATAAAAATAGTGTGAGAACCTATTTTCATACCTAATGGAAAAAGTATGATAAGTGCTTTCAAATTTGGTTAGAAACCCTAATTGAGATTAATGGTTGAGCCTATGATGCTTAATTGGTTAAATTAAGTAATAACAACCTATTGAATGATAGAGGTAGACTTGAACCTGATCTGGATGAATAATTTCATGTTTTAGGGTTTTTAATCAAGTATGAATGATAATTCATCTAGAAACCCTAATTTAGGGTAAAAGAGGAGAAGATCATATTTAATTCGAAAATATGGAAATATGTTATTAAATAATGATCTTAAACATGTTAGGAGAGAAAAGATGCGGAATTTAGGGATTTTATGTAGTTTTGTTTAATTAGAGTTTATGATACTAAAAGTGGAGGCAAAACCCTAATTGCAAGAGAAACCATCAAAAGGGGTAGAAACCCTAAATGGGAATAGAAATCCTAAGAAGTAAGATGGGCTTGGATAAATCTTGATAAAAGGAATTTGTATATTTATTTCAGGATTCTTGTGTATACTTTCTTGCTTGGTTGGATTTCTCTACTTGATTGATTCTATGTCAAAAGTCTGCATCACAGATATGTGGTTACGCTTATGATTAAATCGCTTTAGTTTCACAACGATTCCCAAATGTTTTATCGGTTGACTAAATATAACTACTTGGATGACGTTTATTTCATGCAAACATAAAGTGACTATGACTATCACTATAAATAAGGGTACATGACTAGCACAGATCCTGGTCCTCCTCTGTGGCTTTGCTAATAATAAGGATGACCTAGTACATGGTCTATCTATTAGGTAGGACCATTAGGTTATCATGTATCAGTGATTGGGCTATCTATGGGTAGTGCCATGTGACTCTTTAGCATATTATGAGTTAGGGATTGGGCTACCTACTGGTAGTTCCATGCGACTCTTCAACCCTACGTATTGATCTACCTATTAGGTAGGATCATGGGGGTTAATTGAGATCTTCCATATGAGAGGTAGTATCCAAGTCCACTGTAGGGACAGCGCAGAAGCTAGGGTATGTATGGATTGAGTAGTTATGTTTAAAATGCAAAGTTTGCTTGCTAAACCATAATTGGTTGCAATATGTTGTTATAGTAAACTGCACGATTATTGTTTCCCCCACATACCAGTATAATTCATTATGATGACCGTTGTTTTGTTTGTTAGCATTTTAGGTACAACATTTAAAAGGACAAATAGTAAAGTGATACATTGTGAATATATGAATTAAAGTACAAGGAGGATTAGTTATGATAGACTCTAGTTGTGGATAGAAGTTTAGAAATCCAAGATTTTAAAAAGGTATGCAAAGTTTTATTTTATTTCGGCTTTTTAGTATAGTTTTGGTAGAATTTAGTAATTATTATTGATTATTTGTCGAACCGTTGATCCAAAAAATTAGGATAATGGCTCTGACCTTTTGGTCTCCCTTAATTGGGGGTTACTGGGAGGTGGGGTCATTACATTTGGAATCAGAGCATTGGTTCCTCATTTAATTCTCTATAACCATTAAATTTTACAAACTCTATAGAACCGAGGGAGTTAATAGAGGATTTTCCACAGACTGAGGTGTCTAGAAAAGGATCACGGTCCAGGGGATGGCAATATTTTCCTTCGCCCCACTAGTCAGTCATGAGGACTCCCGTATGCAATGTGACTGCTTGGCCAAAGTCTGAGGTTTTGACTCGAAATAAGATACCTTTAGGACTTTCTCATCTATTTCTTCCCTTCTCATCCCTAATTCAATTAAGATTCTAAGGTTTAGGGTTTTTTTCTCTCTTCCCCACCCTCTTGAGGTCAGGGTAAGTATGATAAGGATTAAGGAATCCTCCACCAAATCAATGAAAAGCTTGTAAATAAGATGTCATGGACATAATTTTAATAGTTTATGCGTAAACTAAAGATTAGTTGCATGCTTAGGTTGCATGACATGCCCTTAGGAGAGACCTGATGTTAGACCTTCTTATCAGGAGGATGAGTAGAGAGGTAGTCTTGGAGGCAGTGGTCTCCAAGAAGAGGTAGAGACCTTGCGCACTCTCTGAGGATGATGTTAACCCTAACCCTAAGTGGTTGACAAAGAGAGGTGACATGATGAGATAGATAACATGGTTGACCATATAGGTGGATTGACATGCATGTTGGCTTTGATTACCCATGAGAAGCATGTGCTCTATGAGGTGTTTTGACCTAGTGCCTTTTTGGGCGACCCAACCTTGGAAGGGTCGTGCCTGCTAGGGTGAAGGATAGATCCTTCATCGAAGAGGTTAGTGATGATTATATAGAAACCCATATGGGATTATATGAGCATAGAAGAGCATGCACCTATGTAGGATAGTACGATGGCAGTTCCTATAGTAGGTTGAGACCTAGACCAGAAGGGAAAGGTTGAGACCTACACCAGAAGGGCATGTTGGATAGCTTATGAGATAAACATGTATATCTTTGGATGATCTGGATCGGACATATGTTGGATCATACGTTTCACCCATGTAGGTGTATGCATGAGAGCGTGATCCACTTTCTTAGAGAGAGAACCTCCAGTGGTAAGGTTAGTTGTCGGGAGAGAAAGGCCCGAGCAAGAGGGTTGGAAGCTTAGACTCTGAGATATAGGAAACCATGAGAAGTGGGGTATGTTATGACCTAGAATGGACGACCTAAGTGGATGGTTCTGGTTGCCTCGTACATGATCCTTGGAGGCTTTTGGTATCATGGATTCTTTTAGAGGAACTAGAACCTAGAAGAGGGATGAGGTTTTTGGTACTGATGTACAGATGTTGTAGGTGCCTACCTTACCTTCTAGGTATAGGAAGGAGAGTTCCTTAGACCCTGATAAGGGATAGTATCATGTTGTGAGGTCTCGCACCTAGTTTATTGTCCTGGTGTAGGACTCTCAGGTGTTGCTCAGGTGGAAGAATAGTAGGAAGGGCATGCTATACCCTGTACTTTTTGGGTTCGTGGATGAAAAGTGGAGCATGTAGTTGACAGTTGATGCATAAAAGTGAGCCTAGTATTCCTAGACCTAAGAAGGGAAGTAGTAGTACCTGGCACACCTGATGCTCACGACGAGGTTTGAGTTTCTATAGGTTCAAGCATGGCACCCCTCATGTTTAGAGGAAAAGGAAACCCCTTGGACTAAGGCATATGGTTGATGAACCTCTCACATATAGGTGGTTGACATGTGTATGTATGATCTTGGTCCAATGTTGAGGAATAGGAATAAGTATGACATACTAAAGAGACCAAGAATGGTTTAGTAGGTGGTCTTCTTTTAGCTACGTGCCATAGTAGCTTGTTAGGGCTAAGCATGCTCATGTTGATGTAAACTCTAGATGTAAGGATGTTTGTGACCTTTATGCTTTCAAGAGATAGTTTTCTCCCATCCAGGGACGGGACCCTTCAATAGGGTAAGTATCATCTTTTGTGTAGGTTCGAAGTAGCCTAAAGAGGTCTCTCATACGATCTTGATGAGCTAAGTGGAGAGCACATGGTGTGAACATGAATCTATAGACCCTTGTGTGACCGTCTCTAAGGGGCATGAAGATATGTTGCCATGGAGGTAACCTTATTGGGCCTGACCAAGTTAGGTAGGTCGCCATGATCCCTATGAAAGGATGTAAGTTTGACCACGAGTGCCCAGAGATATGATGAGGTTTTGGGTAAAGTTTCAAGAATGAGATGTGCTATGATGGAATCCCAAGTCAATACTAAGGTCATGAAGGGATAAGACCGATGGAAGTAGGAGTTGTATGATCCCTGGATGCACGAGACCATAGGGTCAGTAGGTAAAAGCTACCTTTGCCCAAGGACCATGGGTTAGGAGGTTGTCCACCTTCATGAGTTCATGGGACATAAGGGGTAAAGGTGATAGGTACTCCCTAGATGCATAAGGGTCATATCATTACAAAAGTGTGGGAACCCTAGAGACCTTGAGGTAACGACTAAGGATTGCACATAAAAGAGATATTTTAAGATACATAGGTGATGGGAAAAGTCTTCCCATGGGTGTAGACCCATAATCGAGATGTTCATGTTGTGGAGACATGTGATGAACATTTCAACTTAGATTGGAAAAGTGTACTGGCAATGTGTGATGCACCATCTCTACTCTTGGAACAGGATGAACTTTGTATTTGGCCTGCAGCCAAATGCTTATTTCCACTCATTATGAGGGTGAGAGATAGGGCAATA
Source organism: Alisma plantago-aquatica (assembly GCA_963693085.1). Taxonomy (NCBI): domain Eukaryota; kingdom Viridiplantae; phylum Streptophyta; class Magnoliopsida; order Alismatales; family Alismataceae; genus Alisma; species Alisma plantago-aquatica. The sequence goes on along the minus strand of OY856412.1, from coordinate 1,178,953,181 downwards.
CACATGCCATACACTAAGGATAAAGATGATGTGAGTTGAGACATTGCTACGATGTTTGAGGGTTGAGGAATTATCATGCCTTTTTATAGATGTTTTGCAAACATGAAGAGAACTAAGATAGTCATCATATGCGGACGTTCCTATCAAGAGAGATATTGAATTTATGAGTTATATAAGTTTGAGTTTGATAACCGAGATGATGAGCTCAGAGTTTTCTTGGCTCACTTAGACATAAATCTGGGATGAGGATGATAAGTGGAATATATGAAGGTTTATGTCTTCACTATTACCTAGCACATAAGTATGTAGGGTAGTAATGGATGCCCTTTGTCAGGATGCAACTGTCTAGTTTAGTCAGTAGAGAGGCTAGAAGAGGTTGTTAGGTGAACCCTAAGTTCGTTAGAAGATGAGACCATGTATGGATAACACCTAGATACCATTAGACCTATTGGTTAGGGTGGTTGCTCAGTTAGCTAGCCTAGAGCTTGATGAGATAGAAGGATGGTTGTAAGAACCTCAGATACACCTCTCAAAAAAAGAAGGTGATGGAACCCACTACTAGAGTGTTTTAGGGTTTTTGAGGAGTCGACCTTCAGGAATCATAACAAGTAGAGGCTCTTGATGTTAAGTAAACCATAGTACTACCAAGATGGTAAAGAATTGCAGTGGTACTTGGAAGAAGGATATAGAGTTGGATGTGGCTTGTTTCCATACATGCTAGAGAGTGAAGGCCAAACACCAGTAACCTAGTGAGTTGCCATAGATAATGAAGCGTCCTTGTGAGGGAATGGGAGTAGATCACCATGGATAGTGTAGTGGGTCTCCCCTGGACCAACATGAAGGACTCGATGTTAGTTTGAAGATGAGTGCAACATATCACCCCTGAGTGATGGATAGTCAAGAGGGTATGATCCAAACCTTAGAGGGTCTGATGAGAGCATGTGTGCTCATGCAGGGAGATTTGTGGGAGCAGTTCCTGCCCCTAGCAGAGTTCACTTGTTGTGATAACCACCATAGCCAGTATCAGGAGGTATGAAGCTCTATAAGGGAGGATGTGTCAGTCACCACTTCACTCAGATGATGTCGGTAAAAGGACCTTGCGAAGGTCAGAGAAAGACCATTGTGTATGCAGATGGTGTCAATTCGATCAAGCAATGGTTGAGAAAGATCAAGATTGACATGAGTCGTGAGCTAATGCAGAGCAGACTAACATGCAGTTCACTGTGGGTAAACATGTGATATGAAGACCCGACCCCTCTGAGCTATAACTAAGGAAAGCTGAATCCCCAATACATGGGTCCATTTGAGATGGATTGGTGGAGTTGTTTATGCTTAGCCTTACCCCTCAGGATAACATGATGTATGATGTGTTCCACGAGTCCAATCTAGACCACTATGTGAGGTAATTAAGCCATGTGTTGAGCTATGAACCTATTAAGCTTCAAGAGAGGATGAAATGTCCTGAGTCACCTAAAAGGGTACAAGATACCATGGTGAGAGAGAACTCAAATGTAAGAATATAAGATATTGAAGGTTCTTGGGAAGCACCATGGAGAGGGTGAATCCACATGGGATCCATGATGGACATGATAAAGTCTTATCTTGTTTGTTTGTATGGTTGGTGAATTTTGAGGGCAAAATTCCCATAAGAGGGGAAGGATGTTACAACCCCAATTTTGGGTTCTTTTGGTGAGAAATGCAATTTCTCTTAATATAGATATATGAAGAAATAATGGTGTGGTTTGATTTGAATGAATGGATTTCGTTTACAATAGCCTTGTTAGTTGCTTTGTAGGTCTTATTGGCTATTGGGCCCAATAACAAGAAAAAGAAAATAAAAGAGGAAAAGAAATTCAGTTAATAAAAGAATATATATTAAGAAAGGGAGAAGAGAAAAAGGTAGAAGCCTCTAGAAGGCTAGGTAATATCCTCCAAAGGTGGATTTCATGCCTTTAGGGTTCCTTGGGTTTCAAAGAGTCCCAATTGCAAAGATAATGCAACAAGAAAGAGAAAGGATCAATTAAATGTTGCTTTATTACGAAGGAAATATGAGATAATAATAAAATCACAAGAAATATGTGGATATATGGGTAATGGACCCATCTTTGATAAGATTTCATGTCCACATGGTTTATAATGGAAAAACAAATAAAAACCAAGAAAATAAAAGATTAATAAAGAGGAAATACCAATTAAATTGGTTTTATTAAAGAATAACTTGCGTATGAAGGAAATACCCTCTTCCTTTAGAATTTGGGTTTCAAATTTATTACACAAGAAGATAATATGGAGATAGAGTTTCCTTTAAAATTTGAATGGAAAAGATTAAATGAGGAGAGATATATATATTTTACAAGTTTCCTTTGAATAATACATATCTTCCTTATTTTATTAGAATATGGAAACAAGGGAGCGATGACAGCCATTGGATTCCCCGATTGGTCCAGGGGACCACAGATATGACGGTGGATGTGCATCATCCACCTTGATTCATACAAGGAAAGGGATAGGGGAGATCGGGATTTCAAATCCTTTTTGCTCGCATTTTATGTGATAGGCTGAGGAGAGAACTGTGGGCTCTGATCTCCAAACGATGATATAAACACGATTTAAACTTAGCGGAAGCGAATCGATTAACAGTGGAAGACAAAAATCACGGGAAATTAAAACTATTCGAGACAAGAGCTTGAATCCATAAAGCTTCATTCATAAAAGGAGATAAACTGTTTACATCTCATGATAATTACTTCTTGAGTAATTATATACAACAAGATACAAAATCTCAAGAACTCATAACCAAAAGACTCCAAGACCTGAGAGTACAGAGGACACATAGGACTGACTCTAACTACACCACATGGCAGGCTAAATCTCCACCTGAGATTTACTGCTTCTCCTGGTGCTGTTGCTGCTGGGATTGGTCACCTATAGACCTGTTCCTCCATCTCCGATGTCCACCTAAAAAGTTGAAGTCTACGGGGTGAGACAATTGTACATAATTTCCCCAGCGAGATTTATAACTCTCTGCCAGAAACTTTATTATAATATCAAAGAATAACTTAAGCAGTAAAAGCTTACAAAGTATTCAATAGCAGATACAGTTGTATACAAGAGCTCAACATTTATCAAGCATGAAGAACATATGCACTATACAGTGTAACATCAATCAATTAGCTCATAGTTACCTTTAACAGGTATACTACGTTGTAGATTATGTTTTTCAAACATTCTAATTATTATGCCCTGTGGAGATGAGGTTTACCACTCATACCCCAACCAATCACTGTTAAGTGCCTTAGTATCATACTAGGTCATCGAAAGAGTCAGATTCTCATGACCTTCACCTTCCTCAGTTAGTAAGAGGATCACTTGTAGGACATCTTGTGTCTCTACTATTATAGCTTACCAGGGTAATCTGGTCCTTCGCTATTTTAGAGTTACAGTGGCGTTCTGTACTCTCTTCGTCATCAGGAGATTTCATGTTTATCTTCACTGATACGGATATCTATGTTTTCCTCATCATCAGGAGGTTTCATGTTTACCATCCACTGATACGGTATGAGTTTTGTAGTGAAGGATTGATGGATTATACATCTACATCAAATTCCTACACTAGGATGTAAGGTTCTACACATCCATATACCCCACATACTCAACAGTATGTGATCCAGGAGTTCCCGTAGGAAAACCTGTTTCACCATCATTTGATCTCTGACAATGATGGATCTATGATCAGGGCTTCTACATTACACTTGATTAGTTAGGTACATTCAGTATTCTTTTAATATCATACATTGTTCTTCAAACAATAACAGTAGCATAACAGCTATGAAAGAAGAATACTAAATGTAACAGGCCTAACTCTCATCAATCATCATTTCTCATTATACTCATCACAAGTCATCTCTAAATCATGACCTTGATGGTTTTCATGGCTCTCACAGCCCATTAAAATCATAAGATGCCACTGACAAGGTATCAAGATATTTTACTTATTCATAAAGCTTACAACATGCTTTTAATGAATATAGTATCATCATTCATTCCTGGATATGATCACCTTCATATCAGAACCTGCATGGTTAATTCAACTGATAAAGGTAATTCAAAACAAGAATATACTTTCCACTCTTGTCATAAGAGCTAAGTTCTCTGATTCTCATCAATTAGAGTTTGCTACTCATATTGCATGTCATCACCCTTGAATTAGGGTTTACTATTCACATTATGGTGAATTGAACTTATAACATCATTATGTATGAGGAACATCATCATTGATGCTCTCAGATTAGTTTAAGATTCATCATTTATCATAATTAGGGTTTCATGATCTCACATAGGTGGATCATACCCTAATCATGCACATTCATGTGTATTGAAGGTACTTTACTTGAATTTCCATCATAAAAGGGTACTTTCTCTTTCTTAAGATACTTTCTCTCTCCTCATACTTGTAGATGGTGATAACACCAATCTAGATCAGGTTGGGTTAAGTCCACTTTGATTAACATAGACCAAATCACCAATATTGAGTGATTAGGGTTTGATTAGAACAAGGTTTCACTCAATTGAACCTTTCAAGGGTATTATGGTAAATTACACATTGATCATCATCATGGTTTAATTTACTAACCACTTGACCCTTAATTTCTTTTGGTATCATTAGGGTTTAGGTTGAACAACTATTAAACCATTTAAGCCTTCAAGGCATTAGGCAGACTTAACTTCAAAAGTCTCCAATAGGTTTCACACCTTCAACCTTCATACAATCTTGAGGCCGTATGCCCTCATTCGATCTTGAGGTCGTATACCCTCATTCGATCTTGAGGTCGAATGCCCTCATACGGTTTGAGGTCGAAAGCCCTCATTCGGTTTGAGATCGAATGCCCTCATACGGTTTGAGGTCGAATGCCCTCATTCGGTTTGAGATCGAATGCCCTCATACGGTTTGAGGTCGAATGCCCTCATTTGGTTTGAGATCGAATGCCCTCATACGGTTTGAGTTCGAATGCCCTCATATGGTTTGAGGTCGAATGCCCTCATTCGGTTTGAGATCGAATGCCGTCATACGGTTTGAGGTCGAATGCCCTCATTCGGTTTGAGATCGAATGCCCTCATACGGTTTGAGGTCGAATGCCCTCATACGGTTTGAGGTCGAATGCCCTCATACGGTTTGAGATCGAATGCCCTCATACGGTTTGAGGTCGAATGCCCTCATACGGTTTGAGGTCGAATGCCCTCAAAAGCTCAAGATCGTATGGACCTCCAAGGTGGTTCAAAGGGTAAACTCAATTAGGGTTTCCTATGTTGAAGCCTTCAATTGGTCTCAAGCTTGCTAACCACTTATCAATTGATACAATTAGGGTTAGCCTTAACCAATTGGTTACTCAATTGATATCCAATTAGGGTTGGAGTTGGTTCAATTAAGGTCTATAAACGTTCAACCATCAACACTCAACAATGTGAATCAAATCGAAGTTGAACCCATCAATTGACCTCCAATTGGGCTCAAACTTGGCCCAAACGGTCTTGGGATCATTTGGATAGCCTCCAAACGGTCTTGAGACCGTTTGCCCAAGAATTCATAAAAATCTAGATTGATTTGATAGGGGTTGAACCTTAATTAAGTCACAAATCAGCAATTTGATTATTTCAATAACCCATTGTAATTGGGCCCTCAATTGATCAAATTACCTTAACCCTAGACCTACAAATGGTCTTGGGTTGTCACCAAACGGTCTTGAGACCGTTTGGATGAGTTCCAAACGGTCTTGAGACCGTTTTCCCATCCATCCTTTGGACTCTAGTGAAAATTCATCAAGGTTTGATTTATTGAGTTGATCATTACATCAATACTTAATTGCAATGTAATTTGGTATCTTTGTACCTTCAATTGGTCAACTATACATGACCCCAGACCTCCATACGGTCTTGAGTGATCCCCAAACGGTCTTGGGTGATCCCCAAACGGTCTTGAGACCATTTGGATGATTCCTTAAACGGTCTTGAGACCGTTTGGGCTAATCAACCCAAAATCTCAAATTAGCTCATTGTGATTTCAGCACTGATTTCAATTAGGGTTTGCCCTAGTAATCAACCTTCAACTCTTAACTCGTTTGGAATTATTCCATCAAATTTGGTGAGTCATTAACTAACATCATTATGAACATTAATCTCATACGGTCAACTCTTAGTCAACCATCTTATACGGTCTTGAGACCGTTTGCCCAAAAAGGGCAAATTAAGCAGATTGAAAATCAGAACTAAATTCAATTGAATTTGCTAATTGTTTTGCCTATATCTCACGATTCCTTTGTAGTTAACCTCTCAAATTTTGTGGGTGATTAAACTTCATAATTATGAACAGGTTTCTCATACGGTCCATGCTTGGTCAATGCGGCCATATGGTCTTGAGACCGTATGCCTTCATACGACCTTGAAACCGTTTGCCCACCAAACGGTTTTGTAAACCGTATGGGCAATTGGTTGAGGTCGTATGGTAAAGTGGAAAACTGTGGATAAGCATAGGAAATAACGCCCTCTTCTTCTATCTCAAGAACAGCAACAGTTCCTCACGGATTTGCTTGCAAGGAAGCAAGGGAAGATAGGGAAGAAGAAGAACTAGCAACTAAAAGCATAGAAAAGATGTATATAACAAAGCATAGGTTTAGAGTTATAAAACCCGCCTAAAGCTTGCTCCTTGAGCTCCAAGTTTTCGAGCTCCAAGCCTTTAATGGAGTCCTAGAAGCTCCACAGGTCAGCCAAGGTGAATCCTCCAAGAAAAGTTGAGAAGAGATGGCTAGAAAGATAGAGCTAAGTGAGCTAGCCATGAATTTGACCTTGAATTCGAGTTTCATCCAAGAATTTAAGAAAAAGGAAGGATCCAAACCTACCTTGCACTCCCCTGGTCGTCCTCCTGAGCTCCAGAGCTCTCCTTAGTCGGTTTGATCAAGGGGAACAGTGAAGGAAACGAAGGAAACATTCCTTTGCTAAGTGAGGAAAAGGGTTTATATACTTGGGGTGGAATTTCAACATAGGCACATAGGTTTTCCTCACTTTCAACTAAGTCCCTCCTTTCTTCTTTGCTCGTCCCTTATTCTTATTTCTAAGGACAACCTTCTTCTAATGGTCAAGAAATGAAGGCAAAGAAGATTAACCTATTACTAAAGCACACACATAAAAGGCTATAGTACTTACACCTTGATTATTCAATCATAAAGGTGTTTTTCATTATATGATTATTCAATTGAAGTGACTTCTTCATCATTTCTTCTCTAAATGATGACAAGAGTCTTACAAGATATTTTAGATGGTGTATTTTACAAGTTGCACCCCTCAAATTAGGTAAATTGCACTTTACTCCAATTTAGGGTTTCAAGCACAGGGATTGCTTCCACAGCTGCACCTTGGTGCTCAAGCTTGGGAAATCCCTCAAACTTTACCATAATCATTCTTATGATGTCTCAACATCAGAGGAACATCTCAAAATGTGCAAATTGCAAGTTAACCCTTCTAATTGGGTAAATTGCACATAGGTCCCTGTATTACAAAACAATCAATTCAACATTGTTTAAAAGGAACAGAAAAGGAAAAGTATGTTCCTCAGGAACTTAATTACATGCAAAAAGATAATCACCAGTATCTTAATTACATAATTAGGCAAAACACCTAGGGTTAACTCATAACCCAGGTCAGGGATGTTACAAATTATCCACCCCTTACAAGGATTTCGTCCCCAAAATTGATAAAACATATTAAGAGAAAAGGGCAGGATACTTCCTTCTCATCTCATCCTCTAGTTCCCAAGTGGCTTCTTCAACACCACGGTGATTCCATAGGACTTTCACAAGGCTTATATCTTTCTTCTTTAACTTTTTAATTTTGTTATCAAGGATTGACACCGGTCCTTCCTCATAATATATATCATCATTCAATTCTACCTCCATAGGTTGTAGAATTGACTCAGTATCAGGGTGACATTTCTTTAGCATAGAAATGTGAAACACAGGATGTAACCTCTATAACTCTGGTGGAAGCTCTAGTTTATAGGCTACTTGTCCAATCTGTTCAATGATTGGATAAGGCCCCATAAATCTAGGAGCTAACTTCCCTTTCCTTCCAAAATGAAGGACTCCTTTCCAAGGCAAGACCTTGAGATACACTCTGTCTCCAACTTGGAATTCTAAGGGTCTACGACGTTTGTCAGCATAAGATTTCTGCCTATCCTGTGCAGTCTTAATCTGTTTTTGTATTACTTTAATCTTCTCTGTGGTCTGCTGCACAAGATCAGGACCTAACAACTGATGCTCACCAGTCTCAAACCAACACAAAGGTGATCTACAACGTCTACCATACAAGGCTTCATAAGGTGCCATATCAATACTATGTTGATAGCTATTGTTATAGGCAAACTCTATCAAGCTTAGGTGTTGATCCCAACTTCCGGTAAACTGGAGAACACATGCTCTCAACAGGTCTTCTAAGGTTTGTATAGTTCTTTCCGATTGTCCATCAGTCTGCGGATGAAAGGCCGTACTAAACCTTAGCTTGGTTCCTAAGGCTCTGTGTAACTGTTCCCAAAAATGACTTATACACTGAGGACATCTGTCAGAAACTATTGTGACAGGAACTCCGTGCAAACGCACTATCTCTTGTACATACAACTGTGATAACCTTTCAGCAGAATAGGTTGTTTTGATAGGTAAGAAATGTGATGTCTTTGTCAACCTATATACAACTACCCAAATGGAATCATGTCCTTTGTTTGTCCTGGGTAGGCCAACAACGAAGTCCATGGTCACATGGTCCCACTTCCACTGTGGTATGGGTAAAGGTTGCATTGTTCCTGCAGGCTTCTGGTGTTCAACTTTAACTTGCTGACACACAAGACACCTCAGAACAAACTCTGCAACATCCTTCTTCATTCCAGGCCACCAATACAGTTCCTTTCAATTACGATACATCTTGGTGCTCCCTGGATGCATAGCATACATCGAAGAATGAGCTTCTTCCAGGACTAACTTCCTCAAGTTATCCACATCTGGCACTATCATCCTCCCATGATAACATGCTACATGATCATCCGAGTCATGGAAACCATCTCGCTTCTCATTTCCATACTCTGACCTAATCTGTTGAACTTCAGCATCAACCTGTTGTGCTTCCTTAATCTGCTCTCTTAGGGTAGGTTTAATATGCATCTCAGCCAACAACCTGGCTAACAATGACACCTTCAACTGTACATTGTCTTGCCTTAAAGAGATAAACATATCTCTCTTAGAGCACACTAAAGAGTTTAGTTGTGCTCTATCCATGGTTGATGTTGCTGATTTCCTACTCAAGGCATCTGCAACAACATTGGCCTTGCCCGGATGGTAATCAATTATACAATCATAGTCCTTGATTAACTCCATCCAGCGGCGTTGCCTCATGTTAAGCTCATGCTGAGAGAAGATATACTTAAGGTTCTTGTGGTCTGTGAAAATCTGGAATGTCTCTCCGTAGAGATAATGCCTCCAGATCTTCAAGGCATGAACCAAAACAGCTAACTCCAGATCGTGTGTCAGATAATTCTCCTCGTGTTTCTTAAGCTGTCGAGAAGCAAAAGAAATCACTTGTTTATCCTGCATCAACACACATCCAAGTCCATTCTTGGAGGCATCACAGAAGACTACATATCCTTTTCCTTGTTCAGGTAGTACAAGCACAGGTGCACTTGTCAACCTCTCCTTCAACAACTGGAAAGACGGTTAACACTTATCACTCCAAGAAAAAGGAACATATTTTCGGGTTAACTTGGTCAAGGGTAAGGCTATAGAACTAAAGTTCTTAATGAACCTTCGATAATAGCCAGCTAACCCCAAGAAACTTCAAATCTCCGTTGGTGTCTTCGGTTGTTCCCACTGTAGAATAGATTCTACCTTTGTAGGGTCAACACGAATTCCCGAGGCAGATATCACATGTCCTATAAAAGATACCTCCGGCAGCCAGAACTCACACTTGCTAAACTTAGCATACAGCTTGTGTTCTCTTAGCAAGGTCAAAGCTTGGTGAAGATGCTGCTCATGCTGCTGAGCATCCTTACTATAGATCAGAATGTCATCTATGAAGACGACAACACACTGATCAAGGAAAGGTCAGAAAACTCTATTCATGAGTTCCATAAATGCAGATGGTGCATTGGTTAGTCCAAACGACATAACCGTGAACTCATAGTGACCATACCTTGTCCTAAAGGCAGACTTGGATATGTCACCATCCTTAATACAAAGTTGATGATATCCAGACCTCAAGTCTATCTTTGAAAAGACGGTTGCACCACGCAACTGGTCAAAGAGATCATCAATCCTCGGCAGAGGGTACTTGTTCTTTATTGTTACTTTATTTAGTTGTCTATAGTCAATGCACAACCGCATTGACCCATCTTTCTTTTTAACAAACAAGACCAGAGCACCCCAAGGTGAAGTGCTCAGTCGGATAAAACCCTTCTCAAGTAACTCTTGAAGCTGTTTCTTGAGTTCTGCCATCTCGGCAGGCGCCATCCTATACAGAGTCTGGGCTATGGGTTTCGTATCTGGGATCTGATTGATTTCAAAATCAATCTCCTGAAGTGGTGGTATACCAGGAAGTTCTTCAGGAAACACATCCTCGAATTCCCTGACTATGGGAACTTCGGCAGGATTGGAACTTTTCTTGGTAACATCTACCACATGGGCCAAGAATGCATAACATCCTTGCCTCAACAGCTTATCAACAACCATAGCTGACACAAGACAGGTGGGAAGAATCTTTCTTTCACCTTGAAAGATCCATGTGTTGCTTTCATCAGCAAACACAGCCAACTTGGACTCACAATCCAAGACAACTCTATACCTCTCTAAGGTATCCATCCCGAGGATTATATCAAATCCTTGCATATCAAGCGGTATAAGATCCACTTGAATGCGATGGTCAGAAAAGAAGAGGATGCAGGGAGAGCATACCTCCTGCAAAACGGCAGACCCACTCAACGGAGTCTCCAACAACAAACTATCTGCCCTATGACTAACAGTCACGTTGCAGTTATGAATCACTCTATGAGTGATGAAAGAGTGCGTAGCACCCGGGTCAACCAGAACAGATACAACACAGGATGTAGACATATCAGGATATAAAAGTTCCATCTGACCTGCCACTACTCGTGGATTGACCACTACATCTGGTGGGTTCATAGCATAGAACCTTGCTGTCGTCTGGTGTTGAGGTGGTGCTGATGATCCAGCTTGAGACGCTTGTCCACGTCCTCGAGCTGCTCCTTGAGATTGCATTCTCTGAGATCCTTGTTGATTCTGTCTCGAAGGCTGTGTCACACTGACAAGCCTAGAACGGCAATCCTTCATCAAGTGTCCCACCTTACCACAGTTGTAGCATCTCCTCTCCTGTTTTTGTGGTCGGGGTGGTCCAATAACTGACATCGATGCAGAACTGTGAGTCCCTTGAAGCGGTTGACTCCATCCTCTACCTCTGCTTGGTGACCATTGTGTAACATCCCTGACCTGGGTTATAAGCTAACCCTAGGTGTTTTGCCTAAATATGTAATTAAATCCTTGTGATTAACTTTGGGCATGTAATTAAGTATCTCAGAAACATATTTTTCCGTTTTGCTCCTTTTTATATAAAGTTGTAGCATTGTTTTGTAATATAGGGACCTATGTGAAAATTACCCAGTTAGAAGGATTAACTTGCAAATTGCATATGTTAAGATGATTCTCTGATGTTGAGACATCATGAGAATGATTATGTTGAAGTTAGAGGGATTTCCCAAGCTTGGGCACCAAGGTGCAGCTGTGGAAGCAATCCCGGTGCTTAAAACCCTAATTTGGGGTAAAATGCAATTTACCCAAATTAAGGGATGCAACTTGTAAAATATATCATCTAATGTATCTATTAAGACTCTTGTCATCATTTAGAGAAGAAATGATGAAGAGGTCACCTCAATTGAATAATCAAGTTATGAATTACACCTTTGTGATTGAATAATCAGGGTGTATGTGCAATAGCCCTTTTATGGGTATGTTTAAGTAATAAGCTGATCTTCTTTGCTCTCATTTCTTGACCTTAAGAGGAAGTTGTCCTTAAAAGAAATAAGAGAGGACGAGCTATGAAGGGTGGAGGGACTTAGTTGAAATTATGGAGAATTTATGAACTTATAATTAGAACCCCACCCCAAGTATATATACACTCCACATCTCTAAGCAAGGGAACTTTCCCTTCATTTCCTTACTGTTCTATTCACCCAAAAACGACCAAGGACTTCCTTGGAACTAAGGAGGACGACCAAGGGTGCAAGGTAGGTTTGGATTCCTCTTCTTGCCTAAATTCATGGTTAAAACTCGAATTCAAGGTCAATTTCATGGCTAGCTCTCATGGCTCTATCTTTCTAGCCATCTTTTCTTGACTTTCCCTGGAGGTTTTCACCTTGGCCAACCTGTGAGAGCTCAAGGACGCCATTAAAGCTTGGAGCTCGAAAGCTTGGAGATCAAGAAGCAAGCTTTAGGCGGGTTTTATAACTCTAAACCCATGCTTTGTTATATACATCTTGATTATGCATGTAGATGATAGTTTTTCTTCTTCCCTACTTTCCTTTTCTATTTTGCAAGAAAATCCGTGGGAAATCCTTGCTGTTTTTGAGCTAGGAGATGAAGACGTTAATTCCAAGAAAAATCCACCGCTTTTCACTTTATTAAACGGTCTCCCCAACTTGCTCTCTCGGTCTCAAGACCGTGAGGTGAGCAAACAGTCTCAAGACCGAGAGAGGGAAAACGGTCTTCACGAACGTATAGCAGCGTTGACCGAGCGTGGACCGTATACGAAACCTGTATATAATTATGTAGAATAATCACCCTCACAAATTGAGAGGTTAACTCCAAAAGAATCGGGAGATATGGCCTTTTTAATCAACAACTTTAATTGAATTTATTCCTGATTTTCAAACGGTCTGAAATAGCCTTTTTGGGAAAACGGTCTCAAGACCATGTAAGGTCGTTGACCAGGCATTGACCGTATGATATTACTGTTCAAAATAATTTTAATTAACAACTCACCAAATTTGATGGACTAATTCCAAACGAGCTAAGAGTTGAAGGGTGATTACTAGGGCAAACCCTAATTGAAATCAGTACTGAAATCACAATAAAATAATGAGTGTTTTTGGGTTGATTGACCTAAACGGTCTCAAGACCGTTTGTGGATCAACCAAACGGTCTCAAGACCGTGTGGGAAATCACCCAAGACCGTATGGAGGTCTGAGGTTAAGAATAGTTGACCAATTGAAGGTACAATAATACCAAATTACATTGCAATTAAATATTGATATAATAATCAATTCAATGGATCCAACCTTGAAGAATTTTGACTAGAATCCAAAAGTTAGATGGGCAAACGGTCTCAAGACCGTTTGGAACTCATCCAAACGGTCTCAAGACCGTGTGGTGACAACCCAAGACCGTTTTGAGGTCTAGGGTTAAGGTAATTTGATCAATTGAGGGTCCAATTGCAATAAGTTATCAAATTAATCAAAATACTGATTTGTGACTCAATCAAGGTTCAATCCCTATCAAATCACATTAGATCTTGATGAAATCTTGGGCAAACGGTCTCAAGACCGTGTAGAGTTCATCCACACGATCTCAAGACCGTTTGGGCCAAGTTTGGGCCCAAGTGGAGCTCAATTGAAGGGTTCAACCTTGAGTTGATTCACATTGTTGAGTGTTGATGGCTGGACATTGATAGACCTTAATTGAATCGACTTCAACCCTAATTGGTTAACAATTGAGGGTCAATTGAGTGACCAATTGGTTAAACATAACCCTAATTGACTTAATCCATAAGTGGTTACCATGGCTTTGACCTTTTGTGGGCTTCAACATTGATAAACATAATCAATTGAAAAGCTTGAACCTTGTTGAAGGACCAAACAGTTGAGACCATGTGAGCCTCACGGTCTCAAGACTGTTTGAGGGCTCAAGGTATCAAGACCGTTTGAGACCTCACGGTCTCAAGACCATGAGAGGCCTCATGGTCTCAAGATTGTGAGAGGCCTCGCGGTCTCAAGGTCGAGAGACATCAAACGGTCTCAAGACCGAGAGACATCAAACGGTCTCAAGATCGAGAGACATCAAACGGTCTCAAACCATGTAAGGCCTCTCGGTCTTGAAGTCAACATTGTTAAACGGTCTACACCCCCTCTCGGTTTGGGCTCACGACCTTGAAGGTCACACGGTCTTGAAGTCAACCAAAGCAAACGGTCAACCCATCCAAACGGTCTCAAACCGTTTGGATGTTGAAGGTTGAGATCGTTTAAGGTGTTCAAAGGTTGACTTCACTTAACCAATTGGAGATGTAAATGGTTCAAAGATGCTCTAACCTATAACCCTAATGATAACCTAGGACATTAAGGGATTAAGTGACTAATGATTTGAACCATGATGGTGATCAATGGGGTGAATTACCAAAATACCCTTGAAGGGTCAATTGAGTAATACCTTGATCAAATCAAACCCTAATCACATGTTAGTGATGTTTTTGGCTATGATAGCCCATGATGACTTATTTCAACTTGATCTAGAGTGATGTTATCACCGTCTACTAGTATGAGGAGAGAGAAAGTACTTATAGAGAGAGAAATTACTTATAGAGAGAGAAAGTACCCTTTTTAGGTGGAAACTCAATTAAAGAACCTTCAACACACATGAATGTGCATAATTAGGGTATGAGCCACCTGTGTGAGATCATGGAAACCCTAATTATGATGTATGATGAATCTTAAGCCAGTCTGAGAGCATCAATGATGATGTTCCACATACATGATGATGTTATGAGTTCAATTCACTTCAATGTGAATAGTAAACCCTAATTCAAGGGTAATGGCATTCAATGTGATTAGTAAACCCTAATTCAAGGGTAATGACATGCTTTATGAGTATTAAACTATAATTGATAAGAATCAGAGAACTTAGCTCTTATGATAAGAGTGAGAAGTATATTCCTTGTTTTAAATTACCTTTATCAGTTGAACTAACTATGCAGGTCCTGATATGAAGGTGATCATATCCAGGTATGGATGATGATACTGTATTCATTAAAAGCATGTTAAAGGCTTTATGAATAAGTAAAATATCTTGATGCCTTGTCAGTGGCATCCTATGAGTTAATGGGTTGTAAGAGCCATGAATACCACCAAGTCATGCTTCATAGATGACTGGTGATGAGTATAATGAGAAATGATGATTGATGTGAGTTAGGCTTGTTACATTTAGTATTCTCCTTTCATAGCTGTTATGCTATTGTTATTGTTTGAAGAACAATGTGTGATGATTAAATGAATACTAAATGTACCTAACTAATCAAGTATAATGTAGAGCCCTGATCATAGATCCATCATTGTCAGAGATCAAATGATGGTGAAACAGGATTTCCTAAGGGAGCTCCTGGAACACATACTATTGAGTATGTGGGGTATATGGATGTGTAGAACCTTACATCCTAGTGTAGGTGATTGATGTAGATGTGTAATCCGTCAACCCTTCACTACTAAACCCTACCGTATCAGTGGAAGGTAAACATGAAACCTCCTGATGACGAAGAAAACATAGATATCTGTATCAGTGGAGATAAACATGAAAACTCCTGATGATGAAGAGAGTACAGAACGCCACTGTAACTCTAAAATAGAGAAGGACCAGATTACCCTGGTGAGATATAATAAGTAGAGACACAAGATGTCCTACAAGTGATCCTCTTACTGACTGAGGAAGATGAAGGTCATGAGAATCCAGCTCTCTTAATGACCTATGTATGATACTGACGTGACTTCTCAGCGATCAGTTGGAGTATGAGTGGTATGCCTCATCTCCACAGGGCATAATGTTGTTTGTAAAACATAATCAACCACGTAGTATACCTGCTAGAGATAACTACGAGTTAGTTGATTGATGATACACTGTGATAGTGCTTATATTTCTTCATGTCTCATAAATGTTGAACTCTTATTATATAGTTGCAACTGTTATTGAATACTTTGAAAGCTTTACTGCTTAAGATATTCTCTGATGTTATAATAAAGCTTCTGGTGGAGAGTTATAACTCTCGCTGGGACAATTATGTAAAATTGTCTCACCCCGTAGACTTCAACTTTTTAGGTGGACGTCGTAGACGGAGGAACCGGTCTACAGGTGACCAATCTCAGCAGCAGCAGCAGCACCAGGAGCAGCAGTAATCTCAGGTGGAGATTTAGCCTGCCATGTAGTGTAGTTAGAGTCAGTCCTATGTGTCCTCTGTACTCTCAGGTCTTGGAGTCTTTTGTGTGAGTTCTTGAGATTTTGTATCTTGATGTATATAATTACTCAAGAAGTAATTATCATGAGATGTAAACAGTTTATCTCTTGTTATGAAAGAAGTTTTTATGGATTCAAGCTCTTGTCCCGAAAAATTTTAATTTCCCGTGATTTTTGTCTTCCGCTGTTTATCGAATCGCTTCCGCTAAGTTTAAATCGGGATTATATCGCGGTTTGGAGATCAGAGCCCACACATTGAGTTTGAGAACTCGATCTGGGTGGTGGAGGGTTAGGTGCAGAGAATCCAGGTTTCTTGAAATCCCTAGATGAAGAACCCTGGAACTGTGGATATCTTTTATGGGTTTGCCTCTTCTCAACCACAGATCTCTCTATCCTTCGGACTGACTCAACGAAGGTAGAGAATCTCTCTCAGTTTTCTAAGGCAGACACATGGGTTGACATATCAGCATTCAAACCCTTCTCGAATCTCCTGATTCTTTCCTCATCTGTGGCAGCCATGTGCGGACAGAACCGCAGCAATTCCATGAACTTAGCTTCATACTCGCTAATGGTCATCATGCCCTGCCTCAATCTCTCAAACTGAGAGATCTTCTCATCTAGGAAGGTCTTTGGAAAATATCTATTGATAAATTCCCGACGAAACTCTTCCCACGAGAACTCTATTCCAGGTCTCTTCTGCTCTTCCATGTTCCACCAGTGACCAGCACTGCCTTTGAGAAGATAGACAGCATGTCTAACCTTCTCATCCTCCGGGATAATAAGAATCCTGAAAGCCTTCTCCAACTCTGTTAACCACAGATCAGCATCTGCGGGGTCAGCAGTCCCAAAGTACTCGGTAGCTCTGACACGACGAAGTCGCTCGAACGTCTTACCGATGCCTTGTCCTTTGGGCTGGGTAGGTGCCCTAGGTGCAGGCATGGGCATCCTGTCGGTGATGTGTGTCATGGCAGTCATAAACTGCCCAAACATCGTATGAACTGCTGGGTTACCCATATCAGCTGGGTCAAACTGGTGTGGCTCAGGTGCAGGCTGTTCTATTTCTGGAACCCTTGCACCGCCTCGAGGTGCACTAGCACTACTCTCTGCCACGTACTCATCATGTGGCTCTGCCATCCTTATGTATCTTCTTCTCTTGAGGAGCAGAAGATTCTATTAGATAAGGAAGAGATGCTAAGGATAGACTCGACATCCTAAGTCCTATGCCTCTGTAGACTCAACGGACCTAGAGCTCTGATACCACTAGTTGTGGGCTCTGATCTCCAAACGACGATATAAACACGATTTAAACTTAGCGGAAGCGAATCGATTAACAACGGAAGACAAAAATCATGGGAAATTAAAACTTTTCGAGATAAGAGCTTGAATCCATAAAGCTTCATTCATAAAAGGAGATAAATTGTTTACATCTCATGATAATTACTTCATGAGTAATTATATACAACAAGATACAAAATCTAAAGAACTCATAACCAAAAGACTCCAAGACCTGAGAGTACAGAGGACACATAGAACTGACTCTAACTACACCACATGGCAGGCTAAATCTCCACCTGAGATTTATTGGTGCTCCTGGTGCTGTTGCTGCTGGGACTGGTCACCTGTAGACCTGTTCCTCCGTCTCCGATGTCCACCTAAAAAGTTGAAGTCTACGGGGTGAGACAATTGTACATAATTGCCCCAGCGAGAGTTATAACTCTCCGCCAGAAACTTTATTATAATATCAAAGAATAACTTAAGCAGTAAAAGCTTACAAAGTATTCAATAGCAGATACAGTTGTATACAAGAGCTCAACATTTTTCAAGCATGAAGAACATATGCACTATACAGTGTAACATCAATAAATTAGCTCATAGTTACCTTTAACAGGTATACTACGCTATAGATTATGTTTTTCAAACATTCTTATTATTATGCCCTGTGGAGATGAGGTTTACCACTCATACCCCAACCAATCACTGTTAAGTGCCTTAGTATCATACTAGGTCATCGAAAGAGCCGGATTCTCATGACCTTCACCTTCCTCAGTCAGTAAGAGGATCACTTGTAGGACATCTTGTGTCTCTACTATTATAGCTCACCAGGGTAATTTGGTCCTTCGCTATTTTAGAGTTACAGTGGCGTTCTGTACTCTCTTCGTCATCAGGAGATTTCATGTTTATCTTCATTGATACAGATATCTATGTTTTCCTCGTCATCAGGAGGTTTCATGTTTACCATCCACTGATACGGTATGAGTTTTGTAGTGAAGGATTGATGGATTATACATCTACATCAAATTCCTACACTAGGATGTAAGGTTCTACACATCCATATACCCCACATACTCAACAGTATGTGATCCAGGAGTTCCTATAGTAAAACCTATTTCACCATCATTTGATCTCTGTCAATGATGGATCTATGATCAGGGCTTCTACATTACACTTGATTAGTTAGGTACATTCAGTATTCTTTTAATATCATACATTGTTCTTCAAACAATAACAGTAGCATAACAGCTATGAAAGAAGAATACTAAATGTAACAAGCCTAACTCTCATCAATCATCATTTCTCATTATACTCATCACAAGTCATCTCTAAAGCATGACCTTGATGGTTTTCATGGCTCTCACAGCCCATTAAAATCATAAGATGCCACTGACAAGGCATCAAGGTATTTTACTTATTCATAAAGCTTACAACATGCTTTTAATGAATATAGTATCATCATTCATACCTGGATATGATCACCTTCATATCAGAACCTGCATGGTTAATTCAACTGATAAAGGTAATTCAAAACAAGAATATACTTTCCACTCTTGTCATAAGAGCTAAGTTCTCTGATTCTCATCAATTAGAGTTTGCTACTCATATTGCATGTCATCACCCTTGAATTAGGGTTTACTATTCAAATTATGGTGAATTGAACTTATAACATCATTATGTATGAGGAACATCATCATTGATGCTCTCAGATTAGTTTAAGATTCATCATTTATCATAATTAGGGTTTCATGATCTCACATAGGTGGATCATACCCTAATCATGCACATTCATGTGTATTGAAAGTACTTTACTTGAATTTCCATCATAAAAGGGTACTTTCTCTTTCTTAAGATAATTTCTCTCTCCTCATACTTGTAGATGGTGATAACACCAATCTAGATCAGGTTGGGTTAAGTCCATTTTGATTAACATAGACCAAATCACCACTATTGAGTGATTAGGGTTTGATTAGAACAAGGTTTCACTCAATTGAACCTTTCAAGGGTATTATGGTAAATTACACATTGATCATCATCATGGTTTAATTTACTAACCACTTGACCCTAATGTCTTTTGGTATCATTAGGGTTTAGGTTGAACAACTATTAAACCATTTAAGCCTTCAAGGCATTAGGCAGACTTAACTTCAAAAGTCTCCAATAGGTTTCACACCTTCAACCTTCATACGATCTTGAGGTTGTATGCCCTCATTTGATCTTGAGGTCACATACCCTCATTCGATCTTGAGGTCGAATGCCCTCATACGGTTTGAGGTCGAATGCCCTCATTCGGTTTGAGATCGAATGCCCTCATACGGTTTGAGGTCAAAAGCCCTCATTCGATTTGAGATCGAATGCCCTCATACGGTTTGAGGTCGAATGCCCTCATTCGGTTTGAGATTGAATGCCCTCATACGGTTTGAGGTCGAATGCCCTCATTCGGTTTGAGATCGAATGCCCTCATACGGTTTGAGGTCGAATGCCCTCATACGGTTTGAGGTCGAATGCCCTCATTCGGTTTGAGATCGAATGCCCTCATACGGTTTGAGGTCGAATGCCCTCATACGGTTTGAGGTCGAATGCCCTCATACGGTTTGAGATCGAATGCCCTCATACGGTTTGAGGTCGAATGCCCTCATACGGTTTGAGGTCGAATGCCCTCAAAAGCTCAAGATCGTATGGACCTCCAAGGTGGTTCAAAGGGTAAACTCAATTAGGGTTTCCTATGTTGAAGCCTTCAATTGGTCTCAAGCTTGCTAACCACTTATCAATTGAGACAATTAGGGTTAGCCTTAACCAATTGGTTACTCAATTGATATCCAATTAGGGTTGGAGTTGGTTCAATTAAGGTCTATAAACGTTCAACCATCAACACTCAACAATGTGAATCAAATCGAAGTTGAACCCATCAATTGACCTCCAATTGGGCTCAAACTTGGCCCAAACGGTCTTGGGATCATTTGGATAGCCTCCAAACGGTCTTGAGACCGTTTGCCCAAGAATTCATAAAAATCTAGATTGATTTGATAGGGGTTGAACCTTAATTAAGTCACAAATCAGCAATTTGATTATTTCAATAACCCATTGTAATTGGGCCCTCAATTGATCAAATTACCTTAACCCTAGACCTACAAACGGTCTTGGGTTTTCACCAAACGGTCTTGAGACCGTTTGGATGAGTTCCAAACGGTCTTGAGACCGTTTTCCCATCCATCCTTTGGACTCTAGTGAAAATTCATCAAGGTTTGATTTATTGAGTTGATCATTACATCAATACTTAATTGCAATGTAATTTGGTATCTTTGTACCTTCAATTGGTCAACTATACATGACCCCAGACCTCCATACGGTCTTGAGTGATCCCCAAACGGTCTTGGGTGATCCCCAAACGGTCTTGAGACTATTTGGATGATTCCTTAAACGGTCTTGAGACCGTTTGGGCTAATCAACCCAAAATCTCAAATTAGCTCATTGTGATTTCAGCACTGATTTCAATTAGGGTTTGCCCTAGTAATCAACCTTCAACTCTTAACTCGTTTGGAATTATTCCATCAAATTTGGTGAGTCATTAACTAACATCATTATGAACATTAATCTCATACGGTCAACTCTTAGTCAACCATGTTATACGGTCTTGAGACCGTTTGCCCAAAAAGGGCAAATTAAGCAGATTGAAAATCAGAACTAAATTCAATTGAATTTGCTAATTTTTTTGCCTATATCTCACGATTCCTTTGTAGTTAACCTCTCAAATTTTGTGGGTGATTAAACTTCATAATTATGAACAGGATTCTCATACGGTCCATGCTTGGTCAATGCGGCCATATGGTCTTGAGACCGTATGCCTTCATACGACCTTGAAACCGTTTGCCCACCAAACGGTTTTGTAAACCGTATGGGCAATTGGTTGAGGTCGTATGGTAAAGTGGAAAACTGTGGATAAGCATAGGAAATAACGCCCTCTTCTTCTATCTCAAGAACAGAAACAGTTCCTCACGGATTTGCTTGCAAGGAAGCAAGGGAAGATAGGGAAGAAGAAGAACTAGCAACTAAAAGCATAGAAAAGATGTATATAACAAAGCATAGGTTTAGAGTTATAAAACCCACCTAAATCTTGCTCCTTGAGCTCCAAGCTTTCTAGCTCCAAGCCTTTAATGGAGTCCTAGAAGCTCCACAGGTCAGCCAAGGTGAATCCTCCAAGAAAAGTTGAGAAGAGATGGCTAGAAACATAGAGCTAAGTGAGCTAGCCATGAATTTGACCTTGAATTCGAGTTTCATCCAAGAATTTAAGAAAAAGGAAGGATCCAAACCTACCTTGCACTCCCCTGGTCGTCCTCCTGAGCTCCAGAGCTCTCCTTAGTCGGTTTGATCAAGGGGAACAGTGAAGGAAACGAAGGAAACATTCCTTTGCTAAGTGAGGAAAAGGGTTTATATACTTGGGGTGGAATTTCAACATAGGCACATAGGTTTTCCTCACTTTCAACTAAGTCCCTCCTTTCTTCTTTGCTCGTCCCTTCTTCTTATTTCTAAGGACAACCTTCTTCTAATGGTCAAGAAATGAAGGCAAAGAAGATTAACCTATTACTAAAGCACACACATAAAAGGCTATAGTACTTACACCTTGATTATTCAATCATAAAGGTGTTTTTCATTATATGATTATTCAATTGAAGTGACTTCTTCATCATTTCTTCTCTAAATGATGACAAGAGTCTTACAAGATATTTTAGATGGTGTATTTTACAATTTGCACCCCTCAAATTAGGTAAATTGCACTTTACTCCAATTTAGGGTTTCAAGCACAGGGATTGCTTCCACAGCTGCACCTTGGTGCTCAAGCTTGGGAAATCCCTCAAACTTTACCATAATCATTCTTATGATGTCTCAACATCAGAGGAACATCTCAAAATGTGCAAATTGCAAGTTAACCCTTCTAATTGGGTAAATTGCACATAGGTCCCTGTATTACAAAACAATCAATTCAACATTGTTTAAAAGGAACAGAAAAGGAAAAGTATGTTCCTCAGGAACTTAATTACATGCAAAAAGATAATCACCAGTATCTTAATTACATAATTAGGCAAAACACCTAGGGTTAACTCATAACCCAGGTCAGGGATGTTACAAATTATCCACCCCTTACAAGGATTTCGTCCCCAAAATTGATAAAACATATTAAGAGAAAAGGGCAGGATACTTCCTTCTCATCTCATCCTCTAGTTCCCAAGTGGCTTCTTCAACACCACGGTGATTCCATAGGACTTTCACAAGGCTTATATCTTTCTTCTTTAACTTTTTAATTTTGTTATCAAGGATTGACACCGGTCCTTCCTCATAATATATATCATCATTCAATTCTACCTCCATAGGTTGTAGAATTGACTCAGTATCAGGGTGACATTTCTTTAGCATAGAAATGTGAAACACAGGATGTAACCTCTGTAACTCTGGTGGAAGCTCTAGTTTATAGGCTACTTGTCCAATCTGTTCAATGATTGGATAAGGCCCCATAAATCTAGGAGCTAACTTCCCTTTCCTTCCAAAATGAAGGACTCCTTTCCAAGGCAAGACCTTGAGATACACTCTGTCTCCAACTTGGAATTCTAAGGGTCTACGACGTTTGTCAGCATAAGATTTCTGCCTATCCTGTGCAGTCTTAATCTGTTTTTGTATTACTTTAATCTTCTCTGTGGTCTGCTGCACAAGATCAGGACCTAACAACTGATGCTCACCAGTCTCAAACCAACACCAAGGTGATCTACAACGTCTACCATACAAGGCTTCATAAGGTGCCATATCAATACTATGTTGATAGCTATTGTTATAGGCAAACTCTATCAAGCTTAGGTGTTGATCCCAACTTCCGGTAAACTGGAGAACACATGCTCTCAACAGGTCTTCTAAGGTTTGTATAGTTCTTTCCGATTGTCCATCAGTCTGCGGATGAAAGGCCGTACTAAACCTTAGCTTGGTGCCTAAGGCTCTGTGTAACTGTTCCCAAAAACGACTTATACACTGAGGACATCTGTCAGAAACTATTGTGACAGGAACTCCGTGCAAATGCACTATCTCTTGTACATACAACTGTGATAACCTTTCAGCAGAATAGGTTGTTTTGATAGGTAAGAAATGTGATGTCTTTGTCAACCTATCTACAACTACCCAAATGGAATCATGTCCTTTGTTTGTCCTGGGTAGGCCAACAACGAAGTCCATGGTCACATGGTCCCACTTCCACTGTGGTATGGGTAAAGGTTGCATTGTTCCTGCAGGCTTCTGGTGTTCAACTTTAACTTGCTGACACACAGGACACCTCAGAACAAACTCTGCAACATCCTTCTTCATTCCAGGCCACCAATACAGTTCCTTTCAATTATGATACATCTTGGTGCTCCCTGGATGCATAGCATACATCGAAGAATGAGCTTCTTCCAGGACTAACTTCCTCAAGTTATCCACATCTGGCACTATCATCCTCCCATGATAACATGCTACATGATCATCCGAGTCATGGAAACCATCTCGCTTCTCATTTCCATACTCTGACCTAATCTGTTGAACTTCAGCATCAACCTGTTGTGCTTCCTTAATCTGCTCTCTTAGGGTAGGTTTAATATGCATCTCAGCCAACAACCCGGCTAACAATGACACCTTCAACTGTACATTGTCTTGCCTTAAAGAGATAAACATATCTCTCTTAGAGCACACTAAAGAGTTTAGTTGTGCTCTATCCATGGTTGATGTTGCTGATTTCCTACTCAAGGCATCTGCAACAACATTGGCCTTGCCCGGATGGTAATCAATTATACAATCATAGTCCTTGATTAACTCCATCCAGCGGCGTTGCCTCATGTTAAGCTCATGCTGAGAGAAGATATACTTAAGGTTCTTGTGGTCTGTGAAAATCTGGAATGTCTCTCCATAGAGATAATGCCTCCAGATCTTCAAGGCATGAACCACAACAGCTAACTCCAGATCGTGTGTCGGATAATTCTCCTCGTGTTTCTTAAGCTGTCGAGAAGCAAAAGAAATCACTTGTTTATCCTGCATCAACACACATCCAAGTCCATTCTTGGAGGCATCACAGAAGACTACATATCCTTTTCCTTGTTCAGGTAGTACAAGCACAGGTGCACTTGTCAACCTCTCCTTCAACAACTGGAAAGACGGTTGACACTTATCACTCCAAGAAAAAGGAACATCTTTTCGGGTTAACTTGGTCAAGGGTAAGGCTATAGAACTAAAGTTCTTAATGAACCTTCGATAATAGCCAGCTAACCCCAAGAAACTTCAAATCTCCGTTGGTGTCTTCGGTTGTTCCCACTGTAGAATAGATTCTACCTTTGTAGGGTCAACACGAATTCCCGAGGCAGATATCACATGTCCTATAAAAGATACCTCCGGCAGCCAGAACTCACACTTGCTAAACTTAGCATACAGCTTGTGTTCTCTTAGCAAGGTCAAAGCTTGGTGAAGATGCAGCTCATGCTGCTGAGCATCCTTACTATAGATCAGAATGTCATCTATGAAGACGACAACACACTGATCAAGGAAAGGTCAGAAAACTCTATTCATGAGTTCCATAAATGCAGCTGGTGCATTGGTTAGTCCAAACGACATAACCGTGAACTCATAGTGACCATACTTTGTCCTAAAGGCAGACTTGGATATGTCACCATCCTTAATACAAAGTTGATGATATCCAGACCTCAAGTCTATCTTTGAAAAGACGGTTGCACCACGCAACTGGTCAAAGAGATCATCAATCCTCGGCAGAGGGTACTTGTTCTTTATTGTTACTTTATTTAGTTGTCTATAGTCAATGCACAACCGCATTGACCCATCTTTCTTTTTAACAAACAAGACCGCAGTAGCTATATTTTTCCATGTGGGTGATCAAGATCATGTGGTGAAGGGACCTGGGTGAGGTCGATAGGCACATAGTCGATTGAATGGATGTCGACCTCTGGCTATTAATATTCTAGGCCATATACCTTGAACATCAATAGGATGCTAGGGCATTGAGGTTGATAGTACCGTTGAGATCCCAATGAAGGTTGATCAACTTGGGGGTTGATAGATGGAAGTTGGATCACCATAGATTGATAGTTGATGATATTTGAAGTTTGTTCAACATGTCTATAAACATGTCAATTATGGCCTTGGACACAAAAAATGTGATCAAAGTCTGTGTAAGTCTGGGCCTCCTAGGCCGTTGTTACAACCCCAATTATGGGTTCTTTTGGTGAGAAATGCAATTTCTATTAATATAGATATATGAAGAAATAATGGTGTGGTTTGATTTGAATGAATGAATTTCGTTTACAATAGCCTTGTTAGTTTCTTTGTGAGCCTTATTGGCTATTGGGCCCAATAACAAGAAAAAGAAAATAAAAGAGGAAAAGAAATTCAGTTAATAAAAGAATATATTAAGAAAGGGAGAAGAGAAAAAGGTAGAAGCCTCTAGAAGGCTAGGTAATATCCTCCAAAGGTGGATTTCGTGCCTTTAGGGTTCCTTGGGTTCCAAAGAGTCTGAGTTGCAAATATAATGCAAATAGAAAGAGAAATGATCAATTAAATGTTGCTTTATTAAGAACGAAATATGAGATAATAATAAAATTACAAGAAATATGTGGATATATGGGTAATGGACCCATATTGGATAACATTTCGTGTCCACATGGTTTCTAATGGAAAAATGAATCAAAACCAAGAAAATAAAAGATTAAGAAAGAGGAAATACCAATTAAATTTGTTTTATTAAAGAACAACTTGTTGATGAAGGAAATACCCTCTTCCTTTAGAATTTGGGTTTCAAATTTACCGCACGAGAAGATAATGCCAAGATAGAGTTTCCTTTAAACTTTGAATGGAAAAGATTAAACGAGGAGAGAGATATATAGTTTACAAGTTCCTTTGAATAATACATATATTCCTTGTTTTATTAGAATATGGAAACAAGGGAGCGATGACAACAATCAGATTCCTCACGTGGTCCAGGGGACCATGGATCCGATGGTGGCTGTGCATAGTCCACCTTGATTCACAAAAGGAAAGGGAGAGGGGAGATCGGCATTTCAAATCCTTTTTCCACGTGTTTTATATGATAGGTTGAGGAGAGAACAATCCCATTGTCTTTGGGAGTCTATTCTGAATCCTCTCGACCCAATTTATGGGTTGTTTCATTGACAAACAAAGAAGTCCCCAAATCACTAAACATAGATGGTCGACCCTATATATAGCGGGGATGATCTGTGGTACCAGCACATCTCATAAACATTTTCTTGACACCAGACGAAGCCAACAATCATGCCCGTACCTCCAATTGAAGTTTCGACCATGACCTACACCTCCGCCTGGAAGCAGAGGTTGTCGGCGGTACACGAAGTAGCCCCGGCGGTAGGAGAAGCACCCACGGCCAATCGAGGGGCTCGTCGAGTTTGTGAAGTCAAGGCAGAGCTTTTGGTGGCTTAGGTTCACATGCAGGAGCGGCAGAGGGCAGTGTCAACCGATGAGTTGACCAGCTGCTCGCGTAGGAGAAGGAGCCTGAGGTTGAAGAAGGTGAGTTGGTGAATTACCAAATTGCCCCGACCTACCTTTACTCCAGGTAAGGGATTTCTTGCCCTTTTTCTTCATGTGATCACGAGTTAAAGTGCATGGATTGTGGGCCATTGGATCCCTTGTGGTCCAGTGGACGACGGATCTAGCGGCGGATGTTTTTCTAAAAATTACAAATAATTCAAGGAAATGAATTACTTTGCAAAAATCATAACTATAGCTAGGAAGCTCTGATGAATAAATTTAATATATGAAAGTTGCTTAGAAAAATACAATGAACACAATAAAAATAGTGTGAGAACCTATTTTCATACCTAATGGAAAAAGTATGATAAGTGCTTTCAAATTTGGTTAGAAACCCTAATTGAGATTAATGGTTGAGCCTATGATGCTTAATTGGTTAAATTAAGTAATAACAACCTATTGAATGATAGAGGTAGACTTGAACCTGATCTGGATGAATAATTTCATGTTTTAGGGTTTTTAATCAAGTATGAATGATAATTCATCTAGAAACCCTAATTTAGGGTAAAAGAGGAGAAGATCATATTTAATTCGAAAATATGGAAATATGTTATTAAATAATGATCTTAAACATGTTAGGAGAGAAAAGATGCGGAATTTAGGGATTTTATGTAGTTTTGTTTAATTAGAGTTTATGATACTAAAAGTGGAGGCAAAACCCTAATTGCAAGAGAAACCATCAAAAGGGGTAGAAACCCTAAATGGGAATAGAAATCCTAAGAAGTAAGATGGGCTTGGATAAATCTTGATAAAAGGAATTTGTATATTTATTTCAGGATTCTTGTGTATACTTTCTTGCTTGGTTGGATTTCTCTACTTGATTGATTCTATGTCAAAAGTCTGCATCACAGATATGTGGTTACGCTTATGATTAAATCGCTTTAGTTTCACAACGATTCCCAAATGTTTTATCGGTTGACTAAATATAACTACTTGGATGACGTTTATTTCATGCAAACATAAAGTGACTATGACTATCACTATAAATAAGGGTACATGACTAGCACAGATCCTGGTCCTCCTCTGTGGCTTTGCTAATAATAAGGATGACCTAGTACATGGTCTATCTATTAGGTAGGACCATTAGGTTATCATGTATCAGTGATTGGGCTATCTATGGGTAGTGCCATGTGACTCTTTAGCATATTATGAGTTAGGGATTGGGCTACCTACTAGTAGTTCCATGCGACTCTTCAACCCTACGTATTGATCTACCTATTAGGTAGGATCATGGGGGTTAATTGAGATATTCCATATGAGAGGTAGTATCCAAGTCCACTGTAGGGACAGCGCAGAAGCTAGGGTACGTATGGATTGAGTAGTTATGTTTAAAATGCAAAGTTTGCTTGCTAAACCATAATTGGTTGCAATATGTTGTTATAGTAAACTGCACGATTATTGTTTCCCCCACATACCAGTATAATTCATTATGATGACCATTGTTTTGTTTGTTAGCATTTTAGGTACAACATTTAAAAGGACAAATAGTAAAGTGATACATTGTGAATATATGAATTAAAGTACAAGGAGGATTAGTTATGATAGACTCTAGTTGTGGATAGAAGTTTAGAAATCCAAGATTTTAAAAAGGTATGCAAAGTTTTATTTTATTTCGGCTTTTTAGTATAGTTTTGGTAGAATTTAGTAATTATTATTGATTATTTGTCGAACCGTTGATCCAAAAAATTAGGATAATGGCTCTGACCTTTTGGTCTCCCTTAATTGGGGGTTACTGGGAGGTGGGGTCATTACATTTGGAATCAGAGCATTGGTTCCTCATTTAATTCTCTATAACCATTAAATTTTACAAACTCTATAGAACCGAGGGAGTTAATAGAGGATTTTCCACAGACTGAGGTGTCTAGAAAAGGATCACGGTCCAGGGGATGGCAATATTTTCCTTCGCCCTACTAGTCAGTCATGAGGACTCCCGTATGCAATGTGACTGCTTGGCCAAAGTCTGAGGTTTTGACTCGAAATAAGATACCTTTAGGACTTTCTCATCTATTTCTTCCCTTCTCATCCCTAATTCAATTAAGATTCTAAGGTTTAGGGTTTTTTTTCTCTCTTCCCCACCCTCTTGAGGTCAGGGTAAGTATGATAAGGATTAAGGAATCCTCCACCAAATCAATGAAAAGCTTGTAAATAAGATGTCATGGACATAATTTTAATAGTTTATGCGTAAACTAAAGATTAGTTGCATGCTTAGGTTGCATGACATGCCCTCAGGAGAGACCTGATGTTAGACCTTCTTATCAGGAGGATGAGTAGAGAGGTAGTCTTGGAGGCAGTGGTCTCCAAGAAGAGGTAGAGACCTTGCGCACTCTCTGAGGATGATGTTAACCCTAACCCTAAGTGGTTGACAAAGAGAGGTGACATGATGAGATAGATAACATGGTTGACCATATAGGTGGATTGACATGCATGTTGGCTTTGATTACCCATGAGAAGCATGTGCTCTATGAGGTGTTTTGACCTAGTGCCTTTTTGGGCGACCCAACCTTGGAAGGGTCGTGCCTGCTAGGGTGAAGGATAGATCCTTCATCGAAGAGGTTAGTGATGTTTATATAGAAACCCATATGGGATTATATGAGCATAGAAGAGCATGCACCTATGTAGGATAGTACGATGGCAGTGCCTGTAGTAGGTTGAGACCTAGACCAGAAGGGAAAGGTTGAGACCTACACCAGAAGGGCATGTTGGATAGCTTATGAGATAAACATGTATATCTTTGGATGATCTGGATCAGACATATGTTGGATCATACGTTTCACCCATGTAGGTGTATGCATGAGAGCGTGATCCACTTTCTTAGAGAGAGAACCTCCAGTGGTAAGGTTAGTTGTCGGGAGAGAAAGGCCCGAGCAAGAGGGTTGGAAGCTTAGACTCTGAGATATAGGAAACCATGAGAAGTGGGGTATGTTATGACCTAGAATGGACGACCTAAGTGGATGGTTCTGGTTGCCTCGTACATGATCCTTGGAGGCTTTTGGTATCATGGATTCTTTTAGAGGAACTAGAACCTAGAAGAGGGATGAGGTTTTTGGTACTGATGTACAGATGTTGTAGGTGCCTACCTTACCTTCTAGGTATAGGAAGGAGAGTTCCTTAGACCCTGATAAGGGATAGTATCATGTTGTGAGGTCTCGCACCTAGTTTATTGTCCTGGTGTAGGACTCTCAGGTGTTGCTCAGGTGGAAGAATAGTAGGAAGGGCATGCTATACCCTGTACTTTTTGGGTTCGTGGATGAAAAGTGGAGCATGTAGTTGACAGTTGATGCATAAAAGTGAGCCTAGTATTCCTAGACCTAAGAAGGGAAGTAGTAGTACCTGGCGCACCTGATGCTCACGACGAGGTTTGAGTTTCTATAGGTTCAAGCATGGCACCCCTCATGTTTAGAGGAAAAGGAAACCCCTTGGACTAAGGAATATGGTTGATGAACCTCTCACATATAGGTGGTTGACATGTGTATGTATGATCTTGGTCCAATGTTGAGGAATAGGAATAAGTATGACATACTAAAGAGACCAAGAATGGTTTAGTAGGTGGTCTTCTTTTAGCTACGTGCCATAGTAGCTTGTTAGGGCTAAGCATGCTCATGTTGATGTAAACTCTAGATGTAAGGATGTTTGTGACCTTTATGCTTTCAAGAGATAGTTTTCTCCCATCCAGGGACGGGACCCTTCAATAGGGTAAGTATCATCTTTTGTGTAGGTTCGAAGTAGCCTAAAGAGGTCTCTCATACGATCTTGATGAGCTAAGTGGAGAGCACATGGTGTGAACATGAATCTATAGACCCTTGTGTGACCGTCTCTAAGGGGCATGAAGATATGTTGCCATGGAGGTAACCTTATTGGGCCTGACCAAGTTAGGTAGGTCGCCATGATCCCTATGAAAGGATGTAAGTTTGACCACGAGTGCCCAGAGATATGATGAGGTTTTGGGTAAAGTTTCAAGAATGAGATGTGCTATGATGGAATCCCAAGTCAATACTAAGGTCATGAAGGGATAAGACCGATGGAAGTAGGAGTTGTATGATCCCTGGATGCACGAGACCATAGGGTCAGTAGGTAAAAGCTACCTTTGCCCAAGGACCATGGGTTAGGAGGTTGTCCACCTTCATGAGTTCATGGGACATAAGGGGTAAAGGTGATAGGTACTCCCTAGATGCATAAGGGTCATATCATTACAAAAGTGTGGGAACCCTAGAGACCTTGAGGTAACGACTAAGGATTGCACATAAAAGAGATATTTTAAGATACATAGGTGATGGGAAAAGTCTTCCCATGGGTGTAGACCCATAATCAAGATGTTCATGTTGTGGAGACATGTGATGAACATTTCAACTTAGATTGGAAAAGTGTACTGGCAATGTGTGATGCACCATCTCTACTCTTGGAACAGGATGAACTTTGTATTTGGCCTGCAGCCAAATGCTTATTTCCACTCATTATGAGGGTGAGAGATAGGGCAATACACATGCCATACACTAAGGATAAAGATGATGTGAGTTGAGACATTGCTACGATGTTTGAGGATTGAGGAATTATCATGCCTTTTTATAGATGTTTTGCAAACATGAAGAGAACTAAGATAGTCATCATATGCGGACGTTCCTATCAAGAGAGATATTGAATTTATGAGTTATATAAGTTTGAGTTTGATAACCGAGATGATGAGCTCAGAGTTTTCTTGGCTCACTTAGACCTAAATCTGGGATGAGGATGATAAGTGGAATATATGAAGGTTTATTTCTTCACTATTACCTAGCACATAAGTATGTAGGGTAGTAATGGATGCCCTTTGTCAGGATGCAACTGTCTAGTTTAGTCAGTAGAGAGGCTAGAAGAGGTTGTTAGGTGAACCCTAAGTTCGTTAGAAGATGAGACCATGTATGGATAACACCTAGATACCATTAGACCTATTGGTTAGGGTGGTTGCTCAGTTAGCTAGCCTAGAGCTTGATGAGATAGAAGGATGGTTGTAAGAACCTCAGATACACCTCTCAAAAAAAGAAGGTGATGGAACCCACTACTAGAGTGTTTTAGGGATTTTGAGGAGTCGACCTTGAGGAATCATAACAAGTAGAGGCTCTTGATGTTAAGTAAACCATAGTACTACCAAGATGGTAAAGAATTGCAGTGGTACTTGGAAGAAGGATATAGAGTTGGATGTGGCTTGTTTCCATACATGCTAGAGAGTGAAGGCCAAACACCAGTAACCTAGTGAGTTGCCATAGATAATGAAGAGTCCTTGTGAGGGAATGGGAGTAGATCACCATGGACAGTGTAGTGGGTCTCCCCTGGACCAACATGAAGGACTCGATGTTAGTTTGAAGATGAGTGCAACATATCACCCCTGAGTGATGGATAGTCAAGAGGGTATGATCCAAACCTTAGAGGGTCTGATGAGAGCATGTGTGCTCATGCAGGGAGATTTGTGGGAGCAGTTCCTGCCCCTAGTAGAGTTCACTTGTTGTGATAACCACCATAGCCAGTATCAGGAGGTATGAAGCTCTATAAGGGAGGATGTGTCAGTCACCACTTCACTCAGATGATGTCGGTAAAAGGACCTTGCGAAGGTTAGAGAAAGACCATTGTGTATGCAGATGGTGTCAATTCGATCAAGCAATGGTTGAGAAAGATCAAGATTGACATGAGTCGTGAGCTACTGCAGAGCAGACTAACATGCAGTTCACTGTGGGTAAACATGTGATATGAAGACCCGACCCCTCTGAGCTATAACTAAGGAAAGCTGAATCCCCAATTCATGGGTCCATTTGAGATGGATTGGTGGAGTTGTTTATGCTTAGCCTTACCCCTCAGGATAACATGATGTATGATGTGTTCCACGAGTCCAATCTAGACCACTATGTGAGGTAATTAAGCCATGTGTTGAGCTATGAACCTATTAAGCTTCAAGAGAGGATGAAATGTCCTGAGTCACCTAAAAGGGTACAAGATACCATGGTGAGAGAGAACTCAAATGTAAGAATATAAGATATTGAAGGTTCTTGGGAAGCACCATGGAGAGGGTGAATCCACATGGGATCCATGATGGACATGATAAAGTCTTATCTTGTTTGTTTGTATGGTTGGTGAATTTTGAGGGCAAAATTCCCATAAGAGGGGAAGGATGTTACAACCCCAATTTTGGGTTCTTTTGGTGAGAAATGCAATTTCTCTTAATATAGATATATGAAGAAATAATGGTGTGGTTTGATTTGAATGAATGGATTTCGTTTACAATAGCCTTGTTAGTTGCTTTGTAGGTCTTATTGGCTATTGGGCCCAATAACAAGAAAAAGAAAATAAAAGAGGAAAAGAAATTCAGTTAATAAAAGAATATATATTAAGAAAGGGAGAAGAGAAAAAGGTAGAAGCCTCTAGAAGGCTAGGTAATATCCTCCAAAGGTGGATTTCATGCCTTTAGGGTTCCTTGGGTTTCAAAGAGTCCCAATTGCAAAGATAATGCAACAAGAAAGAGAAAGGATCAATTAAATGTTGCTTTATTACGAAGGAAATATGAGATAATAATAAAATCACAAGAAATATGTGGATATATGGGTAATGGACCCATCTTTGATAAGATTTCATGTCCACATGGTTTATAATGGAAAAACAAATAAAAACCAAGAAAATAAAAGATTAATAAAGAGGAAATACCAATTAAATTGGTTTTATTAAAGAATAACTTGCGTATGAAGGAAATACCCTCTTCCTTTAGAATTTGGGTTTCAAATTTATTACACAAGAAGATAATATGGAGATAGAGTTTCCTTTAAAATTTGAATGGAAAAGATTAAATGAGGAGAGATATATATATTTTACAAGTTTCCTTTGAATAATACATATCTTCCTTATTTTATTAGAATATGGAAACAAGGGAGCGATGACAGCCATTGGATTCCCCGATTGGTCCAGGGGACCACAGATATGACGGTGGATGTGCATCATCCACCTTGATTCATACAAGGAAAGGGATAGGGGAGATCGGGATTTCAAATCCTTTTTGCTCGCGTTTTATGTGATAGGCTGAGGAGAGAACTGTGGGCTCTGATCTCCAAACGACGATATAAACACGATTTAAACTTAGCGGAAGCGAATCGATTAACAGTGGAAGACAAAAATCACGGGAAATTAAAACTATTCGAGACAAGAGCTTGAATCCATAAAGCTTCATTCATAAAAGGAGATAAACTGTTTACATCTCATGATAATTACTTCTTGAGTAATTATATACAACAAGATACAAAATCTCAAGAACTCATAACCAAAAGACTCCAAGACCTGAGAGTACAGAGGACACATAGGACTGACTCTAACTACACCACATGGCAGGCTAAATCTCCACCTGAGATTTACTGCTTCTCCTGGTGCTGTTGCTGCTAGGACTGGTCACCTATAGACCTGTTCCTCCATCTCCGATGTCCACCTAAAAAGTTGAAGTCTACGGGGTGAGAGAATTGTACATAATTTCCCCAGCGAGATTTATAACTCTCTGCCAGAAGCTTTATTATAATATCAAAGAATAACTTAAGCAGTAAAAGCTTACAAAGTATTCAATAGCAGATACAGTTGTATACAAGAGCTCAACATTTATCAAGCATGAAGAACATATGCACTATACAGTGTAACATCAATCAATTAGCTCATAGTTACCTTTAACAGGTATACTATGTTGTAGATTATGTTTTTCAAACATTCTAATTATTATGCCCTGTGGAGATGAGGTTTACCACTCATACCCCAACCAATCACTGTTAAGTGCCTTAGTATCATACTAGGTCATCGAAAGAGTCAGATTCTCATGACCTTCACCTTCCTCAGTCAGTAAGAGGATCACTTGTAGGACATCTTGTGTCTCTACTATTATAGCTTACCAGGGTAATCTGGTCCTTCGCTATTTTAGAGTTACAGTGGCGTTCTGTACTCTCTTCGTCATCAGGAGATTTCATGTTTATCATCACTGATACGGATATCTATGTTTTCCTCGTCATCAGGAGGTTTCATGTTTACCATCCACTGATACGGTATGAGTTTTGTAGTGAAGGATTGATGGATTATACATCTACATCAAATTCCTACACTAGGATGTAAGGTTCTACACATCCATATACCCCACATACTCAACAGTATGTGATCCAGGAGTTCCCGTAGGAAAACCTGTTTCACCATCATTTGATCTCTGACAATGATGGATCTATGATCAGGGCTTCTACATTACACTTGATTAGTTAGGTACATTCAGTATTCTTTTAATATCATACATTGTTCTTCAAACAATAACAGTAGCATAACAGCTATGAAAGAAGAATACTAAATGTAATAGGCCTAACTCTCATCAATCATCATTTCTCATTATACTCATCACAAGTCATCTCTAAAGCATGACCTTGATGGTTTTCATGGCTCTCACAGCCCATTAAAATCATAAGATGCCACTGACAAGGTATCAAGATATTTTACTTATTCATAAAGCTTACAACATGCTTTTAATGAATATAGTATCATCATTCATTCCTGGATATGATCACCTTCATATCAGAACCAGCATGGTTAATTCAACTGATAAAGGTAATTCAAAACAAGAATATACTTTCCACTCTTGTCATAAGAGCTAAGTTCTCTGATTCTCATCAATTAGAGTTTGCTACTCATATTGCATGTCATCACCCTTGAATTAGGGTTTACTATTCACATTATGGTGAATTGAACTTATAACATCATTATGTATGAGGAACATCATCATTGATGCTCTCATATTAGTTTAAGATTCATCATTTATCATAATTAGGGTTTCATGATCTCACATAGGTGGATCATACCCTAATCATGCACATTCATGTGTATTGAAGGTACTTTACTTGAATTTCCATCATAAAAGGGTATTTTCTCTTTCTTAATATACTTTCTCTCTCCTCATACTTGTAGATGGTGATAACACCAATCTAGATCAGGTTGGGTTAAGTCCACTTTGATTAACATAGACCAAATCACCAATATTGAGTGATTAGGGTTTGATTAGAACAAGGTTTCACTCAATTGAACCTTTCAAGGGTATTATGGTAAATTACACATTGATCATTATCATGGTTTAATTTACTAACCACTTGACCCTTAATTTCTTTTGGTATCATTAGGGTTTAGGTTGAACAACTATTAAACCATTTAAGCCTTCAAGGCATTAGGCAGACTTAACTTCAAAAGTCTCCAATAGGTTTCACACCTTCAACCTTCATACAATCTTGAGGCCGTATGCCCTCATTCGATCTTGAGGTCGTATACCCTCATTCGATCTTGAGGTCGAATGCCCTCATACGGTTTGAGGTCGAAAGCCCTCATTCGGTTTGAGATCGAATGCCCTCATACGGTTTGAGGTCGAATGCCCTCATTCGGTTTGAGATCGAATGCCCTCATACGGTTTGAGGTCGAATGCCCTCATTTGGTTTGAGATCGAATGCCCTCATACGGTTTGAGTTCGAATGCCCTCATATGGTTTGAGGTCGAATGCCCTCATTCGGTTTGAGATCGAATGCCGTCATACGGTTTGAGGTCGAATGCCCTCATTCGGTTTGAGATCGAATGCCCTCATACGGTTTGAGGTCGAATGCCCTCATACGGTTTGAGGTCGAATGCCCTCAAAAGCTCAAGATCGTATGGACCTCCAAGGTGGTTCAAAGGGTAAACTCAATTAGGGTTTCCTATGTTGAAGCCTTCAATTGGTCTCAAGCTTGCTAACCACTTATCAATTGAGACAATTAGGGTTAGCCTTAACCAATTGGTTACTCAATTGATATCCAATTAGGGTTGGAGTTGGTTCAATTAAGGTCTATAAACGTTCAACCATCAACACTCAACAATGTGAATCAAATCGAAGTTGAACCCATCAATTGACCTCCAATTGGGCTCAAACTTGGCCCAAACGGTCTCGGGATCATTTGGATATCCTCCAAATGGTCTTGAGACCGTTTGCCCAAGAATTCATAAAAATTTAGATTGATTTGATAGGGGTTGAACCTTAATTAAGTCACAAATCAGCAATTTGATTATTTCAATAACCCATTGTAATTGGGCCCTCAATTGATCAAATTACCTTACCCTAGACCTCCAAACGGTCTTGGGTTGTGACCAAACGGTCTTGAGACCGTTTGTATGAGTTCCAAACGGTCTTGAGACCGTTTGCCCATCCATACTTTGGACTCTAGTGAAAATTCATCAAGGTTTGATTTATTGAGTTGATCATTACATCAATACTTAATTGCAATGTAATTTGGTATCTTTGTACCTTCAATTGGTCAACTATACTTGACCCCAGACCTCCATACGGTCTTGGGTTATCCCCAAACGGTCTTGAGACCGTTTGGATGATTCCCCAAACGGTCTTGAGACCGTTTGGGCTAATCAACCCAAAATCTCAAATTAGCTCATTGTGATTTCAGCACTGATTTCAATTAGGGTTTGCCCTAGTAATCAACCTTCAAATCTTAACTCGTTTGGAATTAGTCCATCAAATTTGGTGAGTCATTAATTAACATCATTATGAACAGTAATATCATACGGTCAACTCTTAGTCAACCATCTTATACGGTCTTGAGACCGTTTGCCCAAAAAGGGAAAATTAAGCAGATTGAAAATCAGAACTAAATTCAATTGAATTTGCTAATTGTTTTGCCTATATATCACGATTCCTTTGGATTTAACCTCTCAAATTTTGTGGGTGATTAACCTTCATAATGATGAACAGGATTCCCATACGGTCCATGCTTGTTCAACGCGGCCATACGGTCTTGAGACCGTATGCCTTCATACGACCTTGAAACCGTTTGCCCACCAAACGGTTTTGTAAACCGTATGGGCAATTGGTTGAGGTCGTATGGTAAAGTGGAAAACTGTGGATAAGCATAGGAAATAACGCCCTCATCTTCTATCTCAAGAACAGCAACAGTTCCTCACGGATTTTCTTGCAAGGAAGCAAGGGAAGATAGGGAAGAAGAAGAACTAGCAACTAAAAGCATAGAAAAGATGTATATAACAAAGCATAGGTTTAGAGTTATAAAACCCGCCTAAAGCTTGCTCCTTGAGCTCCAAGCTTTCGATCTCCAAGCCTTTAATGGCGTCCTAGAAGCTCCACAGGTCGGCCAAGGTGAATCCTCCAAGAAAAGTTGAGAAGAGATGGCTAGAAAGATAGAGCTAAGTGAGCTAGCCATGAATTTGAGCTTGAATTCGAGTTTCATCCAAGAATTTAAGAAAAAGGAAGGATCCAAACCTACCTTGCACTCCCCTGGTCGTCCTCCTGAGCTCCAGATCTCTCCTTAGTCGGTTTGAGCAAGGGGAACAGTGAAGGAAATGAAAGAAACATTCCTTTGCTAAGTGAGGAAAAGGGCTTATATACTTGGGGTGGAATTTCAACATAGGCACATAGGTTTTCCTCACTTTCAACTAAGTCCCTCCTTTCTTCTTTGCTCGTCCCTTCTTCTTATTTCTAAGGACAACCTTCTTCTAATGGTCAAGAAATGTAGGCAAAGAAGATTAACCTATTACTAAAGCACACACATAAAAGGCTATAGTACTTACACCTTGATTATTCAATCATAAAGGTGTTTTTCATTATATGATTATTCAATTGAAGTGACTTCTTCATCATTTCTTCTCTAAATGATGACAAGAGTCTTACAAGATATTTTATATGGTGTATTTTATAAGTTGCACCCCTCAAATTGGGTAAATTGCACTTTACTCCAATTTAGTGTTTCAAGCATAGGGATTGCTTCCACAACTGCACCTTGGTGCTCAAGCTTGGGAAATCCCTCAAAATTTACCATAATCATTCTTATGATGTCTCAACATCAGAGGAACATCTCAACATGTGAAAATTGCAAGTTAACCCTTCTAACTGGGTAAATTGCACATAGGTCCCTGTATTACAAAACAATCAATTCAACATTGTTTAAAAGGAACAGAAAAGGAAAAGTATGTTCCTCAGGAACTTAATTACATGCAAAAAAATAATCACCAGTATCTTAATTACATAATTAGGCAAAACACCTAGGGTTAACTCATAACCCAGGTCAGGGATGTTACAAGAACAATCCCATTGTCTTCGAGAGTCTGTTTTGAATCCTCTCGACCCAATTTATGGGTTGTTTCATTGACAAACAAAGAAGTCCCCAAATCGTTGGACATAGATGGTTGACCCTATATATAGGGGGGGTGATCCGCGGTTCCAGCACAACTCACAAATGTTTTCGTGAGACTAGACGAAGCCAACAATTGTGCATGTGCCTCCAATTGAAGTTCCAGTCGTGACCTGCACCTCCACCTGGTAGCAGAGGTCACCGGCGGTTCACGGAGTAGCCCCAGCTGTAGGAGAAGCACCCACGGCCAATCGAGGGGCTCGTCAAGTTTGTGAGGTCGAGGCAGAGCTTTTGGTGGCTTAGGTTCGTGTGTAGTAGTAGTAGAGGGCAAATTCAACTGACGAGTTGGCCGATTACTCATGTAGGAGAAGGAGCCCGAGGTTAAAGAAGGTGAGTTGGTGAATTACCAAACTTCCCTGACCTTCCTTTAGTCCAAGTAAGGGCTTTCTCGTCCTTTTTCTTCATGTGATCATGAGTTAAAGTGCGCAGATCGTGGGCTGTTGGATCCCGCATGGTCTAGTGGACCACAGATCTAGCGGCGAATGTTTTTATGAAAATAACAAATAATCCAAGGAAATGAATTACTTTGTAAAAATCATAACTATTACTAGGAACATTTGATAAATAAAGTTAATATATGAAAGTTGCTTAGAAAAATATGATGAACACAATAAAAATA
Organism: Alisma plantago-aquatica; assembly: GCA_963693085.1. Classification (NCBI taxonomy): domain Eukaryota; kingdom Viridiplantae; phylum Streptophyta; class Magnoliopsida; order Alismatales; family Alismataceae; genus Alisma; species Alisma plantago-aquatica. The sequence continues at coordinate 1,178,913,198 of OY856412.1, read as the reverse complement.
GTTTGAGAACCTGATTTTGTTCCTAATGGCAAAAGTATGTTAAGTGCTTTGAAATTAGGTTAGAAACCCTAATTGAGATTAATGGTTGAGTCTATGATGCTTAATTGGTTAAATTTAGTAATAGTAACCTATTTAATGATAAAGGTAGACTTGAACCTGATCTGGATTAATAATTTCATGTTTTAGGGTTTTGAATAAAGTATGAATGATAATGCATCTAGAAACCCTAATTTAGGGTAAAAGAGGAGAATATCATATTTAATTCGAAAATATGGAAATATGTTATTAAATAATGATCCTAAACATGTTAGGAGAGAAAAGATGAGAAATTTAGGGTTTTTATGTAGTTTTGTTTAATTAAGGTTTATGATACTAAAAGTGGAGGAAAAACCCTAATTGCAAGAGAAACCCTCAAAAGGGGTAGAAACCCTAAATGGGAATAGAAATCCTAAGAAGAAAGATGGGCTTGGATAAATCTTGATAAAAGGAATTGTTATATTTATTTCAGGATTATGGTGTATACTTGCTTGCTTGGTTGGATTTCTCTACTTGATTGATTCTATCTCAAAAGTCTACATCATAGGTATGTGGTTACACTTATGATTAAATTGCTTTAGTTTCACGGCGATTCCCAGATGTTTTATCAGTTGACTAAATATAACTACTTGGATAACTTTTATTTCATGCAACTATAAAGTGACTATGACTATCACTATAAATAAGGGTACATGACTAGCTCAGATCATGGTCCTTCTATGTGGCTTTGCTAATAATAAGGATGACCTAGTACATGGTCTACTTGTTAGGTAGGATCATCAGGTTATCATGAGTCAGTGATTGGGCTATCTATGGGTAGTGCCATGCAACTCTTTAGTATATTATGAGTTAGAGATTGGGCTACCTATGGGTAGGGCCATGTGATTCTTCAAGCGTAGGTATCGATCTACCTATTAGGTAGGATCATGGGGGTTAATTGGGAGATAGCATATGAGAGGAAGTATCCAGGTCCACTACAGGGATAGCGCAAAGGCTAGGGTATGTATGGATTGAGTAGTTATGTTTAAAACGTAAATTTTGCTTGCTAAACCATAATTTCTTGCAATATGTTGTTACAATTAACTGCACAATTATTGTTTCCCCTGCATACCAGTATAATTTGTTATACTGACCGCCGTTTTGTTTGTTGGCGTTTTAGGTGCAACATTGAAAAGGACAAATAGTAAAGTGATACATTGTGAATATATGAATTAAAGTACAAGGAGGATTAGTTAGAATAGACTCCAGTTGTGGATAGAAGTTTAAGAATCCAAGATTTTAAAAAGGTATGCAAAGTTTTATTTTATTCTAGCTTTTCAGTATAGTTTTGGCAAAATTTTGTAATTATTATTGATTATTTGTCGAACCATTGATCTGGAAAATTGGGATAATGACTCTAACCTTTTGTTCACCCTTAATTGGGGGTTACCGGGAGGTGGGGTCATTACAGTCATAATGGTTCAATTGGTATGACTAGATCGAACAATATTCAAGGAGAGTCAACAAAGTACTAAAATTCTAATAAGATAACATAAAAACCAAAATAAAATGAAATGAATCTATTACTAATGAAAACTAAGGGATATTACTGGAGAATAGGGCTAAAACTACCATTAAAACTAGAATGAATATGCATTCATCAAGTTCCTTGTTCCTATTGATGGCTTGCACATGGATGAAAGGTATGTGTTCAAAAGAAACTATCATAGATTTCATTGGAGGTGGATTGGATTTCCTACAATCCCTAGGGTTAGATGTTCTCCTCTTAAGGATGTTCTATGCAATGAATTGAATTTATATACCTATTCCAATTATTTCTTATGAAACCCAAATCACTAATTTGTTCAAATTTTTTCTGACTACATTATATCCATTATTGTCCTCTCCTCAAAAATCTTATATTGATAGAAATTGAGTTCCAATAAGAAGTATAATCAATCATACACATGATACCTTATTAATTATACTACTTAGAATGTGTTTCAAATACATGACATCATACATCATGATCCCCAATGATTCCCCATAATAAGAAAACACTACTTGGAGTCTCTTATACCTATTTCACTTTTTAAGATTTCATATCAAAAATTAACATCTACATGTTTGATTTATGGGATAGTGTTAATACTAAGGTCAAAAATCACTTTTACTAAGAAGAATTCTATTAGCATTTGGTATTTTCTACATATCCTATGAAAACAAAATTTAAAGTTCTGAAACTAGATTTTCTATTCCCACTTCTAGGGATCCTTACTTTGACGAAGCAACCCCACACATTAATGTACTATAGATAGATTTCCTATTAACAAGTTTTATGTATGCATTTTATAGGTAAAAATTAATATATAGTTGGAAATCAAGAGAGTATCCCTATAGAACAATGGTTAACACCATACTTAGCTAGTAGGACACTGACCATATCAATCAATTCCCTATTCTTTCTAGAACTACACAATTCAATTAAGGGTTATACAATGCACTGGTTTAGTCATCTTCCTAAAATAAACATTTAAGTTCATTTGAGATATATTCACCTCCTTCATCTTAATGAATCCCCTTAGTGGTGTTCCCAATTTGGTTCTCTATGTGATTCTTATAAAATGTAAACTTCTCCATTTTCTCATTCTTAGATTTAAACAAGTAAAAATAATGATATTTGGACCTAACTGCACCCTATAGGTTTTATCCCTTTAAGTGGTACCACCAAGGTCGGTGTATTGAGATTTCATTTTGTATATAATGGCCTCAAGCCATTTCTCATACTTTGGAACCTCAATAGCTTCTAGATAGGTTGTTATCTCATCATCTTATTACCAACACATTGCCTTTTCTAAGTTATAAGATACCATAATATTTTAAGCTCATGACGTGTTCTACTAGAACTACAAGTCTTGTGTTCCATAAGGAACTTCAGATTCCACAACAATTTGTGATTCTCCTTGTTCCCATTGTACTTCCTTAGGTTCAATGTTTTCTAGTTGATGTCAAACTTTTTGAGTTCTACTTTACTCCCACTAATTCCTCTAGAATTAAATTCCTCTCAGGAAATTCAGTCATCCAAGTAATAAACACTTATATAATTGGATTGAAATAAGTAGTGTTCATCAAACTAACATTTATTTGAGTTGAGGATAAAGCTTTTCAAGAACAATTATCTTGTATAAGGTTCAATCCTTATCTTTATAGAAGACATATCAGGACATTTCCCATACCATATCTCATATGGTTTCTTTTATGTCATTCTAGACGGTACATCATTTTAGTGTCAAACATATAGCGAGAAAGAAATCTGAAAATTTGGTTTGATTCATTGATAATCACACTATGATTCATTAAGGTGTGCTTCCTTCTTTAGAATACATCGTTATGTTTTAGGTAGAGTTCCATTTGATAGAAAATCACGGTGTCTTCAGAAGGTCCTCAAACTATTGGTTAAAATATTTCAACTTTGACCATATCAAAGTGTCTTAATACTTTTACCAAGGTAATAATCTACTTCATTCATGATCTTCTTGAACACTTCAAGAGATTCATATTTGTATATCATTATATACAAAATACCATATCATTAGTATATATATGAGGTACTAGCTAATTCTCTTTATCATTTACTCTAAAGGTCTTTGCACATCAATATGAAAAAACCCAACAAAGTACTCACTCTTCCACTACATCTAGTGAAAATTGATTTTGTCATGTTGCACATAAATAAGATATGCATGACTCTTCTTGAACACTTCAAGAGATTCATATTTGTATTTCTTTGTATTTCATTATATGCAAATTACCATATCATTAGTATATATATGAGGTACTATTTAATTCTCTTTAGCATTTACTCTAAAGGTCTTTGTACATCAATATGTACAAGACCCAACAAAGTACTCACTCTTCCACTACATCTAGTGAAAAGTGATTTTGTCATGTTGTGCATAAATAATTTATACATGACTCTAGACTAACATAATCATGTTGTCTAGAAATGCATTTCTCATTTAAGTTCTCTAGATTTCATTGCTATAAGTATAGATTGTATGAGTTATCGAGTTTAAACCGTTTGGTATTTACATTACAATCATTTATCTTTCGATCCAGAAAAAAAAGATCATAAGATTTTTGGGGCATTGCCATAAAAGATCTCATTCATTCGAAATAGAATATTGACTATACTTTGTATGATTTTCTATATACATCCCTGTCCATACAAGATGCAAAAAGGAAAATGTTTCTATTTATTGGCAAATATGAAATAGCAGTTCATTAACTCTACTACATGCCCAGTGGGTTGAGATAAAATATAGATTCTGACTATAGTGGCAGTAACTCTTGCTCCATTTGCAGCAAACAACCCGACCTCATTCTTTCATAAAGGCTTACTTCTTTCAGATCCTGCACATTTTTAAATATGTGAGATCTACATTCAGTATGATATACCCAAGATGAAGAAGTGATTAAATTTATCTCATAATATATAAACTTGAAGTGGAGATCTCTATCCCCTCCTTCTTCTTCTTTAATTCCTAGCTAGAGAGGGCAATTTCTCTTCTAGTGTCCAGGATGGTGATAGTGGTGACAATTGCCTCCCTAATTCACCCCTCCCTTTGCTTTGAGCGATGAAGACTTGGGCTTCTGGCTAGCTTTAGCACTCTTATTAGCTTTTCCTTTTTCCTTTATACTTCCCCTTTGATTTGCTGATCATCATCACAAACATGGGCTTGTCTTTCTTCATTTGTGCCTCAGTTGTTCTCAACATGCCAAGTAACTCTGTCAATAGCTTGTCAAGGTCATTCATTTTGTAGTTCATGACAAACTAACTGTATAATTCTAGTAGTGACTAAAGAATTACATCAGTGGCTGACTCTTGACCCAGGGGAAATCCCAAACTAGAAAGGTTCTCGACATACCCACTGAGCTTGAGCACATGAGGATCTATTGGATATCCTTATGCCATGTTACATTTGAACAACACCTTGGAGACATCATATCACTCCTATCTTGCATGATCTTGGAACATGCTCTTAAGATGTGCTACCATCTCAATAACGTCCATGTTCTTGTGATGTCTTTGCAACTCATAGTTCATGAAACACAACTTTAGGAATTTAACATTAATGAAATCTTTAATATGCTTCTTCTAAGCATCCCTCTCACCCTTATGTGCAGCGGGAGCATGTTCATCTAGATCTAGTGTCTCCAGGACATAGAGCTTATGCTCTTATGTGAGAACAATTCTCAGAGTCCTAAACCACTCGTGGAACTTGTTCCCATTTAAATTGTCTTTCTCAAGGATTGATCACAGAGAAAAAGTGTTGTGTGTTGCCATTTGATTTTATAAGAGAAAGTTGCAATTTTGTCAAAACATTTTTGATTTGATTTGATCGAATAAAACTTGACGATGTTTAATTAGGCCTTTAATTAATTATCACTCTCACTATTTTATTCAAATTCCTAACCCTCAATTATCAACTCGGAAGATTGTAGTGCACAAACTTCTAGTGATCCAAGATCCAAAACAATTGTGTTATTACCCAGTCGACGCCAGCATCCTTAATCAAATACTAAGGTAGGCAACTTTTGCCAATTGCATCTTAAGTAATTATTAGATAGATGGTATATGCAACTCTTTACCATAGTCATCAACATGCCTCTAAGTGCTTCTTCTCATTAAGCTCACTTAGTTAAGTCTGAACCAAAAGCCAACACAACAAAAATGCACCCTACTTAACAGGCCCACATAACTACTATCACACTTCCACAAGAATGACAATGCAACACGCTTGACGTGCCCACGGATAATCGATCAAGATTTTCATGTGTGTTGCTAATGGAAAGCATCTTAGACATAATATGTTTGGTTGACAGAATTTGAATATATATATATATATATATATATATATATATATATATATATATATATATATATATATATATATATTATATATACATACATATCCAATCACCACATACTTATAGTACGTATCATATACTAGCTACATCCCACAACATAGTTAAATTTTAGCAAGATGCTTCCCTTTTGATATGTTTTACCTAGTGTTGATGGAGGTCGCCACACTTAAGGATTGATGGTCATCTTGACCCCTATTTGGTGAGGTGGTTGCCTTGGTTTAGAGACTTGACCTTGCTTTAGTTTTGTCATGATATACCACTTGAAAGAGTTCATGACATGTGGTCTTGGGTTGCGACATGATGCCATGATTTGAGGTTGGCATACCCATGTTTCTTGAAGTCTTGCAACCTTGTGTGTGGTTAAGACCCTAACCCATGGATTGGTTGAGACATGGAGAAGGTTAAGCTTGAGGGACGTCACGACCTAGACACCCTATGTGTCATGGGTGTGACAAGTTTTGAGTCGGGTTCTTGCGACATGGTGTCATAGATTGTGGTCATGACATGTTGTCATAGCTTGTGGTCGTGACATGGTGTCATGGCATGTGGTCACGACATGGAATCATGGCTTGGGGTCATGTCATGGTGTCATATTTGGTGGTCGAGACAGCCCTGAGTGGTTAGGCACCATAGATGTTGCACTCTCAATATGGAACAGGTTGGGTGGTCGTAACCTAGACGTTATGTGGCTAAAACACATGATAAGTTTAGTGGTAGAGACACATGTTAATGGCGGTGGTTGAAAGGTATGCACAGACACTTAACGATACTCTTTCATAAGTAATGTATGAGCCATGATGAGTGTTGTTTAGAATGATGTCCAATAAGCCCTAATGATGTTCCTTAACCTTAATACACTCCAAGTTGGTTGGAGGTGGTGAACCTAGGATTGGAGATTGAACTGAGCTTCAAAACCCAAATCAACTATGAATGGAAAAACCCTAACCCTAATGATGAGTATGGTGCCATGATTGATTTTCTTTCTTGGAATGTCTACTATATTATCTTTCTCTTGTTATGAACCTTTAACCTTGTAGGGAGAATGCATGCAATGCTTGGGTATGCTATGGTGAGGGTTGTGTATAGTTGAGGAATGTGGAGATGATGATGTAACACATGGATTTAGGATGTTTCCGCTTCCTTATTTATCAATTTCTAACCATGCAGGTGATATGAACTTGAATATCATATCTAGTGTATGCTATGATGAGTATGTTGTGACATAGGTTGAATGACCCTTCAGGAGGCCCATTGAGACAATTATGATACATGGTTGATGTGAATAGATCTTATGACTTGGTGATGGCTTTATGCCAATTGTGAGGTTACACCCACAATGATGTGATATTAGTGATAGCCTTGAGTGGTTGTCTAAGGGTAATGATGATCCTATGAATGACAGTGTTACGGGTGTTAAGTGGTGATAGTATGACAAGTTTATACCTTATACATTTTCTATCTTCTGAAGTTGTACTATACCTCTAATCTTGTAGAGTTTGTTAATGTTTTATATGTTTAACTTGATTGATGCTCAAAGACACTTAATTGGCATAACTAAGAGATGACCATGCATGAGCCGATCTCATTGTGATATATGGAACGACCATGCGTGAGCCGATTTCCTTGATATGGATGTCCATGTGTGAGCCACTCCTTCTTTTTGGGACATCCATGTGTGAGCCAATATTCTTGTGATATATTGATGGCCATGAGTGATCCACTTCTTTTTTGGACAGCCGCGCATGAGCCGATTCCCTTGGGATATATGGATGGCCATGCATGAGATGATCCATCTATTGACTAAATGTGACTTGTACAAGTTGACTAATATGACATTGTGGTGTTACTCTTGTGCTAGCCGGGAGGTGTTAGAAAGGTCATGGAATTTGTCTCTTCCATTGACAATGTGTGGTACCAATAAGGACTTAGTAGTGGTACTTCTGTAAGATTGAATATGATAATACTGGATGAGGCTTTTCTAGCTTTGTATAGTTTGGTTGGTAGAAAATATACATGCTCTTCATATTTCTTCTTTAGCTATAAAATGTTCTACTACTATGTTATATCTACCTAATCTTGTTAGATGATATTAACTTCCCTACTTACATCAATAATTGAATCTTCTTAACATAGTTGTTGCTTTACTTTTGTTCTTTAGTTTCCTTACCAGTGCTTTAATAGTGTCTGCAGAGTGTTATATCTCTCGCTGGAACGTTTGGTCTCACCCCATGGGTTTCCACATCTTTTAGGTGGTCTTTCATGATGTGGTGGTGATCGTGCAGCTGAGGAGGAGGAGCAACAAGATCAATAGATGATAAGGTTGAGTGTGTTGCTTGTTGGTCTTTTGGTGTTAGAGTCCTAGAGTCATCCTTGTACACTTGGCTCTTGGGGATAGTTTGGTGTGTTTTATGGTTGTGATATTAAATGTGTTATATATATATATATATATATATATATATATATATATATATATATATATATATATATATATATATATATATATATATATATATGAAACATATATCATGTGTAATAGGTATGTCTATGGAACATGTTGTAAGCATGACATTTTATGAGATACATGATAAAAATGGCAGGTTATGGATCTTTATTTAATAATTTTTCTGATATTGGTGCCTTAAGAAACTTTAGTGTTTTTCGGTAATCCAATTGTATAGTATTGTTTCTGCATTTGGTTTTGAGTAATCTCATGGTTTTTGGTGAGGGGCATCACAGTTTGGTTGGTATCAGAGCTTTAGGTTCACTGAGTCTATAGGGACCTAGGAATAGGGTTTGTGTCTATTCGTGTGTCCTTCGACTAGTCATATAATGACTTCTACTTATGTAGAAGAAGAAGAAAAGTTGAAAGATGTTTGGAGAACATGAAGAACACGCTACTGAAAGCAATGTTGCTGCACTAGGTGGAGTTGAAAAGAAGCAGTAGCAAGAATATTAGGCACTTGAGGGTCCCAATTTAACCAATCCATGCTTGAGAATCTTACCTTTCTATCTCTTTTCGAGCTTTCCATGCGTACCATGATCATCAAATAGGTCTTTGTCAATTAGATTAGGGTTTTAAATCGATGACCCTTCAACATACTTCAATGTGAGTCTAATTGATTTGAAATCATTGAACCATCGATCAATTTGGTCATGACCTGACCCCAAATGGTCTTGGGATCATTTGGATGACCTCCAAACGGTCTTAAGACCATTTTTTCAAGTCAAAATCAAAAACCAACTCAGCCAATTAAGGTTTGATTCATTGGATTGATCACCAGGTCAACAATCAATTACACTTCAACTTGTTACCTTTAGATCTTCAACCACTTAACCATAGTCAACCCTAGACCTCCAAACGGTCTTGGGTGATCACCAAATGGTCTTGGGATCATTTGGATATCCTCCAAACGGTCTTGAGACCGTTTGCCCATTATTTCTTCAATAACCAAGTCATTCATTTAGGGTTTGGATACTAGAATTGGTCACCAAATCAGTAATCGATTACTCATCACCTTGATATCATTGGATCCTTGATTGGTCAACCATGCTTAACCCTAGACCTTCAAATGGTCTTGGGTGATCACAATACAGTCTTGAGACTGTTTGGGTGATCCCCAAATAGTTTTGAAACAGTTTGGGTCACTCAACCCAAACTTCAACATGATTCAATTATTGAAATCAACAATTGACCCGATTAGGGTTTAGATGATTGATGAGCCTTTGATTGGTGAACCACTTGGAATTAATTGATGATTTTTGGTAGGTGATTATTTTACATTATTCTCAACAGAACTCCAAATGGTCAACGCCTGGTCAACGCTTCCAAATGGTCTTGGACCATTTGCTTCTATGCAGTCTAGTGAAACCGTTTGCATTCAAATAGTTTGAAACCATTTGCTCCCAAACGGTTTGAAACTGCTTGCTCCCAAACAGTTTGGGAAACCGTTCGAGCAAGGATGCGAGACCGTTTGCTAATGTAGTTCTTGGATAAACATAGAAATTAACATCATCACCTTCTACCTCTATTCAACCAAGAATAGGGGTTGTTCTTCATGGAAATGATAGCAAGAACACATGAGTAGTAAAAGAAGAAGAATGAGAACCAACGATTTTAATGGAGATGAGGATGCATTAACAAAGCTTAAGGGTTAGAGTTATAAAACCCGCCTCTAGGACTGATCTAGAGCTCCAAGCTATGTAGCTTTAATGGTGGATTGAGCTCCAGTAGTTGTCCAAGGTCCGTTCTTCAAGTTTTGGATGGAGAAGATGGCTAGAAAGGAAAATCGTGTGAAGAAAACCAATTACTAACCATTAATTTAGGATTTCCACCATGGATTCGTGGTAGATGATGACCCAAACTTACCAATATTAGTTGGGTCGTCCTTCCTCTGGTCCAGAGCTCTCCCTTGGTCGGCCAAAGCAATGTGATGAGAGAAAGAAGCTAAGGAAAATGATCCTTTGAGTTGTTGGAAAAGATACCTATATATATTTATGGGTTTTTAAAGGAAAATGGAAAACGATAGATATTTCCTTTTATCTTCCAAAGATATCCACCAAGGCTTCCTCCACCCTTAGCCACGTTTCCACCTTCTAGTCTCATGCAAAAATCCTCCATTATATATGGTTTACAGGAAAAGAACTAAACATCTTAAAGAGAGGTATATTAATATCCACCCTTAATGGATATTGCTTAATATATTATTAGTGTGAGTAGTTTCCGCTTCTAACATGATCTTATTGGTGCCCAAGTATGATACAATCTCGTTCATACTATTGCAAACACATCCTCCAACTTTTGGTTGAAGGGCTACATAATTAATTTATTTCTTTTTGCATTAAGTTATATTAAAGAGCCTTTTGTGCTTAAATCTTGGTTATCTTAACATCAAGATTCTCTCTCCTTTATGATCATTCAAATGAGTCACCCCTCTCATTTTCTTTGCTCCACTTGATGCCAAGAAACATGAGAGATCCTCTAGAGGGTATATTTTACATGTTGGACCCTAGGTTTTGGGTAAATTGCACTTTACACCAAAACTAGGTTTTAAAGCACAAGGATTGCTTTCCAAGCTATATCTTGGTACCCAAGCTTGTGGAAACCTTGACACTACATCATATTAATTCTTTTGATATCTCAACATCAGAGGAACATCTTAACATGTGCAATTTGCAAGTAAACCCCTCTACTTCGGTAATTTGCACATTAGTCCATTATAAACAAAACAATGTTCCAACATTATTAAAAAAGGACTGAAATAGAAATATAAGTTCCTCAAAAGCTTTAATTATTTTTCAAGGAATATATGCAAGAATCTAATCAACTTTATTAGGCAAAACACCTAGGGTTTGTACATAACCCAGTTCAGGGATGTTACAAATTATCCACCCCTTACAAGGATTTCGTCCCCAAAATCATCTACAAAACATATTAAGAGAAAAGAGTAGGGTATTTCCTTCTCATTTCTTCCTCTAGTTCCCACGTAGCTTCTTCAATGCCACGGTGATTCCAGAGGAATTTTACAAGACTTATGTCTTTCTTTTTCAACTTTTTATTTCTTCTGTCAAGGATTGACACAAGTCCTTCAACATAAGATATATTATCATTAAATTCTACTTCCATAGGTTGTAGAACTAATTCTGTGTCAGGATGACATTTCCTAAGAATGGAAATATGGAACACTGGGTGTAACTTTTGTAACTCTGGTGGTAACTCTAGATTATAAGATACCTTTCCAATTCGTTCAATGATTGGATAAGGCCCCATAAACCTAGGAGATAACTTTCCTTTCCTTCCAAATCTATGAACTCCCTTCCAAGGTGAGTCCTTGAGATACACTCTGTCTCCAACCTGGAATTCTAAAGATCTACGACGCTTATCATCATAAGATTTCTACCTATCCTATGCAGTCTTCAACTGTTATTGTATTATTCTAATCTTCTCAGTGCTCTGTTGCACAAGATGAGGACCTAAAAGTTGATATTCACCAGTTTCATACCAACATAGGGGAGATCTACAACGTCTACCATACAAGGCTTCATAAGGTGCCATGTCAATGCTATGTTGATATCTACTGTTGTAGGCAAACTCTATCAAACTTAGGTGCAGACCCCAACTTCCTATAAACTGAAGAACACATGCTCTAAGCAAGTCTTCCAAAGTTTGTATAGTCCTTTTTGATTGTCCATCAGTCTGGGGATGAAAGGTTGTACTAAACCTTAACTTTGTGCCTAAATCTTTATGAAGTCGTTCCCAAAAATGACTCGTAAAATGGGGACCTATGTCAGAAACAATGGTAACTGGGACCCCATGTAGTCGCACTATCTCATCTACATATAACTGTGCTAACTTCTCAGCAGAATAGGTTGTTTTTACAGGTAAGAAATGTGTTGGCTTTGTCAACCTATCCACTATTACCCAAATGGAATCATAACCTTTGGCTGTTCTAGGTAAACCAACCAAAAGGTCCATTGTTACATGATCCCACATCCGTTGTGGTATGGGTAAAGGTTGCATTGTTCCTACAGGCTTCTAGTGTTCGGCTTTAACTTGCTAACACACATGATACCGCATAACAAACTCAACAATGTCCTTCTTCAAACTAGGCCACCAATACATATCTTTCAAGTTACGATACATCTTGGTGCTTCCTGGATGCATGACATACATTGAAGAATGAGCTTCTTCCAGGACTAACTTCCTCAAGTTATCCACATCTGGTAATCATTCTATCATGATAACAAGCTACTTGATCATCTGAATCACATAAACCTTCTCGTTTCTCACTGCCATACTCTGATCTAATCTGTTGAACTACGACATCAACTTGTTGTGCCTCCTTAATCTGTTGTCTCATAGTAGGTTTTATGTGCATCTCAGCTAACAGTCCTGCTAACAATGATACTCTTAATTGTACATTGTCTTGTCTTAAAGAAATAAGCATATCCCTCTTAGAGCACACCAAAGAATTCAGTTGTGCTCCGTCTAAGGTTGGTGTTTCTAGTTTCCTACTCAAAGCATCAACAACAACATTGGCCTTCCTTGGATGGTAATCAATTATACAATCATAGTCCTTGATTAACTCCATCCAGCGACATTGCCTCATGTTAAGCTCATGCTGAGAAAAGATATACTTAAGGTTTTTATGGTCTGTGAAAATATGGAATGTCTCTCCATAAAGATAATGTCTCCAGATCTTCAAGGCATGAACTACAGTAGCTAGTTCTAGATCGTGTGTCGGATAATTCTCCTCGTGTTTCTTAAGCTGTCGAGAAGCAAAAGAAATCACTTTCTTATCCTTCATAAACACACATCCTAGTCCATTCTTAGAGGCATCACAGAAAACTATATATCCTTTCCCTTGCTCAGGTAACACAAGTACTGGTGCACTTGTCAACCTTTCCTTCAACAACTAAAATGATTACTGACACTTGTCACTCCAGGTAAAAAGAACATCCTTCATGGTCAACTTAGTCAAGGGTAAAGCTATAGAACTGAAGTTCTTAATGAACCTCCTGTAATAGCCTGCCAACCCTAAGAAACTTTGAATCTTCGTCGGTGTCTTTGGTTGCTCCCATTACAGGACAAATTCTACCTTTTTAGGGTCAACACGTATACATGAGGCAGATATTACGTGTCCAAGAAAAGATACTTCGGGTAACCAAAACTCACACATGCTAAACTTAGCATATAGCTTGTGTTCTCTTAGAAAAGTTAGAGTCTGGTGAAGATGCTATTCGTGATGCTGAGCATCTATACTATAGATCAGGATTTCATCTATAAAGACAACAACACACTGATCGAGAAAAGGTCGGAAGATTCTATTCATGAGTTCCATAAATGCAGTTGGTGCATTAGTTAGTCCAAACGACATAACATTGAACTCATAGTGACCATATCTTGTCCTTGTTGGCTAAATGGACATCTATAAAATCCCTTTGTTTTGATTATGACAAACATTTCATTTTTATCTGACGAGCTACTTGAGTGTGCAGGATGACACAACTATAAGGGAAATCCAACATGAAGTATTTATATTTTCATGCAAATGTAATCATTGTAAAAACTTGTACAGAATTATAATGTACAAGTACTTAGAATCGCATGTAAATCAAGCATTGGTTTTTCCCTAGCTAAACACCACACTTAGTTAGGTCATCTCCTTCTAAATAGATCACATAATGCACACTCATGCACATACTTAGTATCTTAATTAAAAGATTGAAAACAGAGTCAATCTCGGTCGACCACACTCCTCGACCGAGACACTCTCGGTCGACAAACTTCTCGACCGAGATTGACCAGAAGTAGCCGTTAGACACAGCAGTTGACAGTTGCAAATCAACGTTAATCCAGAGAGCTTGTCGGTCGACAAATCCTCGACCGACTGGGCATCTCGGTCGACAAGTCCTCGACCGAGATGGTCTCTGACAGCAACTGCAGAATTAATTAACTAGCCGTTGCTAATGCGCCTAACTTATTCCTAACGGCTAGTTAAGCACTAGGAACCCCGTAGAAGTTGTCTAGAACGTCCTTAAGCATACTTAGGTCATTCCTATAAATAGGACAAGCCATAGGACACTAAAAGACACTTCTTACACTTGCTATACTTGAGAAAATACTTGAGCCCTCTTGTGCAATCTGTGTGAACTGAGCTTTGTGATCAATTGGCCATTTTCCCTTTAGCTCAAGCTCGTCCTACAGGCTAGATTTTCCTAACCCTAGCAATCACAAGTCCATCATATTGGCTAGGAAAATCCAAACGCTTGATCTAGGGAAATCAAGCCTTGAGCTACAAGGATAAGTTGTATTTTCTTTTATTCCTTTCTTGTTCCTTGTATTACTTGTACTCTCCTTGCTACTCCAGGTAGGAGGCTGCGGATTGGAGAGGGTGAAGCTCTTCGTGGTGAAGAGGAAGACTTTGGACTACTTCAGAAGGCTGTCTTGACGGGAAGCTACTTCGAGAGGAAGGCTACTTCAAGGGGGAGCTTGAAGTTACTTCAAGGAAGGCTGCTTCGAGGTTGGCAAGACTACTTCAAGGTGAAGGCTGTCCAAAGGGTGTTTAGAAAGTATTGTAAATTTTATGTAACATCCTTGAGAGGTAATAAAATTTATTACTTTCAAAATCCCGGTTGGGTAAGCAACCGGGTAGTGGACTGACTCCTTAGTATTTGCTAAGGTGGAACCACTCTAAACACCTGTGTTCCTCTTCTTAATCTTTAGTTTGGTTGTTTGAGTTTAAATTATTTTAAAATCTCTATAAAACTCTATTCACCCCCCCTCTAGAGGTTTTTAATTGGTATCAGAGCAGGCTTCAAGGAGCTCTAACAAAGTCTTGAAGAAAAGATGGGGGATGGAGTGCTCAACAACCTCAACATTGAAGGAACGCTCGTTGCTAGACCTCCGGCGTTCGACGGGACAAACTATCAATACTGGAAGAGAAGGATGCAATTCTACTTCCAAGGAATCAACTGGGATCTTTGGAGAATGGTATCTACACCATACACACTCCCACAAGACGATTTTGCATTATGGGATGCTAATACGGTAAAAATGGCTCAAATAAATGCAAAGGCAGTAAGCATTTTATATTGTTCCATTTCAGTAAGTGAATTTAATAGAGTATCAAACTGTGATACCGCATATGAGATTTGGCATAGATTATCTATAACATATGAGGGTACCGTTCAAGTTAAAAACTCTAAAGTTAGTTTGCTTAAAACCAAGTTTGAACATTTTCGTATGGATCCAAACGAAACTATTAGTGAAATGTATTCAAAATTTTCTACTATTGTTAATGGTTTAAGTGCTTTAGGGAAACCTGTTCTTGAGGAGGATCAGGTATCAAAAATACTTCGATCTCTTCCTCCAAAGTACAAACCAAAGGTGACAGCTATTGCAGAAGAAAACGACCTCACTCGCCTCAAAATGGAGCAGCTCATCGGAAACCTAGAAGCTCATGAGGCAGACCTAGAAGAGGAAGAGAGAAGAGAACATGAGCATCAACGGGGGCCAAAGAAAGATGTGGCTCTCAAAGCATCAAAAGCTCCCTCACATGAGAGTGAGGAATCCAGTGAAGAAGAAGGAGAAGAAGCATTGATAGTCAACGGTAAGAAATACAGAAGGTTTAAATCTAATAAAATTTCTAGTTCTTCTTCCACTCCCAGGTGCTTCGAATGTGGAAAGAAAGGACATTTCAAAAATGAATGTCCCAAAGCAAAGAAGGGAAAGAAAAGCTCACATAAGAAGAAAGAAAAAGCTTATAAAGCAGCATGGGATGAAACCAGTGAAAGTGAAAGTGGAGATGAAAATGTGGAATGTCTAATGGCAAGAGAAGACAATGAAGACTCTCAAGAGGTAAGCCTTATTGATCTTCCTAAAGAAGAATTAGTTGCTAGCTTACAAGAAACTCATGATAAGTATGTTGATGCCAAGAAGAAACTAAAAAGGACTATGAAATCAAATAATGAGCTCATTGACAAAATAGATGAACTCTCTTCTGAAAAGAATAACATTGATCTTGAAAATGTATCTTTAAAAACATCTTTAGATGATTGCACTAGAAAGCTACTTACTTTGGAAACCAATCTTAATCTTCTATCAAAAGAAAAGACTGATTTGTTAGCCAAACTACAAGCTTTTCAAACTCAACCTATCTTGTGCAATCATTCGGACTATGACAATATTGTAAAAGAAAAAGATTCATTGGTTTCTGATTTAGACCAGGCAAGAAAAGATATACATAAGAAGATGAATGACATTGCTCAATTGCAAAGAGAACTTTATGAGTTAAGAAGAAAAGATATTCTTGATAACATATTGAGAAGTGGTACTACCTTCAATGGAAGAAAAGGTTTGGGATATGTTCCAAAGAAAAACCAAACCAAAAAGATCCAAACTATGTTTGTACCCAAAAACACAATGGCTAGAAAGAGAAATGAAGTTGATTCTATTACTTGTCATTTCTGTTTACGTCTTGGACATTACTGTTTTTCATGCCCCTACAAGACTAAGAAGTCCAACTTAGTTTGGACCCCAAGACCCCAAATTTAGAAGAATGGAGTGTAGTTGAGATATGACAAAATACTTAATTTTTGCAATTTATATTGTCCTATCTCAACAAACAATGCTATGCTTATTAGTATTATTTTTTCTGCATTGCTGTACTAAAACAGAAACTTCGTCGGTCGAAGTACTGTCGACCGAGCTCTGGGTCGGTCGAAGTATTGTCGACCGACTGGATGTCTTTAACAAATCGAAAATCTTCCAGTACTTATTTCGGTCGAAAATTGGTCAACCGAGAAATTCTCTGTGTCTTTTGATTATAATACAATAACCTGCTCGATCGACAAATTGTCGACCGAGAATGATATCGGTCGAACAATTGTCGACCGACTGGTTTTCTGTATCAGAACTTTTATACACATCAGCAAATTAAAAAGTTTCTAACCTTATCGGACCATCACATGGGTACCAAAATCTACATTCTAATGCAGGAATGGGTCGTTGACAGTGGCTGCTCCAAACATATGACCGGAATCAAGGATGCATTTTCAACTTTTGAAGAAAAGAAAAGTGGAACGGTCACTTTTGGAGACAATGGTAAGGGCAAAATCGTTGGAATAGGTAATGTTGGAACAAATCTTGAAATCAAAAATGTTCTACTAGTTGATGGATTGCACCATAACTTAATAAGTGTAAGTCAACTATGTGATAGTGGTTATGATGTGTTATTTAACAAAACCTGCTGCAAATTATTGATAGAAAATACTACAACTGTTGTTTATGAAGGAAATAGAGTTGGAAATCTTTATATCCTTAAACCAAACTCTATGAAATCAGTAGTAGGTAAATGCTTACTTGCAAATGAAAACACCTTACAACTATGGCATAAAAAGCTTGGTCATGCTAGTTCACATGCTATTAAAAAGTTAGTAAAATATGATCTTGTTCGTGGATTACCTGCTTTGTTTTTTGATCAAGTTGCAAATTGTGAACCTTGTACAATGGGAAAGCAAACCAAAACATCTTTTAAATCAAAACATGTACTTAGCACCAGTAGATCCTTAGAATTAATTCATATGGATTTATTTGGACCAATGAGAACACAATCTATTGGTGGTAAACGATACTGTTTTGTTATTGTTGATGATTATAGTAGATTTACATGGGTACATTTTATTGCAACTAAAGATGATACTATTCATGTCTTTATGCAATTTTGTTCTAAGATTGAAAATCTTTTACAACATAAAATATGTACCATTAGAAGTGATCACGGTGGCGAATTTGAAAATCATACATTTGAAACTTTTTGTACTTCTCAGGGGTATACTCACAATTTCTCTGCTCCACGTACCCCACAACAAAATGGTATTGTAGAACGGAAAAATCGATCTCTACAAGAAATGGCTAGGACCATGATGCTTGAACACAACACACCTAAAACCTTTTGGGCTGAAGCTGTAAACACTGCTTGTTATGTGCTAAATAGAGTCACGGTTCACTCTCATTTGAAGAAAACTCCATATGAAATAATACACTCTAAGAAACCTAGAGTTGACTACTTCCATACTTTTGGCTCTACATGTTACATTTTAAACACCAAGGATGATAGAGACAAGTTTGATTCTAAATCACACAAAGCATTCTTCTTGGGATACTCTACTTCTAGCAAAGCGTTTAGGGTATATAACACTATCTCTAGAAAAGTTGAGGAATCCATTCATGTTTCTTTTCATGAAGAATCAAAATCCACAAATTTAGATATCATTGATCTCACTAATCAGTTTGAAACTATAACCATTCCCAATGATAATGAGAAAACTCCCACATCCGATCCTCCAGTTGAAACACAACCTACACCTAGGCTGATCAAGGATCATCCCCAAGAGCTAATTATTGGAGATCCAAATGATAAAGTCAAAACTAGGTCCTCTTTCCAAGATGTTGCAAACATGGCTTTTGTCTCTATCATTGAACCTAAGAAAATATCCGAAGCTCTTAAGGATGATTACTGGATAGTAGCCATGCAAGAAGAATTAAATCAATTCACTAAAAACGATGTATGGGATTTAGTTCCTAAACCACAAGATAAAACTATCATAGGAACTAAATGGGTTTTTAGGAACAAGCTTAATGAGGCAGGAGAAGTCATAAGGAATAAAGCACGGTTAGTTGCACAAGGATATAATCAACAAGAAGGAATAGATTTTGATGAAACATATGCACCCATAGCTAGACTTGAAGCTATTAGGATGTTACTAGCTATTGCTGCCCATAAAAACATTCAGCTATATCAAATGGATGTCAAAAGTGCATTTCTAAATGGCATCATACAAGAAGAAGTTTATGTTGCTCAACCACCTGGCTTCGAAATACCAGAAAAGGACGATCATGTTTATAAACTTAAAAAGGCACTTTATGGTCTAAAACAAGCACCTAGGACTTGGTATGAACGGCTCAAGACATATCTTTTGGATAATGGTTTCTCTATTGGAAATTCAGATTCTACTTTATTTTTCAAAACATATGCATCTGATTTCTTAGTTGTGCAAATATATGTTGATGACATTATTTTTGGTGCCTCAAATGAATCATTATGCACACAATTCAGTGACATTATGCAAAAAGAATTTGAAATGAGCCTTATGGGTGAACTAACATTCTTTCTTGGTTTTCAAATTAAGCAAACACCCGCCGGAATTTTTATAAGCCAAGAAAAATACACTAAAGAACTGTTAAAACGCTTTGGGATGGATCAATGCAAACATGCTACTACTCCTATGGCTACTTCTATTAAAATTGATAAGGATGAAAACGGGGAACCTATTGATGATTCCTTATATAGAGCCATGATTGGTAGTTTGTTATATTTAACCGCTTCTCGACCGGACATTATGTTTTCCGTTGGTCTTTGTGCTCGATTTCAATCCCAGCCTATGCAATCTCATTTTCTTGCGGTTAAACGAATTCTTCGATATCTAGCCGGCACTACTTGTTTTGGTTTATGGTATCCAAAAGGACAATCCTTGGATTTTAAAGCATATACTGATGCGGATTATGCCGGTTGTCGACTTGATCGCAAAAGTACTAGTGGTGGATGTTTCTTATTAGGTAGAGCCTTAGTATCTTGGTTTAGCAAGAAACAAAACACGGTTGCCCTATCTACAACCGAAGCTGAATATATGGCAGCTGGGTCTTGTTGTGCTCAAGTGCTTTATATGCAACAGGTTTTAAGCGATTATGGTTTTAATCTTTCATCTACACCTATTTTGTGTGACAACACAAGCGCCATAAACTTAGCACACAATCCTATTCTACACAGCCGGGCCAAACATATTGAAATCCGTCATCACTTCTTAAGGGATCACATCTCAAAGAATCATGTTTCCCTTCATCATGTTGATACGGAAAATCAATTGGCTGATATTTTTACAAAACCGCTTCCATTAGATCAATTTAACAACATTAGGAAGCAACTACTTATTACTCCGTTGGAGGATGTTTTCTTTGATATATGCGGTTCTTAAAACGAATACTTATGCTTTTATGTTTAGTATCAACATTGATATGCACGTTTAAATTGGAAATCTGCAAATTGTTGCCTCTTGGCTAAAACAAAACTTAGCCAAGGGGCGCTACGGTCGTAGTCAAGGGCGGCCTAAAACAACGCTTTGCCAAATATGCCTCTTTGGACATCTTTTTCGTTCATTTTTGATGGGATATCTAATTAAGGGGGAGTTTTTAATAAAACGGTTATCTTTTTGAGATGACAAAGGGGGAGAGATATATAAAAATATAACTTAATATTTATGACAAACTCAATCAATGAGTTTCATAAATATACTCTTGGCTTTACATTGAAAGTTGCTATATTCCCAAATGAACTGGATTTCATGTTCCATAATTCATTGGGGATACTAAGCACACATTTTATAAATAAGAGGAAAAGTTCCAAATGGCAATCTAAAGGTATGGCATTTATATGTTTTATATTTCCTCTATTCATATTTTGGAAATGTTTGTCATCTTCAAAAAGGGGGAGATTGTTGGCTAAATGGACATCTATAAAATCCCTTTGTTTTGATTATGACAAACATTTCATTTTTATCTGACGAGCTACTTGAGTGTGCAGGATGACACAACTATAAGGGAAATCCAACATGAAGTATTTATATTTTCATGCAAATGTAATCATTGTAAAAACTTGTACAGAATTATAATGTACAAGTACTTAGAATCGCATGTAAATCAAGCATTGGTTTTTCCCTAGCTAAACACCACACTTAGTTAGGTCATCTCCTTCTAAATAGATCACATAATGCACACTCATGCACATACTTAGTATCTTAATTAAAAGATTGAAAACAGAGTCAATCTCGGTCGACCACACTCCTCGACCGAGACACTCTCGGTCGACAAACTTCTCAACCGAGATTGACCAAAAGTAGCCGTTAGACACAGCAGTTGACAGTTGCAAATCAACGTTAATCCAGAGAGCCTGTCGGTCGACAAATCCTCGACCGACTGGGCATCTCGGTCGACAAGTCCTCGACCGAGATGGTCTCTGACAGCAACTGCAGAATTAATTAACTAGCCGTTGCTAATGTGCCTAACTTATTCCTAACGGCTAGTTAAGCACTAGGAACCCCCTAGAAGTTGTCTAGAACGTCCTTAAGCATACTTAGGTCATTCCTATAAATAGGACAAGCCATAGGACACTAAAAGACACTTCTTACACTTGCTATACTTGAGAAAATACTTGAGCCCTCTTGTGCAATCTGTGTGAACTGAGCTTTGTGATCAATTGGCCATTTTCCCTTTAGCTCAAGCTCGTCCTACAGGCTAGATTTTCCTAACCCTAGCAATCACAAGTCCATCATATTGGCTAGGAAAATCCAAACGCTTGATCTAGGGAAATCAAGCCTTGAGCTACAAGGATAAGTTGTATTTTCTTTTATTCCTTTCTTGTTCCTTGTATTACTTGTACTCTCCTTGCTACTCCAGGTAGGAGGCTGCGGATTGGAGAGGGTGAAGCTCTTCGTGGTGAAGAGGAAGACTTTGGACTACTTCAGAAGGCTATCTTGACGGGAAGCTACTTCGAGAGGAAGGCTACTTCAAGGGGGAGCTTGAAGTTACTTCAAGGAAGGCTGCTTCGAGGTTGGCAAGACTACTTCAAGGTGAAGGCTGTCCAAAGGGTGTTTAGAAAGTATTGTAAATTTTATGTAACATCCTTGAGAGGTAATAAAATTTAGTACTTTCAAAATCCCGGTTGGGTAAGCAACCGGGTAGTGGACTGACTCCTTAGTATTTGCTAAGGTGGAACCACTCTAAACACCTGTGTTCCTCTTCTTAATCTTTAGTTTGGTTGTTTGAGTTTAAATTATTTTAAAATCTCTATAAAACTCTATTCACCCCCCCTCTAGAGGTTTTTAGTCCTAAAGGCAGACTTAGGTATGCCACCATCCTTAATACGTAGCTGGTGATATCCCGACCTCAAATCTATCTTTGAGAAGACGGTTGCACCACACAATTGGTCAAAGAGATCATCGATCCTCGGCAAAGGATACTTATTATTTATGGTTACTTTATTTAACTATCTGTAATCAATGCACAACCACTTTAACCCATCTTTCTTTTTAACAAAGAGGACCAGAGCACCCCAAGGCAAAGTACTCGGTCGGATGAAACCCTTCTCAAGAAAATCTTGTAGTTGTTTCTTGAGTTCTGCCATCTCAGAAGGCGCCATCCTATATGGTGTTTGTGCTATAGGTTGCGTATTCGGGATTAGATTAATCTCAAAATCAATCTCCCGGGTCGGTGGTACACCTGGAAGTTCTTCAGGAAATACATCTACAAATTCCCTGACTATTGGAACTTCAACAGGGTTAAGACTCCACATGGTAGTATCTACCACATGGGCCAAGAATGCATAACATCCTTGCCTCATCAGCTTCTCAGCAGCCGTAGCTCACACAAGATAGGTTGGTAGAATCTTTCTATCTCCTTGAAAGATCCATGTGTCATTATCATCAGCGAACGCATCTTGCTTGGACTCACAATCCAAAACAACCTTATACCTTTCCAAGGTATCCATCCCAAGGATTACATCGAATCAATGCATCTCAAGTGGTATAAGATCCACTTGAATGCGATGATCAGAAAAGAAGAGAATGCAGGGAGAACATATCTCCTGCAACACAACAGATCCCATCAACAGAGTTTCTAGCAACAAACTATTTGCTCTATGACTTGTAGTCAGGTTGCATTCAAGAATCACTCTTCGAGTGATAAAGGAGTGTGTAGAGCCCGAATCAATTAAAACATATACGACGTAGGATGTAGACATATCAGAATATAACAATTCCATCTGACCTACCACAACCCGAGGGTTGATCACTGCATTAGTTGGATTCATCGCGTAGAATCTTGTCGTTGCCTGTGGTTGACTCGGTACTCGATGACTTGGTGTCGATGATCCAATTTGGGACACTTGTCCGCGTACTCTAGCGTTACAAGGAAACTATCACCTTTGAGATCCTTGCTGACTCTGCCTTACAGGTTGAGTTACACTCACTTCTCTGGCTCTGCAATCTTTCATCAGATGTCCCATCTTTCCACATATGTAACAGCTTCTGTTAAGTTGTTGTGGTTTGGGTGGTCCTATAACCAACATAGATGATGAGCTATGAGCTCCTTCTAAAGGTAAGCTTCATCCTCTACCCCTATTTGACATCTACTACATCTGGGTACTGAATCTAGGTGGTGGTGTAGGTACAGAAAACCTCAGTTTCTTAAAACCTTTAGATGAGGATCCTTGGAACTGGGGATACATATTATTGTTCTTGGTCTATCTCTTCTCCGACACGAACCTCTCTACCCTTCTAACAGACTCCACAAATGTAGCAAACCTTTCCCTATTCTCTAGAGCAGACACAGGGGCGGTCAACTCATCGTTTAATCCATTCTCAAAATGTCTAATCCTTTCTTCATCTGTGGTCGCCATGTGCTGACAGAACTGCAAAAGCTCCATGAACTTAGCCTCATACTCACTAATGTTCATTAGTCCTTGTCTTATCCTCTCAAACTGAGAGATTTTCTCGTCGAGAAACGTCTTAGGGAAGTATTTGTTGATAAATTCCCGTCGGAAAACTTCCCATTCGATCTCCACACCTGGCCTTTTCCCTTCCTCTATGATCCACCAGTGACCAGCACTCCCCTTGAGAAGATACACAACATGTCTAACCTTCTCAGCTTCTGGAATGTTCAGGATTCTAAAGGCCTTCTCTAGTTCAGTTAGCCACAAATTAGCATCTGCTGGGTCAGCTGTTCCTGCATATTCTGTTGCTCCAACCTGGCATAGTCATTCAAACGTCTTGTCAGATCCTTGTCCTTCTAGATGGGTAGGTGCCCTAGGTACATGTATAGGCATCCTATCAGTCATGTGTGTCATGGCAGTCATAAACTGCCCAAACATGGCTTGGACGGATGGGTTCCCCATGTCAGTTGGATTGAACTGGGGTGTTTTAGGCATAGGTTCTTCCCTTTCTTAGTTTCTTACACCTCCTCCTGGTGCAGCGACACTACTCTCAACAACATGTTCTGTTGGTATGTATGCCCTGAGAGACAATCATGGGATGATTGATGGGATACATTAAGATTGATTTGATAAAAATCAAAGGCAAGCTTCCAATTCTTTCTGGTTCAATCATATGAGATAGTGATAGAACAGATTGAATGTCTAGCGAATGACAGTACTCAATGACGTATGCTTTCAGGTTGACCACCTGGATGATGAGATCATACGGATGCTAAGAGTTTGTACATTCTTGTTATGTCCCTAGTCGGATGTCATTGTGGAAGGTAGATAGACAACAATGACACACAAGACTAGATTGTGGTGTTGGTTGATGACAGAATCTCATTAGTCATGATATAGAGATATCAAACCAAACACATAGGTACTTGATGGAGAACAAGTGTACCTGATAGACCCACCATGAGTTTGACACATGGAACCATGACATGGTAGTCACAGTCAGTACTCACAGTGATGGTGGTGAGTGTGATTCTTTGACCTGAAATCACTACACTCAACACATGTCGTTGGGCACACTTTGACATCATCAAACGCAGTCCTGAAACATGGGTTGTTATAAAGGTGATGATTGGGTGGCTTTGACACATGGGGCTTTTGAGGGGTGAGTGATAGATATGATATTTGTCCCTCCTGAGGGAGTTTGATATCTAAGGCCACTTGATGAGTAGGATTGAGATAGGCGTGCGCACACATGTGTGAATTAGTATGTGATATTGATGTCATACATATCTCGTTCAATCTACTCTGAGATCAAGAAAGTGAATGAACGTTGACAGGTTGACAGTTCCATGCCTCGAGTTCATTCGGGATATCAGTGACAAAGGAATTATACATTCGTTGTAACACCATTCACCGATTGTAGGATTGAAAGTTGTTCTCCAACTTTCTACTTTCACTTGGGTAGCACTAATGTGTGACTAGGCACCACTCTTTGCTTGTGAAGTCATAAATGTTATGAACTTTCACTGGCAACATGAAATGGACCTGCAGGGTCACACACATAGGATTTAACCTGGAAGAGGAGTTTTGTCCACAAGCAATGTTTAGATTCATTACTAAAGGAGTTTAGTTGTTCAATTAAACACTCAATCAATTGATAGCTCAATCTCATAATGTTCAAGGTGTTGGACACATTGATTGGAGTATTGGATTGATTGAAATCACAATTGACTGATTCTGCACAACCTACACTCCCAACCGATCGGTTCATGTGATGAACCGGTCGGCTGAGCTTGGTGAACTGGTCGACTCAAGTGTTGAGTTGATCAGCTCAAGATCAGGTTGAACCGATTGCTTCAAGTATTGAAACGATCGATTCAACTGGTGCAACCGAGCAACTTGGGAAAGTAGGATTGGTGAGAATTTTCCTTTCGTTTCAATTGACCAATTTGATTGGGAAATAGGATTGGCATTCGATACCAATTAGAAACAAAAGAAGGAAAGTCAATCAGGAACCGACCAGGACAACCAACCGACCGGTTCACTTGTGAATCGACCGGTTGAGGGGGTCCCAACTGATCGGTTGCGGTGTCAACCGACCAGTTTAGGTCCCCAACTGACCGTTTCAGTTGTGAAACGATCAGTTCAAGTTGCGAGTTGGTTGTTTTTGTGGAAAAACTCGAACCCTTCTACTCCTGCTTTTAGTCCCGCATTGCCCAGGATGGAGAACCCTGTCCCATGACCCTCCTATATATAGGGGTATTGGGGGCTTCTCAAAGGACAACTCAGTGCAACCAGTTGCTCTACAAAGTTTTCGTTCTCTCTGGTTTTGGTAACTGAGAGAGAGCCTGAGCAAGTGCTACCCGCAAAGGGAGGCGCAGTAAGGGAAAGACAACTGCAATTGCAACTGGAGGCAGGAGAGTGTGTTGGCGACTAGTACGCCAACAAGAGGGTGTGACTCCTTCCAACTCCTTGTGGGACAAGGAGTGTGGAGTTCCAGGTGGTCTGTGTGGACTACTTCAGAGGTGGGAGGTTTCTACCGCTAGGAGGACAACCTTCAATCCCGTCAGTCCCGGTGCGACCAGGAGCTGCACAGACACCATCTAAGACAGGAGGGGAAGACCGCGCAAGGCGCAAGGTATTTTCACCGAGCAAGCCTCGGGACAAGGAATGATTCCACAAACCATCATTTCCTATTATATATACATTTATGTGTTTCCTTGTTCTGGGTTTGGGGAGGAGAACATTTTTGTTTCTGCTACCTTCTCTGCCTCACCTAAAACCCAATAGTGGTATCAGAGCCACGTCATCTGCTCTATATTTTAGGAATATCAATATGATCGATTTTGGTTTGTTGCCTTTATTTATTGCATACGATGCGAATAAAATTGGCTTTATGATGTCCAATCCTAAATCCACAAATCCCAATTACATATATGATATGTATTATTAATGCACTCAATACACATCGCCCTTAAACGAGTTTTGTGGTGGATGTATAGCGTGGTTATGGCCAATAAACCCTATCTTTGTATGGTTGTATGTGGTTGCTTGCATCTCGGTCTGTGCACCGATCTTCCTTCTCCTATTCCTGATGTAACTCAAAATAATTCGAGATTTCTTTCCGACCTTTGATCCCCACGAATGTAACTCGAGGTTTCTCTTTTTACAATGTAAAATAGGATAGATTTTTATTTCCTGTTATGTCAAAGAACGGTGGGCATCCTGACGACAGCTGAGACGATCGGTTCAAGGCGTGAACCGATCGGTTGACGTTCCAAAATATCAGTTCAAGGAGTGAGTCAATCGGTTGATGACCATTTTGAGGAGCGAGACGAGTGGGTGGCGGCCATGATGAGATGCACGATGACTAGGCGAACTGATCGGTTGGAGGAGCCAACCGATTGGCTGGTGGCACCCAGACGAATGGGCTAGGATGAGAAAATCAATCATGTGATGAGTTGATCTACTTGAAAGGCAAAGCACAAATTTCATCTTGTACAGGTTGCATGTGATGTAGACCTAGATGACCGTGATTCCTCTTGGCTTGGGGAATCACATCAGGATGGCCATAATCATCACTTTTATCATTTTGCATGTTTTCTGTGGGATATAGCATGTATATGATACGTACTATGTATTGTGGTGATTGGATATGTATATGTATATAAAAACCAAATCCCTCATTAAATATTAAGTTTTAGATGCCTTCCAAATGTGACACACATGAAAAGCTTGATCGACTAAGTATGGGAACGCCCTAGCGTGGTGCACCATCTATCTCATGGAAGCGTGAAGGATGAATGTGTGGGTCTGCCCTAGCAGGGTGCATATTCATCGTGTTTGGTTTGCGTCGGACTTAACAAGGTGACCTAGATATGATCTAGAACCTTGAGGCATGGAGATGATCATGGCAATGAGTTGCATATGACATCTTATCAAGAGTTGCATATGATGCAATTGGCAAGAGTTTCCTACCTAAGAGATCTAAGTTGTGGGTGACAGCACTAGCTGGTCCATGACTTAGAGGATTTCAGGATCTTGCCCACTAGAAGGTTGTACGCTGCAATCTTCTCAATTGATGGTGAGGGCTATCAATTTGAAGTAAAATAGTGGGAGCGATAATTAATTAAAGGCCTAATTTTATCATCAACTTTTCAAATCAATCAAACAAGTCAAAAGAGTTTTGTAGTAAAATTGCATATATTTCCTTTTGTTAAAATAAATGGTTAATCAACAAATCACTTTATTTGCGATCGGTCTTTGAGACCAACAAATTAAATGGGAATAATTCCACAAATGGTTAGGATGATGAGAAGTGTTCTCAAAGAGCGAAAGCTCTAAGTCCTAGTTGTACCAAGACCATATGAACTCAATCCCACCACATTAATGGCTGAAAGTATGCTTATGGAAGCATATCGAGGATGACATTGATGAGGAGTGCTTGATGTTGTGTTCTCTGAACTATGAGTTGTAGAGACAACATGAGACATATGATGTCTCAAGGACACTATCCTAGTATGTCATGACAGAAGGAGATCCAGTAAGGTATTCACGCACTCAATATGGTTGGGTATGTGGAAAACCTGACTAAGAAGGATTCCCTCTGAGCCAAGAGTTGTCTATTGGTATGATTCTACAAATGTTGTGAGAATCATACAATTCATGGTAAGCTACAACATGAATAACTTTGACAAGCGTTGACAGAGTTGTTGGACATGTTGAGGATAGTCGAGGAAAAGATGAAGAAAGATAAACCATAATCTTTTATGTGATCAAAGAAAAGGTAATTCGTAAGGGCAAGGACAAGGGAAAAGCAAAGAAGTGTTCTGATGCTAGCCAGCAATCCAAAGCCATCTTCAGCCTCAAGGCACATAGGGAAAGGGTGTATGAGGGAATTGCCCTCTATATCTGGGAGAACAAAAGAAGAAGGAGGGGATGGAGATCTCCACCTAAGGTATCATGAAATGAACCGCTTCTTTATCTGAGGTATATGATACCAAGATATGGATATGTCATATATGATATGCAAAATCCACAAAGAAGTGATGGCCTTTGTGAAAGGACCAAGAAAGAAGTACCCATCATTGGAGCAAGTGTTTCTGCCATTGATAGGAGTATCTTTCAGCTTATTTGAGCCTAAAGGGCACTAAATAGAGTTGAGAACTGCTATTTCATATATTTCCAATAGATAGAAACACTTTATTATTGCATATTGTATGACAATGATGGCAATTAATAAAGTTGATGTTTCAATCTTAAAGATATGATCTTTGTGGCAATACCTTTGTTTATCTTGTGATACATGGTATGCATAAGATAAAATGATACCTAAAGTTATTGATAACTCAAACAGTCAAATTAGCATCAAACATGAGAAATTCATTTCTAGTTTCCATATGATGGATAAATCTAGACTCTTTTGGTTGGAGAACCAGTAAGAGACATGAATATCTTGGACATGATTAATCAATCTTCACTAATGGTAGTGGGAGAATGATTGTCCTATTAGGTATAATACATGTGATGTATTTACATACCTATCGGAACAAATGCTAATACTTCAAATGGTGTTTAGAGAAATACCAATATGAATATCTTGAAGTGTTCAAGATTATCATAGATGAAGTGCAAATTTGGTAAAGTGTTAATTCTTGATGAGATAAATGAATGAAATACTTGGACCAAATGTTTGAGATCCTTATGAGTGATTATGATAGTGTATCATAGTGAACTCATGATTAAGGCATGATGATGTCTAAATCAAGAAGGAATCATACTCTAAGGAGTTAGAGAATGATTATCAAATAACTGAATTCTTCTTAATAAAATAATACCCCATACTAATAAAGGACATTAAGAATCACAAGGAGTTGTGAGTTCTTTAACAGATACACCTCAATTATCTATGTGATGAGTTGTTCATGTGATAAGTCAACTATCTAGATGAATATGAGGAACTGAATTTTGAGTTATGGTTGATGACCGTTACATCCTAAATGACATCCATGTGAACCATAAGGTATGACCTTGATGGTAGCACCCATTGGATGAAATCCATAAGTGCGGATAGGTCTTAAGTGTTAAGACACATGTATAACATTTTGAGAAGGATGATGCTTGTTGATTGCTACTTAATGACTAAGACATTTGGCATATAGATACTAAAATCGCATTCCTATGAGGAATAAAATAAGGATGTGTACGTGACACAACCTATAAGGTTTATAAATCCACTAATGCAAATGAAGTCTATAAGTTATAATGGACTAATCAATGTGATTGATTGAGTACAAGCAACTCAAAATTGGATCTTCACTTTGATTATATAGTCAAAGGGTTTGACTGATATGTCAAAGATAAAGAAGGGATATGTGATTTATTGGGAGTGTATTCACATTCCACATATTGATGTGAAATGGAAATGTTCTAGAATAGAAATCCAAAAGTGGAAATTATCTTTAAGGAATATAGAGATGTTTCCTATGTGATAGGAATAGAGATCTATAGAGATAGTTCTCGAAAACCTCTAGACCTGGAAAAGAGAGAACATACATTGGCAATCTGTACTGAAGGGTTCAGTATGCACAGATTCAGTGGGAGAAAACTTGTCCATGTTACATGGAGTTAGTATCCCAAGGCCAAGTGTCCAATTCTTATGAAGAATGGGAACACTAAGAATAGATATGGATCTATCATGTATGTAATCATCCCATTATCTTGCATGTATAGACATGGCAAGAATAAAATGCATTCATCATTTTGTATGTATGACATGACAATATGATGTGCTCATCCTGATAACTCGTATGTGGGACATGATGAGTGGATGTATGTCTACTTCCAGTAAGGGTTACTGGAATACCATGAGAACTTGATAAGTACTTGGGAAGTACTAGTTCTATGGAGATAAGGAAGAGTTCAATGTAAAGAGTTACATTGATGCGAACTTCCGAAAGGACAGAAAATTAATCGCAAAACATATATAGGATATATAAAAGTGAAAGTTTGTTGATAATTGGAAATGTTCCAATAAAACCATTTAAAAGGAAATGTCGAGTATCTATGCGTTAGAGAACAGCATTTGATACTATATGGATCTGGAAGTTCATGAGATTAACTTATAGATATTCCGGTCATTGATGACAAGTATGGAATCTTGATCATGCAATGTGGGTAAAGGTTAGCAAAGGAATACTAGATCGCATATTACGGCAACTCCATCTCATACGTGTGACGTACAACGAAGAGATGAGAGACATGCAATTAAAACTGACTTTGGCAAGGTGTTTCCATAACTCACTATGTTGGCACAAGAGCACAGTAACATGTGGGACATGTTTGAAGATCACTATGAATATGATTCAAGCGTGATTGGTTCATATTGCAAGTGGGAGTCTGTTGGTATGTATGCCCTGAGAGCCAATCATGGGATGATTGATGGGATACATTAAGATTGATTTGATAAACATCAAAGGCAAGCTTCCAGTTCTTTCTGGTTCAGTCATATGAGATAGTGACAGAACAGATTGAATGTCTAGAGAATGACAATATTCAATGAGGTATGCATTCAGGTTGACGACCTGGACGATGAGATCATATGGATGCTAAGAGTTTGTACATTCTTGTTATGTCCCTAGTCGGATGTCATTATGGAAGGTAGATAGATAGCAATGACAGACAAGACTAGATTGTGGTGTTGGTTGATGACAGAATCTCATTAGTCTCAATATAGAGATATCAAATCAAACACATAGGTACTTGTTGGAGAACAAGTGTACCGGACAGACCCACTGTGAGTTTGACACATGGAACCATGACATGGTAGTCACAGTCAGTACTCACAGTGATGGTGGTGAGTGTGATTCTTCGACCTGAAATCACTACACTCAACACATGTCGTTGGGCACACTTTGACATCATCAAACGCAGTCTTGAAACATGGGTTGTTATAAAGGTGATGATTGGGTGGCTTTGACCATGGGGCTTTTAAGGGGTGAGTGATAGATATAGGATTTGTCCCTCCAGAGGGAGTTTGATATCCAAGGCCACTTGATGAGTAGGATTGAAATAGGCGTGCACACGCATGTGTGAATCAGTATGTGATATTGATGTCATACATATCTCGTTCAATCTACTCTGAGATCAAGAAAGTGAATGAACGTTGATAGGATGACTGTTCCATGCCTCGAGTTCATTCAGGATATCAGTGACAAAGGAATTATAGATTTGTTGTAACACCATTCACAGATTGGAGGATTGAAAGTTGTTCTCCAACTTTCTACTTTCACTTGGGTAGCATTGATGTATGACTAGGCACCACTCTTTGCTTGTGAAGTCATAAATGTTATGAACTTTCACTGCCAACGTGAAATGGACCTGCAGGGTCACACACATAGGATTTAACCTGGAAGAGGAGTTTTGTCCACAAGTAATGTTTAGATTCATTACTAAAGGAGTTTAGTAGTTCAATTAAAAACTCAATCAATTGATAGATCAATCTCATAATGTTCAAGGTGTTGGACACATTGATTGGAGTATTGGATTGATTGAAATCGCAATTGACTGATTATGCACAACCTGCACTCCCAACCGATCGGTTCATGTGATGAACCGGTCGGCTGAGCTTGGTGAACCGGTCGGCTTAAGTGTTGAGTCGATCGACTCAAGATCAGGTTGAACCGATTGCTTCAAGTGTTGAAATGATCGATTCAACTGGTGCAACCGAGCAACTTGGGAAAGTAGGATTGGTGAGAATTTTCCTTTCATTTCAATTGCCCAATTTGATTGGGAAATAGGATTGGTATTCGATACCAATTAG
This sequence comes from Alisma plantago-aquatica, assembly GCA_963693085.1. Classification (NCBI taxonomy): domain Eukaryota; kingdom Viridiplantae; phylum Streptophyta; class Magnoliopsida; order Alismatales; family Alismataceae; genus Alisma; species Alisma plantago-aquatica. The sequence goes on along the minus strand of OY856412.1, from coordinate 1,178,880,390 downwards.
AAACAAATGAAGGAAAGTCAATCAGGAACCGACCGGGACCACCAACCGATCGGTTAACTTGTGAACCGATCGGTTGAGGGGTCCCAACCGATCGGTTGAGGTGTCAACCGACCGGTTCAGGTCCCCAACCGACCGTTTCAGTTGTGAAACGATCGATTCAGGTTGCGAGTTGGTTGTTTTTGTGGAAAATCTTGAACCCTTCTACTCCTGCTTTTAGTCCCGCATTGCCTGGGATGGAGAACCTTGTCCCATGACCCTCCTATATATATAGCGGTATTGGGGGCTTCTCAAAGGACAACTCAGTGCAACCAGTTGCTCTAAAAAGTTGTCGTTCTCTCTGGTTTTGGTAATCGAGAGAGAGCCCGAGCAAGTGCTACCCGCAAAGGGAGGCGCAGCAAGGGAAAGACAATTGTAGTTGCAACTGGAGGAAGGAGAGTGTGTTGGTGACTAGTACATCAACAGGAGGGTGTGACTCCTTCCAACTCCTTGTGGGACTAGGAGTGTGGAGTTCCAGGTGGTCCGTGTGGACTACTTCAGAGGTGGGAGGTTTCTGCCACTAGGAGGACAACCTTCAATCCCATCAGTCCCGGTGCGACCAGGAGCTGCACAGACAACGTCCAAGACATGAGGTGAAGACCACGCAAGGCGCGAGGTATTGTCGCCGAGCAAGCCTCGGGACAAGGTATGATTCCACAAACCATCCTTTCCTATTGCATAGATGTTGACGCGTTTCCTTGTTTTGGGTTTGGGGCGGAGAAATTTTTTTTTTCCGCTGCGTTCTCTGCCTCCCCTAAAACCCAACATGTTCCTCGTGTGACCCAGACATCTTTAGTTTTATCTTCTCCACCTATATGAGAAGACACTATCAGATATACTGGAAGACACTAGAACATACTTAACAACCTAAGTCCTATGTCTCTGTAGACTCAGCGAACCTATATCTCTGATACCACTAGTTGTGGGACACGTCTCAGAAAAAACGTTATTAATGGTGCGGAAGCGATTAATTAGCAGTGGAATTATTGAAAATCACTAAAAATTAAAAAAAAATACGCAAAGGTCCCCAAACTGTAGGACTCTTTCATTAAGAAACAAGGTAAGTTATTTACAAGCTGATACATCAACACATCTTTGTATCATCACATCTCAAGAATCACAACATCAAATGCCCTATTAAACTGTACAAGGCAAGATACAAAAATCTCGAGACATTAAGCGAAAATCTCATATCTATATTAAACCATCTTCTGACTCCTAGGACCCGAGAGTACAGAGACGACAAATAAGACTTTGTATATATACAAGACCGAATAGACAGTGTCTCAACCTGAGAATCACTGCTGTCCTTGATGTTGCTGCTGCTGTTGTTGCTGCTCACCTACTGAAGGGTTCCTTCGTCCTCGACATCTACCTAAAAAGTTGAATTTCATGGGGGTGAGACAATTGAATAATTGTCCCAACAAGAATTATAACTCTCCGCCAGAAGCATTGTTATTGCAAATATTAGAATAACAATGAGAAATAAAAATATAATTATTCAACAGCAGGCAATTCACTAAATAAGCTAAGTAGAATAGAATTTTCTATGCAATCATTTCAATTATAACTTGATTGAATGATAAGACATTTAATCAATAAGTAATATGAAGAACATGTATTTTATCTATCCAACTAGGACATATTAAACAATCTATCATCAATCATTATTTCTCGTAGTTCAACCTAAGCAATTATGCTACATGACTGATTACATTTTACACACATATTTATGCCCTAGGGAGATGAGTTACACCTCTCATACTCCAACCGACCATTACGAAATCGCAATCGGTACCATGCATAGGTCATTAGAAGAGCCGAATTCCTATGACCTCATCTTCCTCAGTCAGTGTGAGGTACAACATGCAGGACATCTTGTGTCTCTGCCATAATAGCTTTCCAGGGTATTCTGGCAACTTCGCCATTAGAGTTACAGTGGCATGATGTACTCTCTTCGCCATTGAGGGATTTCTTATTTATCTCACATTGATGTGGCATTAACAACATCATTGGGAGATTAGTGATACATAATCCCGACATATACATATAATGAAGGATTGAGAGATTAAATGTACATCTCACATCAATTCCCTCATTAGGACATAAGGATATTCGCATCCATAACCCCCACATACTCAAAAGTATGCTCTCCAGGAGTTCCCTTAGGAAAACCTATTTCACCATCATCTAACATCTGACAATGATGGATCTATGGTCAGGGCACTACATGATATCATTATACTTGATTATTTAAGTACATTATGGCATCTTTTTAGCATCAGACATGTTTTCAAACATAAACCATTAAAACAATTTCTATAAAGAAAGAGTACTAATTGTATCAAGTTCATTTGACATCTTGTTAATATTGGGATATCAATCCCTAACCATCTCATTATTATGATTCAGGAATATGGGTGTCCAAACCCTTAGATCATCAAAACATTTGTTACCAAGTAACATGTTGCCATCAAGTCATTTAATAGTATAAACGTGATAGTAACAATGTAGATATTGCTCATGGCTCATACAGCCTATCAGTCTCATTTGTTACCCCTCACTAGGCAACATAGCATATCATTGCTTTCAAAGCTTATAAAGTGCTTTCAATGAATAATGCATCATAGCTCTTACCTGGCTATACTCATTCTTTCATAAAAATCTACATGATTAATACAATTGATAATAGGCACATTATCTCTATATCAGCACATTGCAAAACAAAGATAACTTTACTAATCAAGGGTTGCACCACTATGCCCTTATTAGGGTTACTGTTTCTCTTTTTAATTCAATTAGGGTTAACCAACCCCTTTAGCTTAATTAGGAATAGTGATTCCTCATTTCATTATCCAAACATAGCACTTCATGCTTAAAAGCATAACCTAGAATTAGGGTTTACTGTTCACATCATCTCCTTACCCTAGATTAGGGTTTACTATTCATATTACATCACATTACCTTAGATTAGGGTTTACTATAAACATTACATCACATTACCCTAGATTAGGGTTTACTATTCACATTACAATGAATTAAGATCATACCATCATCATGTATTACGATTACTTCCATTTATACCCCCAATTAGGTTAGGACTCATTAACCATCATAATTAGGGTTTCATGATCTCACTAACATGGATTTACCCTAATTAAGCATTCATTCATATTGAGAGTCCATTACTCTATTAATTATTCATATAAGAAGTCTTATCTCTCATCTTTCTATAAGTTGATGTTTGCATCACTCTTGATTAGGCTAAGTCAATTCAATATTGACATCATGGTTTATGTCATTTATATTGTGACCGTTGAAGCTCACTCATTCAAAGAATACTAAGCACTCTATCCCATCAAGGGTACCTTTATTATAATCACCATTGATTACATCATGTCTTAATCAACTAATTACTTGGTCCTTTAACAACATTAAGTATCTATGAGGTTTAGGTTAATAAACCACTAAACCATCTTGACCACTAAGGCATCAAACGATCTTGACCTATTTAGACCTCAAATGGTCTTGCACACTAAACCTTCAATCAGTCTTGGACTGCCCTTGAAACCGTTTGGGGGTGAAGATTGTTTGGTCATGTTTGACGTTGAAACCGTTTGGTCATGTTTGACTTTGAAACCGCATGGACACAACCAAACTTGAAACCGCATGAGACTAAATAGTTTGGGATCGTTTGGTCCCAAATGGTCTTGAGACCGTTTGGACCAAACCACCTCAAAACCGCAAGGACCAAAAAGTGTCTCAACCAATTCAATTGAATTAGGGTTCCTAATGTTGAACCCCTCAATCGATCATGCATGTGTTAGCCACTCATCAACTGAATTAATTAGCTCAACCCTCAACTAATTTGACACTCAACTAGCCCTCAATTGATCATCAAAAGGGCTTGGATCAATCGGATTAGGGTTTGAAATTGATGACTCTTCAACATACTTCAATGTGAGTCTAATTGATTTGACCATCGATCAATTTGGTCATGACCTGACCCCAAACGGTCTTGGGATCGTTTGTATGACCTCCAAATGGTCTTGAGACCATTTTCTCAAGGCAACATCAAAAACCAACTCAACCAATTAAGTTTTGACTCATTGGATTGCTCACTAGGTCAACAATCAATTACACTTCAACTTGTACCTTTAGATCTTCAACCACTTAACCATAGTCAACCCTAGACCTCCAAACGGTCTTGGATGACCCCCAAACGGTCTTGGGATCATTTGGATATCCTCCAAACGGTCTTGAGACCGTTTTCCCATTATTTCATCAATAACCAAGTCATTCATTTAGGGTTTGGATACTAGAATTGGTCACCAAATCAGCAATCGATTACTCATCAACTTGATATCATTGGATCCTTGATTGGTCAACCATGCTTAACCCTAGACCTTCAAATAGTCTTGGGTGATCACCAAACGGTCTTGAGACCGTTTGGGTGATCCTCAAATGGTTTTGAAACCGTTTGGGTCACTCAACCCAAACTTCAACATGATTCAATTATTGAAATCAGCAATGACCCGATTAGGGTTTAGATGATTGATGAGCCTTTGATTGGTGAACCACTTGGAATTAATTGATGATTTTTGGTAGGTGATTAGTATACATTATTCTAAATAGAACTCCAAATGGTCAACACCTGGCCAACACCTCCAAACAGTCTTGGACCGTTTGCTTCTATGTGGTCTAGTGAAACTGTTTGCATTCAAACGGTTTGAAACCGTTTGCTCCCAAACGGTTTGGGAAATCGTTTGAACAAGGATGGGAGACCGTTTGCTAAAGTAGTTATAGGATAAACATAGAAATTAATGTCATCATATTCTACCTCTGTTCAACCAAGAACAGGGGTTGTTCTTCACTGGAATGATAGCAAGAACACATGAGTAGTAAAAGAAGAAGAATGAGAACCAACGATTTTAATGGATATGAGGATGCATTAACAAAGCTTAAGGGTTAGAGTTATAAAACCCACCTCTAGGAATGATCCAGAGCTCCAAGCTCCGTATCTTTAATGGTGGATTGAGCTCCAGAAGTTGTCCATGGTCCGTTCTTCATGTTTTGGATGGAGAAGATGGCTAGAAAGGAAAATCGTGTGAAGAAAACCAATTACTAATCATTAATTTAGGATTTCCACCATGGATTCGAGGTAGATGATGACCCAAAATTACCAAGCTTAGTTGGTTAGTCCTTCGTATGGTCCAGAGCTCTCCCTTGGTCAGCCAAAGCAAAGTGATGAGAGAAAGAAGCTAAGGAAAATGATCCTTTGAGTTGTTGGAAAAGATACATATATATATTTATGGGTTTTTCAAGGAAAATGGAAAAAGATAGATATTTCCTTTTATCTTCCAAAGATATCCACCAAGGCTTACTCCACCCTTAGACACGTTTCCACCTTATAGTCTCAAGAAAAACTCCTCCATTATCCAAGGTTTAAAGGAAAAGAACTAAACATCTTAAAGAGAGGTATATTAATATCCACCCTTAATGGATATTGCTTAATATATAATTAGTGTGAGTAGTTTCCACTTCTACCATGATCTTTTTGGTGCCCAAGTATGATACAAGATCTTTAATACTATTGCAAACACATACTCCAACTTTTGGTTGAAGGGTTTCATAATTAATTTATTTCTTTTTGCATTAAGTTATATTAAAGAGCCTTTTGTGCTTAAATCTTGGTTATCTTAACATCAAGATTCTCTCTCCTTCATGATCATTCAAATGAGGTGCCCCTCTCATTTTATTTTCTCCACTTGATTCCAAGAAACATGAGAGATCCTCTAGAGGGTATATTTTACATGTTGGACCCCAAGTTTTGGGTAAATTGCACTTTACACCAAAACTAGGTTTTAAAGGACAAGGATTGCTTTACAAGCTATATCTTGGTACCCAAGCTTGTGGAAACATTGCCACTACATCATATTCATTCTTATGATGTCACAACATCATAGGAACATCTTAACATGTGCAATTTGCAAGTTAACCCCTCTACTTGGGTAATTTGCACATTAGTCCAATATAAACAAAACAATGTTCCAACATTATTCAAAAAGGACTGAAATAGAAATATAAGTTCCTCAAAAGCTTTAATTATTTTTCAAGGAATATAAGCAAGAATATAATCAACTTTATTAGGCAAAACACCTTGGGTTAGTACATAACCCATGTCAGGGATGTTACACCTGTGTACCCTAGACCAAAGGGGGAAGATAAAGTCTTTGCTTATGAGATACTCATAGATTTGAGTTGAGTTAGCTTAGAGATATTGAGCATGGCACTACCCTCATGATGCGGGTTAGGAGATCCTCAATTAGAATAGATAAAGTTTTGATATATGTTTGACGAGCCACTTTAATAAGTAATTCTAGCACAACCATGCTAAAATATACGTAAGATTGTGATCTAATCTTAAGATGTAATACATGAAGGTAACATGATGGACAACCTTGTCATGGTTTAATAGATATCAATGTATAAATGGTTAACCATATACTTGAATAATGATGATAATGTGATATAGTTGGTTAATCAAGTGATGAAGTCACTAACAAATTTTGTAACCAAATATGATAGTCATATGAATTAAAAAAATGACATATGACATATGACATACAAGGTGTGAATATTAGTGCTTAACGAGTATGTTGAATATGTTGTAACAAATAACAAAATATAATCATGATGGTACCTTGTTATGATCTATATGGATAAGTCGAGTTAATTATAAATAACTCTTTGCAAAATGATGACATAATGTTAGAACATGTTTCTTGGGTAAAATTAGGATGTAAATCCTAAAATGTAAGTGATGGCATGACATTAACCTTGCTTCAAAACCTTCCCTTCTATCTTGTATGGAGTGATGATGCACCTTAGATGATTTTAAAACATTTAAAGAGTGGTTCATATATGATTATGGAGTCTTTTTGCTAAGATGTTGCACCTATAATAGTACCCAACAAGTGAACTTAGACTTTTAGTTCTTCCTTTGAGTAATAGAATGGTTTAATTTTGAGGGCGAAATTTCTTTTAAGATGTATATGATGTGATGGACTGGATTTTGGGCATAAATTTGAGGACGAAATTTCTTTTAAGGTGTGTAGCACGTGATAGAGTGAAACTTTGAGATTCTTGGTTATTCAATTCAATAATGGGATCATGGATTAGATATTGGAATTATCCATTTGGTTTTGTATGTATGTGTGATGATGATGATGATGTATATGTGGTAATAGTGTCATCCTAATTAGTTTTACATATTATAATAGCATATTACCTGAAGTGTGTTTTGGTCATCCTAATTAGTGTCAACGTCCCTCCAGCCTTGGCGGCACCAAGAAGAGGGAACCGTGCGGAGGAAGACTCGCATTCACACAAGGAAGAAGATCCAAAGATGGCGGCGGATTGTTCCCAGGAGAATAGAGCCGCATCGTGGATCTCTATGACATCAGTTTCGCCGCGGAGAATGACACATTTGGGTATGCGAGAAAGGAGAAGATAGTGTGAACCCGACAAATTCCAGACCCTGTCTAGTAACCCTGAATTGGGTTTAGAGGGAGTGAACCTGTCGGCTCAACCAAGAACCAGTCCACACCAAGCAAAGGAGTTGTGCCATCCCTAGTGGCCACGTGGCGGATTGTGGTTGGCCAAAAGAGGTAAAATCTTATAAAACACTCTGATCTTACATAATTCATAGAAAATAGCCCGATTATTAGAAAAATACAAATAAGGTACCATAATGTTCAGAAAAATGAGTAGAACAACATTGGAATAATCATATTAGGCTTTTTATACTTAAATCACAGTGATATCATGTAAAATGTTATACACTTGTTTCATGGATAATAAATATCAAACAATGGCCTAGAGTTATGATAATATGTCAGTAAATCAATGTTCATGTTTATTATATGATTAAGGCCAGTTATTATAATGTTGATGAATGAAATTGCATAAAGTGCTTCATATGGCTATTTAGGGTTTAAACCCTATATAAAATGCAATAAATATTTTGATGATCAATAAGTGATGAAATTTACAGATTACCCTCGTATTAGAAAATTGAAGCTAATGTGGAACTTTGACATCATGCACAAAATCCATGTATTATGATGATGATTTATCTTAATGTGATATAAACCCTAAAATGATGAGAAACCCTAACTGTGATTAACACATGTAATCTAGGTTAATATGGGCATATAACTAGATGCAACATAATATTCATAAGATCTATGCTAATTTTGAATATAATTAGAAAATAAGGTCACAGAGTCAACCACATGAAGATGAGACAAATAATGATGCACATATCCTAATGACTAAGTAAAACCTTAATGGACATAACTAGGGTTAAGATGACGATAAGTTAATGGTGATGTGTGATCTTGTCTTAACCAGGGGTTTGACCAAGATATAGCTGACACAAGGGTATAGTTGATAACATGAATGTGATTAGGTTTATCCTTGATCAAGGTACACCATTACCTATTACTTGGCTTATTATACATTATACTTGCATTATATGTGTAGTAAAATACTTGGCATATGATATTGGATGAAATGATTGTTCTTGTATGTTATGTTACTTGAGCTTTTCATATTTGTTTCTAAGAAACATGAAACATAATATATATGTTCCATTATATCTAAGAAATTCAACTCTTTGGTAGTCAAGTGCTGGAAAATAAAGTACTTGAACTCTTTGGTAGTCAAGTACTTGAAAGTGATCCAACTCTTTGGTAGTCTGATCACATTATGAAATGATCCAACTCTTAGGTAGTTGATCATAAAGGCATTAATGCATTCAACTCTCAGGTAGTAAATGCATGGATGATATAATGGAAAATGAGCTTAAAATATGTATTCCTTTTGTTAATGAACGTCTTTGTGCAAGTATATGCTTTTTCTTATATTTATTTATAATTTCCAAGTATTAGGTTTGACTTATTGGAAATCTTATTAATGTGAGGTATATAAAAAGACATGTAGGCATACTCAGTACAATATTCTTTAATATTGTGCTGACATGTACCACATGTCATCTTTTGTTTAGGTTGTGGACATATGATCTTGAAGAACCAGGATAGTTGAGAGTTGTATGATGAGCTGATGTATAGGTGGACCTATTGTCTTAAGATCATGTTGTTTAGTATAGTAGATGTGTATGTGAAAGTTTTTCGATCAATGTGTAATATGTAATATCAAATGTTGTAACAATTCATTTTGTAATTATATGTTGAATGGTGAACATGTGTTGTATGGCTTTATTCTTGTTCATGTGCATGTGCTACTATTATTTTCTTCTGACTTCCTCTAATTTTCTTCTTCTTGGCCTAGTGCGTGGTGTTTAAATTGTGATGCTCGCTGAGGTGAGGTTTTAGTTTGGACGTCACACATCAAATTAAGTTTTAGAAAATATGGGGATGTCACGGGTTATATCAGAGCTTGAACAACAAAGCTTGGCATTTGCTCATTATGTAACTCAAACTAAAGAAAACCTTGAACATGAAAAAATCTTTAGGGTTAGATTAGTCGTCTTTTAGATACTAGATTTGACCTAGCCTCTAGGTTAGAAACTAGATGTCTAGGAACTAGGTCTAGACTAGTACTTATTGTATATCAAGACCTTAGGTGTCGTTCTATCCCTATAGTGCAGTGGTATGGGATGTTGCATTATATGGAAATGATGTACATCACAGGGAGAGGAATCTTTGACATATGATGCATTTATGTTTTGGTTAGCTACTCCATTCTACACCATGTTCTCACCCTTTTCACTAGTTTTCATGGAACTGTACTCTCTAATATGTGCAAGACACTCATTTTTTGGATTTAGTATTTGATTCCAATCAGATCGAACCTTGATAGTTTTCTATGACATTTGTTTTATCAGAGAAAAACTATATAACATTTTATTATATATGTAACTATTACAAAAATGTGCCCCCACATATGTACGAGTAGGAGGTGGTCATGCAACCTAAGTGAAAGTGAATGACATCAGTCTAGAAGAGAGAGCAGTTCTAGATCCACAACCACTGCTTTGTTCATCTTTGTTGGTGTGAAGGGGGATATAGAGGAAAATAGAAGATCATTCATTTGTACATATTGTTCAGTTTCTTGCATATTATTCTGTGCTTTTGAAACCTACCATGGCACGTGTTTCCTATGGTAGCACGTCTCTAACATGTTGGTCGCATGCTATATTGCAATATTCTTATAGCAGTGCTCTTCTCCCAACTAATGTGCATCATTCCGATGTTGGTGCTTATTGTGTAGAACTACCTTGACAAAATGACAAGTTAATTGACTTCTACGAATATCTTCCACCACCAACTGCTTCGGATGCTCGTTATAGATTTTGATGTTTATATATGATTGTAACTACGGGTCTGGCAATCCTCAATTTCAGTAGGGGTCTCATCTACAGTTACTGCTTCTACCTTGGTACTCTCTTTGTCAAGGGGAGAAAACGTGCTTGCTACCTGCTATGTGTTATATTCTTCATGAGGATTGTTTGAGTGCTCCGATTGTTGGATTGCAAGATTCAGGGGGAGATCATTGCTTGTCAGGGGAGACAAGTTTATGTATGGACTGTTGTTACCTTTTTCTTGTATTAGAAAGCTGGACATGTGTTTCACCCTTACTCTAACTTGACGATGTGTGTTAAAGTTGTTAGTTTGTGATGTATATGGGCCTAACTATTCTTGGCACATAAGTGTTCCCCTATCCTATGTATAGGAGTGGGGTTTTGTCTAATAAATCATCTCATTAGCCTTGCATCTTATTGTCTACACTTCCTCCCTAGCCACTGCTCGACCAATCTCTAATCACCCAACTTAGAAACCTACATGCTTCGGCGAACCAGAGCTCAAAGGGCCAATGAGCTTGAATAGCAAGCATCATACCGCCTCACTTTGAATTTAACCCGCCATTAGTTTCGTCGACGCTCCATGAACTCAAACCCTAACCTAATTAAGCCCTATATATATCCCAGCTACCTTGAAGAACCTCACCTACACATACGAGCACAATGACCACGACCACCATAGCCAAAACTTCCTTGTCGCAATCAAGCATCACCACGAGCTTTGTCTTGATCTCTCAGACCTCCCCGCCCCTTGGTTTGTTGCGAATTGACATGTATCATCAAGGCCTACTCCACCTTCTTCTCCAGCCTTCTTGACTTTGCCGGTAAGCTCAAGGCCTCGCAACCCCTTGTTGCCGTCACCATTGCCTTCCTCTACCCTACGTCCACCTTCCCAGATCGCCATCTCTCGAAACTCCTTTTCTTCTCCTTAAGGCGACTTCCTCTCTCTAGGAGAGAAGTTTGACTATCAACTTGTCTCACAAGTTGTCTCAAGTATTGTGGCAAGCCCTTTGGGACGGTGCCCCCTTATGAGTACATGCCATCTAGGTGAGGGATAAAGAGTCCCAAGACCCTGGAGGAGGTAAATGTGTTACCTTATGTAAAGCCTCAAGCTCGGGTTGATGGTACCTTATAGGAATCTAGTGGTTGCATATATAAGTGAGTTTTGGGTAAGCACGTCTCATGGGTAAAGAATGTATGAAAAGAGTGTCATGTTTTGGTTTGGTTTGTGCTTATGTGGCTAGAGCTTGTAAAACAATCAGCTAGTACCAATGAGGTATACCTCTAAACCCTAGACCAAAGGGGGAAGATCAAGTCTTTTCTTATGAGACACTCATAGATTTGAGTTGTGTTAGCTCAGAGAGACTGAGCATTGCACTACCCTCATGATACGGGTCAGGAGAGCCTCAATTAGAATAGATAAAGTTTTGATATATGTTTGACGAGCCACTTTTATAAGTAATTCTAGAACAACCATGGTAAAATATACGTAAGATTGTGATCTAATCTTGAGATGCGATATGTGAAGGTAACATGATGGAAAACCTAGTCATGGTTTAATAGATATCAATGTATAAATGGTTAACCATATACATGAATAATGATGATACTGTGATATAGTTGGTTAATCAAGTGATGATGATAGTCATATGAATTAGATTAATGACATATGACATATGAAATACAAGGTGTTAATATTAGTGCTTAACGAGTATGTTGAATATGTTGTAACAAATAACAAAATATAATCATGATGGCATCTTGTTATGATCTATATGGATAAGTTGAGTTAATTATAAATAATTCTTCCCAAAATGAGGACATAATGTTAGAACATGTTGATTGGGTAAAATGAGGATGTAAATCCTAAAATGTGAAAGATGGCATGACATAAACGTTGCTTCAAAACCTTCCCTTCTTTGTTGTATGGAGTGATGATGCACCTTAGATGCTTTTAAAACCTCTAAAGAGTGGTTCATATATGATTATGGAGCCTTTTTGTTGAGTCGTTGCACCTATAAAAGTACCCTACAAGTGAACTTAGAACTTTGGTTCTTCCTTAGAGTAATAGAATGGTTTAATCTTGAGGATGAAATTTCTTTTAAGATGTATATGATGTGATGGATTGGATTTTGAACTTAATTTTGAGGACAAAATTTCTAGGTGTGTAGAATGTGATAGAGTGAAACTTTGAGGTTCTTGGTTATTCAATTCAATAATGGGATCATGGATTAGAGATTGGAAATATCCATTTGGGTTTGTATGTATGTGTGATGACGATGATGATGATGTATACGTGGTAATAGTGCCATCCTAATTGGTTTGACATATTATAATGGTATAGTACCTGAAGTGTGTTTTGGTCATATGGAGGTACTCCAATTGATTTGACATAAGTTTAAAGGTTCCTAGAAAGAGTTACTTAGGTTTTTATTTGGTTAAATTGATGCATTATGCAAGTTGAACCAAAGTTTGGATGTGTTGACTAAGTTGACATCAAGGATGTCACACAGTTCCTTTTAGTCCTTAGATAGGGCTGCATTGTGTTGTTGTGGCCTTTCCACCTTGGATTTCAAATAAGTGGTCGTGGACTTTGTATAACAGAAGTCGTGGATCAACAAAGCTAAAGGAGATTGGGATCATTTATTTGAAGATTAGACGACCAATTGTTTATCCGTGCTTCCAACCGAAATGAGGACGTGGGAGTACTTGCAAGGGGTGACTCTTGACACTACCACATCTTAGCCGTAAACTATCTCATGATCGTCTCAATTGAGAAGTTGCCTTAGCACTTGATCGTGCCTTTTGATGCTGAGAACAGTGAGAACCAGAGTTCATCTCCCATGGCTTCCCCATTGCGTTCCACAGTGCTTGTGAGGGTGAGGGAACAACAAGAGTGAGACCTTCTCTTCCTTGGCCTTTCACCAGCAAGTTAGACGAGGAAGAAGGTAGCAGAGAGGAAAGGAGCACGGAGGAGCTGGTTCTGGCGTCCCCACACCCTCCATAGTGGTTTTCATGGATGCCAAATTTGTTACTGACGATGTGGAGTTGAAGAAAGGGGAAGCATAATCTCAAAACAGAGCTGCATGCCAAGGCTACATCGAGTTGCTTGAGCCCGGTGGTGCACAATAGGACCCAGCCGTGGTGCTCAAACTAGGAAAGTCACACGTAGCAGACTCTAGGCTAAGGAGATCTCCCCTCGGTGGTGGCGGCCGTGAGATAGATGGGGCTTGCAGCTGCATGCAGCAAGTCTGGGGTGGTAGCATCACGGAGGTGCAGCCTTTGGATGTGATGGGGAGGCTTCGAGCTCCTTTCTGTGGTTCAAAAGGTCTTGGCAAGGAGGAGCCGTTGTTACTCACAGAGTCACAGAGCACAGCAGCACGACAACAACCTGTCCACGTGAACAGATGGCGGCTGGCTTTGTCAGCGTCCCTCCAGCCTTGGCGGCGCCAAGACGAGGGAACCATGCGGCAAAAGACTCGCATTCACGCAAGGAAGAAGATCCAGAGACGGCGGCGGATTTCGCCCAGGAGAACAGAGCCGCATCGCGGATCTCTACGACGGCGGTTTCGTCGCGGAGAACAACGCGTTTGGGTGCACGAGAAAGGAGAAGATAGCGTGAACCCGACAAATTCCAGACCCTTTCCAATAACCCCGAACCGGGTCATGAGGGAGTGAACCTACCGGCTCAACCAAGAACCAGCCCGCAATATGCAAAGAAGCTGTGCCAGCCTTAGTGGCCACGTGGCGCATCGTGGTTGGCCAAAAGAGGTAAAATATCAGAAAACACTCTAATCTTACATAATTCATAGAAATAGCCCAATTATCAGAAAAATACAAATAAGGTATAAAAATGTTCAGAAAAATGAGTAGAACAACATGGAACAATCATATCAGGCTTTTTAATCTTAAATCATAGTGATATCATGTAAAATGTTATACATTTGTTTCATGGTTAATAAATATCAAACAATGGCCTAAAGTTATGATAATATGTCAGTAAATCTATATTCATGTTTATAATCCAATGAAGGCCAGTTATTATAATGATGATGCATGAAATCACATATAATGCTTAATTTGGCTATTTAGGGTTAATAACCCTATATAAAATGCAATAAATACTTTGATGATCATTAAGTGATGGAATTTATAGAATACCCTCGTATCAGTAAATAGAAGCTAATGTGGAAATTTGAAACCAGTTAAAGGCACAAAATCCATGTTATATGATGATGATTACTCTTAACGTGATATAAACCCTAAAATATTGAAAAACCCTAACATTGATTAATACATGAATCCTAGGCTAATATGGGCATATAATTAGATGCAACATAATATCTAGAAGATCTATGCTAATCTGGAATATAATTGGAAAATAAGATCAGAGAGTTAACCACATGAAGATGAGACAAATAATGATGTACATATCCTAATGACTAAGTAAAATCTACCCCTTATAGTTAATCTGCAGCGCTTCTCCCGTCCACTTGGGCGACCCGAAGGGCGACTAGGGTTCGTGTTCCCCACCTCGAGGGAGGGGGCTTTGGCGACGGCCAACGCCACCCCGCTCCCCCAGGGCTTCTTCCGAGCCCGATCTGTGTGGATCGCCTTTGGCTGGTGGTTGTTCTTCACCCTTGTAGTCTTCACATCTCGTCTCTATGGTGCTAGCGATGTGCACTGTGCCCAGGTGGCAGCGGGGGGGGGGGGTTCTGTGGCCCTTACCACAGCCCCATTTTTGGGCTCCTGGCCATCGTGAAGAGGTAAGATCTGGTGGGCGTCCTCTCGGCTAGAGGGATCGATAAGGTTGGGTCTTTCTTTGTAGGTTTTCGCTTGGGAGCTAGTTTCTGGCAGGTTATTTGCCTTGTTCCTCCATATATCGGCATTGTTTGTTCCTTTGAATAAGGATTGTTACTCCTTCCTCTATGAAGGTGGTGGTTTTTCTGGGTTTCCCCCGGTAATTCAACCTTGGTATGGCTAACTCTCATCTTTGCTCTGGATTGATCTTATTACTCAGTTGTATGGCTTCGTTTAAGTTGATATACGAGCATAATACCGTCTTGTTCCAGCCTCTCTACCACTATTTAATGCTCAGGTTGAAGGAATTCTTCATGAAAAGCTGCTTAAGACAGCCTCAAGGAAGAAGAATCAATGCAGAAATGTCTCTCTCTCATTCCAATATGAGTTGTAGTGCCCTTGGGTTACTAAACGTGACGTTTGTCTATTCTGTTTGTATCTTTCTCCCAAATTGTAGATGTCGTATGTCTAACAAGTAATGAATCGATCCATTTTCTCTATATAAAAAAAAAGTAAAATCTTAATGGACATGACTAGGGTTAAGATGACGAGAACCTAATGGTGATATGTGATCTTATCTTGTCCAGGGGTTTAACCAAGATATATTTGACATCGGGATATAGTTGATATTAGGAATGTGATTAGGTTTATCCTTAATCAAGGTACACCATTACCTCTTACTTGTCTTATTATACGATATGCTTGCATTATATGTTTAGTAAAATACTTGGCATATGATATTGGATGAAATGATTGTTCTTGTATGCTATGTTGCTTGATCTTTTCATACTTATTGATATGAACACATGAAACATAATATATATGTTCCATTATATCTAAGCACTTCAACTCTTTGGTAGTCAAGTGTTGGAAAATAAAGTACTTGAACTCTTTGGTAGTCAAGTACTGGAAAATAAAGTACTTGAACTCTTTGGTAGTCAAGTACTTGAAAGTGATCCAACTCTTTGGTAGTCTGATCACATTATGAAATGATCCAACTCTTTGGTAGTCGATCATAAGGCCTTAATGCATTCAACTCTTAGGTAGTAAATGCATGGATGATAAAATTGAAAATGAGCTTAAAATTTGTGTCTTCTTTTGTTAATGTACATCTTTGTGCAAGTATATGCTTTTTCTTATATTTCTTTATATTTGCCAAGTATTAGTTTTATCTTATTGCCAACCTTAGTAATGAGATGTATATAAAAAGACACATAGGCGTACTCAGTAAAATATTCTTGAATATCATGCTGACGTTACCACATGTTGTAAGGACCCTGACCTTCATTTTTGGCTTACCCTATTTTTTTTGCCTAAACCTGGTGCTTGGTTGCTTGCTAATCACCTTTTAGTGGTGATTAGGGTTTTCTTGTGCTCTGTTGAGAGTTGAGGTGCTACTTGCAAAATAACCTAAGATAGGGTTGAAGAGAAAGTTTGTCACCTTGAGAGATGTCTTTCTCTCTCTTTTCTTCCTCTAGGGTTGAGAGGGAGGTTTGGGCTCGTGCCTTGGGTTGTCTTGGGCTTGGTTGAGCTCTTTTGGGCCTTGTTCTCCCTTGTTTGGGCCTTGCTTTGCTGGGTTGAGCCCTGTATCGAGCAAGGGTGCCTTGTATCGGCCATGGGGTATCACCCATGAGGGTGTATCGGTCATGGAGGAGTAGTGTGTTGACCCTTGACCTTTGTTGACCTTCTTGCCTTGGTTGTATCACCCTAGCTTAGACATGTGGCCGATCCTTGGTTGAGTTGTGGCATGGCATGTGCATGTGTTTTGCAAGGTGGTGGAATTTGTGGACAAGTGTCCCTTGGTAAGATGACACATTGCCTTGGTCTAACCTTGACCCCCATCTATATATGCCTTGCCTTTCTCTTCCTTAGGAACCCTTTAGCTCTTTGTTGCTCCTCTCTTCTTTGGTGCACGATACACCTCTCCCTTGCAACCTTGGTGGTCGATCCCCTTGAAGGAGTTCTTCTTCTTCTTCCCTTAGCTTGGTGGCCGAACCCTAGGTGGGTCTTGTTCTTTGATGGCCGAAGTAGTGTGCTTGGAGCTTGGAGCTTGAAGCTTGGAGCTTTGGAGCTTGAGGAGTTTGCTTAAGGTGGGATACATAACTTCTAACCCTAGCTATACTACTTTCCCTATGTTGCATGCTTCATATATGTTTACAATCGGCCATGCATGTATGTTTCTTGTTCTATAACATGGTGTTGATCTTATGGATTCTAGGAGTATGATGTTGCTCATGTTATGGATGGGTTATATGCCTTTACACCTAGTTGGCCATAGTTGAGGTTTCCGTTGGTAGCAACACTCCTTTCTCTCTTTGGTCTAGAGAAGTGAGTTTGAGTTCTAGTAATGTGGGCAATACCCCTCTCTCATTTAAGTTGAGAGGTGAGCTTATATTCTAGTTGCTTGGGCAATACCCTCCTCTCACCATGGATTTGAGAAGTGAGCTTTTGATGACCTAGGTTGAGGTTGGATCCTTGTGGTTGCTCGATTTGTGAAAGAGGTTGTGCGACACCCCTCTCTCTTGGTTGTTGAGAGGTGAGCCGACCTTCTTGATCAATTAGGGTTTGGTGCCCTTATGCTTGAGGTTGAAGATGACCTTGTTGGGTTGTGTCTTGCACGATATGGCTTTGGGGTTAGTGCTGCCTGATATCATTCTTGTCTTGGGTTGTACCTTTGTCTGATACCCATGTGTGTCTACCCTTCATGCACGATATGTCCTTGAGGTGTAAACCTTGGTAGATAACCTTGCTTGGGTGATCCTTGTATCCCTGGCCGATATGCCTAGTTGAAGCTTAGTTGGTGCCCGTCATGGTCCCTTGGACGATACCCTTGGTGGAGTTGTTGGGTGGACGATACACCCTTGATGAGATGTTGCCCGATATCCTCCTTAGGGTTAAGTCTTGGATGACACACCATGTAGAGAGGGTGCTCGATGCACTCCCTTGTCTTTAGGTGGCCTTGGCTGTTATCCTTGATAAGCTTGGACAATATGGTTTCATGCTTGACATGCCAACCCTAGGTTGCTGACCGCTATGATGTTGGCCATGCACGAAACCTTCCTTTGGCGTCACAGTTACCCTGGCCGATAGGGCTAACCCTCAGTTGATGCTATATGGTTGCACGATAGGGGCGCCTTGGGCGACACCCCTTTGGCTGATATGGCTCATGTACAAGGTTAGCCCGACAGTGGAACCTAACCCTAACTCGAGCTTGGTGCCCGTTAGACCCTTGGCCGATAGCCATGGTAGTGCTGCACATTATGACCTTGTGGATGGCTTCCCGACACCATGAGTGTTAGTGGAACCCTGGGTGCATGTTAGAGGAAGTGTGGTGTTTGGTTGATATGGTGGTGAGTTGCTTTAGGGTTAGGAACCCTAGCCGGTACACCCTTTGGTGAGGGCATGGCGCTGCTCGCCATACCTGTAGTGAGGTTTGCAGGAGTTTTGGTGAGGGTTCTGATAACCTGGAATGTATATAGTTGATGGTTCTCTTTTAATAATGATAACACAAGTGGCATGATGTAATCACCTTGCATCCTAGAAATATGATGATGGGATATAATGGTAGGTTGTGAACCAGGATGCTTGGAAGCTTATGATTTTGCTTCACATGTTAATATAACACATGCATATGGTCACAAGTATAAGGCATAACATATGTCCCTGATTGATTATAATACTATGAATGATAAAGTTTGTGTAATAGTTGATAGTATGATCTTTCTGTTCATCCATGATGGCTTTAATTATGTTTATACTAACCATGCATGTATTTCATGTGGATTCATGGCCTGGTAAGAGCTATGAGATATATGTGTTTTGACTAGCACAATGTGATTATAATCCTTGTTAATAAAGTAACAAGTTGATAGGTCTGAAAACCTGATATAAGGCTGAGTGCCTAGTGGAGGTGTTATCCTCTGATGATGAGATGAGGGATGCGTTCCCAGGATGTTGATGCATGATTGTGATGCCTTGAGAGGCAATGGTTGATATCATGAGGGATTGAGGTCCCAGGATAGTATGTTGATGGCAATAGTGATGTAATTCTATAAGGCTATGTTTATACCTTGTTTTGCCTCAAAAATTGGCTTAAAATATACTAATCAATGATAGATAAACATATCATGTAGTTTGCCCTGGCCATAGATCCATTACCGTCAGTATTTGGTGATGGTGGAACACGTTTATCCTGCGGGATTACCTGGAGCGCATATTGTTAAATATGCGAGGTTTCCCCTAGCCTAAAATAGGAGGGTTGAGTACAACTGTGGTTGCAGACTCGGGATATATGGAGCATGGTGAACAGACACATGGCTTAGGATATATTATGATGAGCATGATGCATGCATGGCTCAAATGTATATACTAGCACCTATGATGAGGTGATCTAGACATGGGTAGCTTGCGTAGCTAACCCAGAGGCTGAGGCTTATAAGCATAAGACTGATGTCTTGTTTGATGATTCGTGTACTGACCATGGGAAGGTGAGGTCATGGAGTCCATATCTCCTTAGACCTTGTATGGCACTGGATTGGGCTTCGCAGCCAATGGTTGGATTTGAGCAGGGAAGGCTAACTTCCTCAGGGCATAATAAAACGTAATCCAACCGAATAGTATATCTTGCTTAGGGAAAAACACGGAACATTGATTGAGTCCTTGCTTGCATAGTTGATCTAGTTACACCTTGCAGATACGTGTACGATCCTTATATCTTATGATAAGTTCTTATAAAGATTATCTTGTCAATCATGTTCCATAAAGAAATATTTGGTAATATGCCTCCCAGATATCTTGGTAAGCTTGATGGTAATAATAGCTTTGCTCAGTATGCTGCTCTTTCTATATACTTATACAGTTATTTGCTGTTACCTGCTTTAACCTTTGATGTTTTATAGTTGTGGTGGGGTGTTATGTTTCTCACTGGGACTGTGTGTCTCACCCTGCTGGTTTACACCCTTTTTAGGTGATCTCAATAGACGTGGTGGTGTTCGTGAGGTTGCGACCGAGCAGTAAGAAGAGCAGTAGAAGGTAAGAGATGGACATGCTACTATTTTGGTGGTTTTGTAGTAGATTCCTAGAGTCATCCCTGTACTCTCAGGTCCTTGGAAGTGTTTTGATGATGTTTCATGATGTTTAGCTATTGTAATTTTTGTATATCCTGTTGCTGGACGGACATGGCCTGTTCTATATAAATAGGTGATGAACTAATGTGCGCTGTTGTGACAGTGGGTGGCTTTAAGTTGTGAACATATCTGGTAAGTGATCTTGAATATATATATATATATATATATATATATATATATATATATATATATATATATATATATACATATATATATATATATATATAGAGAGAGAGAGAGAGAGAGTCAGGCTAGAATACACTCGAGTGTATCCGGAGTGGAATACACTCAAGTAGTTTTCCATGATGCAATATTTTTTTTGAAAATATAATCCATTGATCTTCTTAAACAACTCGTGAACAACTCATACACCAAATTTGAGCACATTCGGATATGTATAGCTCATGTTATGAAGACCGCAAAAATTATGCATTTCAAATTAGTTTCGTGCGTTGATTTTGTTGCCCTTGGATGAGTGAGTTACACTCATCCAAATGGGTTCAAAATTTGTATGTAGCCTAGTTATAGTATGACGGTGAAGATCAATGGTTTACATTTTGCAAAAACTAGTCTTGATATGCAAACACACTTGAGTGTATCCGTGCGATCCGTACACTCGAGTGTATTCTAGCCTAACTATATATATATATATATATATATATATATATATATATATATATATATATATATATATATATATATATATATGACCTGATCTTATTGCAGGGCCTGGTTGTAAAAGTTCTATATGTATGCTTTCCGCAATCAATTTTAATTAACCCGTGTTTTCGGTAATATATGGTTCCGCACATTTTTGCGTGTCATCTCGTTGTCTATGTGATGGTGGGGTGTCACACATGTAATCTTTTGTTTAGGTTGTGGACATATGATCTTGAAGAACCAGGATAGTTGAGAGTTGTATGGAGAGCTGATGTATAGGTGGACCTATTGTGTTAAGATCCTATTGTTTAGTGTAATACATGTGTATGTGAAAGTTTTCTGTTCAATGTGTAATATCAAATGTTGTAACAATTCATTTTGTAATTATATGTTGAATGGTGAACATGTGTTGTATGTCTTTATTCTTGTTCACGTGCATGTGCTACTGTTGTTTCCTTCTGACTTCCTCTAATTTTCTTCTTCTTAGACTAGTGTGTAGTGTTTAAATTGAGATGCTCACTGAGGTGAGGTTTCAATTTGGACGTTACACATCAGATTAAGTTATAGAAAATCCAGGGACGTCACAAGGCACATGACAGGTATGTCTGTTTAAAGAAGGTGATCATATTTTTCTAAAGATCAAGCCTATCTGAGCCTTAGACAAGAATAAAGGGAAGCTCAATCCTTGCCTCATGGGACCCTTTGAGATCTTGAAAAGGGTTGGATAATGTGCAAATCATCTTGATCTTCCACATCAGTATAGTGCAATGCACAATATGTTTGATATATCTATCCTGAAACCTTATGTCAAAGCTCCTACTCACATCCTAAATCATGAACCTCTAGAGTTGAATGATGATCTATCTTATGTTGATTCCCCAGTCAAAATCCTTGATTGTAAGACAAAGGAGATTTGTCGTAATTGGCTCATTGATATGATGAAAGTTCTCTGGAGCCACCATGATCAGACTAACACTGCCTCAGTGCTTAAGTCTGAGATCAAGCATAAATATCCACATCTCTCTCAAACTACTTGAATTTTGAGGACAAAATTTTTATAAGGAGAGGAGAATGTGATAAAGTGAGTTTTTACATTATTATTTTCTCTTTGTTTTTGCAAATTTAATGATGTTAATAATTTCTCAAGTCAATTTTCTAAATGCTTTCAATATTTCACTCTAATAGTTTGTCCATTTGCATTGTTCAGATCCATCATGGTTTGGGAAGGAAGTCTTCCGTCCTCACATAATGCAAGATTCAAGTCTAGAGAATCTATCCTTTATACAACCCTATCAATGATTTGCGTATGAGTGGTCACATCTTTCTTTACTTCATATACTCTCTTGATCCTAGCAAGAACTTCTTCTTCAAACCATGGTTTTATTTTTGAACTTCATATTTCCTTGGATACCCTTATACATCATCACCTTGTTGTTTCCATGAGAAGTTAGGGTGGTTTCATCACTCAGGAGTGGAAGCCTTAGGCATGTGGCATTGGTGGTTTTGGTTTCTAAAGGACAACATATCTTTCATGTAATGACCCAATTCCAACTTAGCCATCTAATTAGGGTTTTCTCGAATGATTATTTACTTCACTTGATTGATACTAATTTTATATTAATTAATGGTTATAGTTTGTTATGATATTTCAAACTTCATTGTACAATTTAAAGCATGTTTTGTTTTGAATAATTAGGGATTGATAAGTATAAACCATAGTTGGCCCAAGTTTGGGTTTGGTTAGCATATAGTTATAGAGTTCAATAAATGCAGTGGTGTAGTAAATTATTTCCGATATTTTATCTATAAATTTTATTTTATTTTAAATTTTATATAATTTGAATAACTCAAACATAAGTGAGATCGAAAAATATCATAATTTTCTAACTTGGTGGTCAATCGAGTTTCCCCATGGCAAACTTATTTGACCATGCATTTCAACTAAGGTATAGAAGTCTAGTATTTGTTTTATCTCTATGTATTAGTATATTTAAAAGATTTTAATTTACTATATCTTTAAACTTAGTTCATAATTATTATAAATATTCATAGTCATTGGATGATGTGGGAGTGATGGAGTGTGTTGTCAGATGGTGCTTGGAACATTTATAAACATGCTTACATGCATTTATATGAGATAGGGTGATCAACTAGGAACATTTTAGGAAATGATTTACTGATTTAGATTCTTGTTCATTATTTTTTTTGCTAGTTCCTGATATTTTAATTCAAGATCTATGATAAATCTTATGGATAGAGAACTATGTTGTTTTACACATTTATTGTGTAAATCAGACTAATGAATGTTATGCTTGGAAATTGATTTGACAATAGAGAATCATGTATGAACTTAATATGCATAACTTTTCAACTGTATTTATCATATATTTGCTAGAAATATATCTGAAATAAACATACAGATCAGTGTGACTATTTTAAAAGGAGGCATGTCATGTATAGTTTTAGATTTGTTTAATGGACTAAAATGAGCCAATGAATAGATGGATGCTTATAATTGACTCAAATTTGATATGGAATGAGGTGATAAGAAATATAATAAGATTCAATCAACATGCATTGATAACTTTTGAGAAACCCTATTTTGGTTAAATGTTGGATAATGAGGTTATCTCTTGGGATGATAGCCCAATGATGATGACTAAGATGAGATACTTTGAACTGAAAACAAATTGAAATATCATAAATTAAAAATTTGTTGTGCTTCTTGTTTCAAGCATTGTTTTTCTTATTAACCCTAATATGCTTTATATAATTTTAGTTACACAAAATAACACATTTGATAAATGATAAATGCATGTTTTTTAAGATGAATAATGAATTAAGTAACATATGAAATGATGACATATCTTCTTATGTACCCTGAAAATCATAAGTTTCCCCAAAGGTTCTATAATGTACCCAATTCTAGGTACTTTTGCTAATTTTTGACCCCTTTTTCCAATAGAATAATATTCAGTACCTTTTCTCTAAATTTGAGGAACTTCATGCTCAAACTAACATTTTTAGATAATATCCATTTCCTTAAGGGTCTATAAGCAAAACCACCAATATAAGATTAGAATCAGTACACCATTCTCAAATATAAGTCTCTAAAATCCTTGTATGAGAGAAGAGAGATAGAGATAAGGCTAACACATTAATCTGAATGACATATTTCAATGGAAAGAAGTTGATGCACTATATTTATACTTAATATATAAATGAAGAATCGAGGTACCAATTTTTTTAAAAGAATATCAAATGCCAAAATCGATTTCCTTATGATGCAATTTGTAACCTACCAAAGTTGAGGTCAAAATGAGGTCAAATTCACCATTAAATATGCTAAATAAATTATAACATAAGGTGAGAAAGATAACATATATCATTTTATGTCACGATTTCTTTGGAACCCAATGTTCAACATTTTTGTCACAAGTCACGCGGGCGGATGTGCAACACATGACCCGATGGTCCCGAGTTTTTGTACATGCCAATCGAATGGCCCACATGCACCTTCAACCTCTAACACTTTGAACAGTAAGGTTGGACTCACATGAGTTTCAATTGACATAACTTCCTCTTTACTTGACCACATCGAACGATTCTTTCTCCTATAAGTTTGTCTTGACCCGACATATCCAATGAGCCATTACTCACAACCATTACTCATCAATATTGAAAATGCCCAATTTGACAAAATTACACCTACCCTCATCAATATTGAAAATGCACAACTCGAGACAAATACACCTACATTATTTCCCATCCTTCAAACTTTAAATACACCAACATCAAGCCTCATCCATTATCGAATGAGTTCTTGAAACAATCTTGTTGTCAATTTCTACCCTCCCCCTTACTCAATTTAAACCCAGATCTAGAGAATATCCTAAACGATGACAAGTTTTATTCTATTGGCCGTCCAACCACGGTGGTGAGCTCTTGCGGCACCTGCTGCCAATTGACACTGTCGTAAGACACCTTTTTCCTTCGTTGTATTAATCCACATCTATACACACAGTTTTTCCTCTCTTTTTTCCCAAACCACCAAGTTCATCCCCCTTTCTACTATTCACCATTGTAGGTTTGGTGAGGGTACTCTAATGCACCTTTCGATCTACCTAGACTAGCAATCACTACAGAAAACACTCACATTAGTGGCCTTTTGGAAATGCCACTGGAAAAAATAAACGGCACTAAACATGTTTAGTGGCATTTGTTGACACTTAAAAAAATGCCTCTAGTACCAATGCCACTAGAAAGATAGTGGCGTAAGTTGTAAACGCCACTAAATGTTTGGCTTTAGTGGCTTCCAAAAAATGCCAAATAAAGGCCACTAAAACATCATTTGACATTTATAAAAAAGCCACTATCCATCAATTTGCTTTTATACAAATGCCACTATTTTGTATTATGTTATCGTATGAAATGGTTCTTATTGAGTGTAATGGAATATTTAAAAAGCCACTAAAGACATACTAGTTCTGTATTACTACATTTTCATGGTTTTTCGTCATTCAATTTCCAGTTCATTATCAGGTTTTCTAATTGAATGTCAATTGCAACCAAACTCAATTTTTTGAAAGTATGAATATTTTTTATTTATAAAAAACTGAAAATTACATGGAGAGGACATTTTACCTTGCCCCTTATATTGAGTACAACACCAATGACATACTTTCATACAACAATTTTCTATTCAGTACAATAACTTCTGATTGAAGGAACTTGTCTTCAACAGAACAAACAGAATATGCCACCATACTTGCAGCCTACATGACATCTTCCATGTCTTCAAATGTCTCTATCTAGTGGATTCTCCTCAACCACCCAGCCTCCACCTCCAAGCCAGCTTGTCATTTTGGGCACCATGTTACCTTCTTCCCAGCCAATGGTGCCTCAAGGGTTGTTGTCTACTTTGCATAGTTCAGTAAATGTACAAGGAGTAGTGGCTAACACCAATCAACAACAATTACATGGATTGAGTATAGCACAGTTGCTTCAACAGCCCATTCAGCAAGCACCTTCTCATTCTGGATTAAGTAGACCTACCAAAGTACTGAATCAAGTTTCTCAATGGCCTCCCTTCATAATGCACCTCTACAAAATACAAAGTGATTATTAACAAAAAGAAGTATCAACCACTTCATTTTACCATCAAAATAATGACATACATGCTATGGTGCCTATGATAAGCACACTACCTTCAATTTCAAGTGTAGAAGGATATGTATTGCTCTACTTTTGGTTGAAGCTGGAAGATGTGAAGCACCATACTAGAGTAGGAATTCCAACACTGACTTCGGCTGCTAGCTGAAGATAATATTGATTAATTAGGAAAAAGAAACTGCAAACTATAAATTAGAGAATAAAGACTTGTTGAGATTGTTTTAAACAAAATGTAGTGATAAAAGGCTCATGGTCATCGTACAAAAATGAAATGGGAATATCGACTGACAAAATTGTTTTGATGTACTTGTTGTCAATAACAAATTAACACTAACATTATGTGCCAAATGGTAGATTGACAAACTGATGGTATCGACTTCACCTATAGAACTTCAGGTTTATTATTACATACCTCTGCTGTCTATGTGGTCTGCAAGTTGGAAGCCTCTCTGAAGCCCATGAACTTTCCTTCAAGATCTATCCGGCTAAAGGTCACTGAAGAGTGGAAATTATAAGCAACAGTTGGAACATTCAAATTTGAATAACAAATTGATCAATGTATAACCACTTGATTCAGAAATAGATATAACAAATTCGATCAATATTAATAACTTAAAATTGAAATTTTCATTGTTCTGTACATTTATTACAACTGAAATTGTGACAACGTGACTTTCTACAAACATTTCCTTACAACAACATACTTGAGTTGTTTCCAAAACCAGCAGACATCTCATTGATGTAGGCGTTGCAAAATTTCCTAGATGGTGAAAGATTTCCCAGCCTTTTCTAATGTAGAAGCAATAAACTCTTGGTGTGACTTGTACTGCACACACTGTAGTGATTAAATAATCCATAAACAAGTAGTTACTGAAAAATTAGAAATCAAATTTAAACCCAAACAAATAACACCTTGTGTATAGTTGTACATTTTATATGGGAAAAGAAGAGTTAACACTTATATTTTAAAATACATATATAAAAATGGAAGACCAGCGTCAATATAGTCCTAGACACCAAACTTAAGATAGAACACGGAATACAATGGTACATGTGTAGCATGCACATCCATAAGGGCCTATTTGATTCTAACAAAAATAAAATGGATAAGTGGAAAAACACAACATTTTTCATTTTTTTTGTTTGGCTACATGGAGGTGTAACCCAAGGCTAGAAAACGAACTACATAATCACGAAGATAGAAATAGAAAATGGGAGAATACAACCTCGCTAGGAATGGATGCGGTTTGTTTTCGCAGCCACCCCAACATAAAGTCGGCAGTCGTGACTATGCCCTGTGCTAGACTTGTCTCCTAAGGTTGGTGTCTAGAGAGGCATACAGAAAACACGGTAAGTTCATTTTGGTAACCAAATCAATATTAATATAGTCTTTGTTGTATAACAGCTAGTCTCCAGCTGAACCTACATTGTACCGAACAACAACAAACCAAAATGATGAACTGGATTTACATCCAACTAAATTAAAGCATTGAATTACATTTCATGTTTTCTATTTTCTATTTTTATTTTCCCATATGTGTTAGTTTTACACCTGATCAAACTAGCACAAAGCCATGTACAAATGCAAGTTGGAATTATTAATCCATGATCATATACTTGTATATCTATTGCATGCATGTCTACACAGCTCTACTCAAAAGTATCCTATTTGGGGAAGTCAAAACTAACCATACTTGATATATGTAATTGGACATCTTTTATTTAATCCTTAAACGTGCAACTTATAAATCAAGAACCGAAACAAACCAGAAACCAATTTGCCCCAGTTATGCTTTTGGATAATGGTCCAAAACAATACAATAGAAGTAACATGAATATGCAATCGTACAAACATGGCTCATAAAATTAACTCTAGATACAAATATAGAGCTTGTATACAAATACGAAAGCTATATATGTATTGTTAATAGAATATGTAAATTTGGACCACCTTTGTAGTCTGAAATTTTACTGTCATGATAAATTAGTTGATATGAGGACCTGGTCATTATGTTTTCTGAGAAAAACATACATAAGAAGAAGATTACTAACTTTAAAAGCTACACAATGTTATTATTGTAATGGGTTCTCTTCTGTTAGCTGCTCAACTATCATCTGTTACTTAATAAATTTATCTTCGACCAGTATACACTTATCTTCTATTTAGGTATTAGCATAATTCTTTGTAAATACAATAGACTGTTGAGATGCGTATTGTATGTTGAACAGTGGGCAATGGACATAATTAAATAGGTCAGAAACAGTGGAATTTGAAACCACTATTACAAATATTGCATCTACTATGAATATAAAAATGGACATCATATGGAACCTGAATAGAAACAAAGGTCGTGGGAAGCCATAAACTAGCAGAGAAGACCAAGAAATCTGAAACCCCAATACAAAAATAATAGAAAGATTAGCAAGACGAACCACAAGGAAGATGAGTGGGATGGCTAGAGAAAAATCATACCTACGTGCTGAATGCAACCATCTTGGAATGACAAACAAATGTGGGCGACCATGCAGCGTAGTCTTCCTCAAAATACTCGAATTGCCCCAAAATGTAGAAAGTCACCCATGCTGGTGAAGAATGAAATGTATTGAAAAGAAATCAACAAAGAACAAAATGCTGACAAATGTACATATATGATACCTACACAAATGCCGAAACTACTACTTCTGATTCGTCTCCTCAAGCAAGGTTATGTGTTGCTACTGTCTTCGGTGCACAATCCTTAGAAAGAGTGAGGTCGGTGGAATGAAGATATCGAAGGTCGATCTATTAGTCCTCACCAAATTAATTACATTATAGCCTTACGAATGACGGACCAATACAAAGGATACTTGCAATTTATAAAAAAAATGGAAAATAAGGAGTGGAGAACTGTCCTCCAAAAAATTTCATTACAAATTGAAAGTTATAAGTCAAATAATTTTTTCTTTACCATTGTAGGTTTCCTAGAAGTTGAATTTGCCTCAGGCTGGAGAAGAGAGAAACATTGCGATGCATGTGTAGCAAAGCTAAGCTTTGCCCTGAAAAATGAAATCCATGTAGAATGTCAGCAAGTTAAAAATTGATCTGATGTACTTATAGGATGGGGAATTTCCAATATTATGATGTAATATGTTATTCATAGATTCCTTCTAAAACATTTTTTCAAGCCATAAATTATGTCTCAAATAGTAACTACTTATTGCCTCGTCATAAAAACAATATCCCTTTCCTAATAAGTGCAATGGAAACAAATTCTGCTTTGAGCCACCTCTATGTTACTTCTACTCTTTTGAGATGCCCTCTTGCACAACTAATACATAAAAATTGAAGAACCTGTTAATCGCTATCATAATTAGTTGTTAACATCATTACATTCACCCCATACAGAATTTAGATTCGTATATAATCTGTAGACACAGGATGCTTCGAATTATAATACACAACTATATGAATACCAATGTGAAGCATCATTGACACTAAAAGCTCCACTTAAAAGATTTGCAGTTGATATAAAAGAGTACAGGGATCCAACAAATACTCCTAAAAATGCCTAACTTGTTTGCAATCAAGTCATACAACCCTTATCAAAGAGTTCCTGAATGTTTCCCTTTTTACTAAATCAAGAGATCCACAACTGACTTCTGCAAAAAAAATGATACAATGGATATTCACATTAATAAAAGATAAAAATTTACCTAAAGTGGAGATTTGAAATCCTACAATTAAATTCAAAATATTCAATTTTCTGTACAACACTCATATTAAGTCACCAAATGGTCAGTCGTACCATTCTCTTTGATTTCTTGGGCATGCTAGAATGGAAAGTAGAACTGCTGCTCAAATTAGAATCCAACTGTAAAAGAGATTAATATTAAGGTAGGATCCTGAACATTATCCTTGCAATGGAGACTAATAGCACATATTAACTTGAGTTTATATCAATAGTCATATGTACTTGTTTTGTATAAAACAGACCAGATTTTCCAATCAAACATGGAAGCAACTGTAGAAAAACTCTACCTCAGACGATTTTTTAACACGGTGGAACTTTTGAAAACCTGAATCATGGATAGTAAAGTTTTCACTTGAACTAGAATCCTCATATGAACCCTACAAAAGAGAAAAGCACCAGCAGATGATAGTATATCCTTCATAAAAAGATAAAGACATGGAAATCCTCTCTAGATAATGTATCCAGAAGATAAATATATAATTGTACTTCCTAGAAGTCTGATCTCTCCTACACATACAAATGGAAACTTACAAGAATAAAAGGCTTTTTTTTCGCTTTCACTTTACCTTTTCCACACATGATTTCCTAAGCACATTCACAACAATTATGGAATTGGTACTGAAATTGGGATCAGGTCTGAACTCACAGACATCATCAACCTTCACATTGTTAGTGGCAGCAAAGTTGATCCAACCTCTTCCAAGCATGGTCCTCTTTCAAGTAGTATGAATCAACATAGTAGAAAATAATTTGCCCTTTTGAACCTTTATGCATTTTATATTTCTTGTCATTTTGTTTTTGCAAAATGTTAAAGGTCACTGTAAATGCATTTGGAATTTGCTGCAAAACAAGTTGTGCATCGGAAATTTCAGCAAATTATATTTCTTCAGAATCATGATTATGACATGACAAACTAACATTTTCTACCAAGGAAGCTGGTTTTAACCCACCCAAGAAATTATTATGCGGAGCACATACATCTCCCATAGGATAGAAACAAGGAAAAAGCAGTACATGAAAACAAAATGACAAGAAATATAAAATGCATAAAGGTTCAACTAAGTATACAAACCCTATTCTGCCAACAAAATCAAAATGAAGTAAACATGCAGACCAGATAAATGCCTCGGTCAAAGAATGAGCATCATAAAAAAGGAAATGCAGCATTAGGATAAAATATTACAATTATACATGTATGTCGTCATACATAGTGGCTATAATCAATGGATTGTAAAATAGAATAATGACAAATTCCTCAATACATGATAGATTCAAGGTCCAAAATCGCACAAAAATTACAAAGTTGAAAGGTAGAGCCAGTAGAGAAAGAAGTTTCTTACTAAGAGATGGGGCCTAGACAGTTGATTAGGTGACACTTTCACCCAAAATGATGGTATGCCAGATGTAATTGTTCCACATGTCTTTTGAACTTGAATCGCTTGTTTCTTGTAAGAATGGACATATATTAGCAAGCAAATTACGAACTCAAAGTGCTACAGTTTAATCTTTGCTAACACCAGAGAAATGAGTTTATAATGGCCATTATAAATAAATGCACTACTCATGAAGTAAACGTTCTCAAGTATTATTTCAAGTGCAAGTTCGACTAGATGTGTGGAAGTATTTCATAAGGGTCATGGGATAGCAATTTCAGGTGAATGGTCTCAAAATGTGATTCAAATGGATCAGAGGTCAGAGAGAGAGGTATAGGGATTGATAATTTTAGCATCTTGTCACCACATTTCCTTCCTGACTATATTACAGCCACAATTCCGTATATTTCTTTTTATCTTCTTTCTTCAAATGATGACCTCACTTCCATATCAGTCAAGAACTAATTTTAAGTTGCCAATCCTCCAAGTCTTCTCCCATGGTCCAAGATCATTTGTAAGATGATCTTCAACATATATTCTATCTATGAGGAGATTATGGGTTAGAATATGATCATCCACCTACCAATAAAAATTGTTGGATGCTTACAACATAAGATTGAAGGAATTGAAGATAACTAGATATAACTTTTGCATGAAATTCAATTCTATAATAGGCAAATGAATGTGCATTCTAAGATATGACATGATTTTTTAGCCAAATCAGAAGCCAGAAATAACCCATAATCCTTTACAAAAAAAGCAAGCTGGTACCCGCCCCCTTTCCTGCCCGTCCCGACAGGCCTATATGTCACGGGTTAACAACCTAACTCCACTGTACACCTCAGGCGCCAACATAAGGGGTACAATAGAGTTAAAGTTGCCCGTCCCTGAGTGGATCAAACACATGAATATATAAATGCACCGAATAAAAGCTTCCATACATAAACCAAATTGTTCATTACATAGGGGCCCGAAGGCATAGGAGTTCTACAGAAGAAACTTAATACATGGAAACTAATACAGAAGAAAAAGAAACATAATCTAAGAGTCCCATTTAGCTTTAGCATCCCCATGATAGATCTGATTTGTGAGCCAGCATATAGAGTAGCAACATCATCTTTCTTTCATCATAAGCATCATAAGCAGAAGGTACCTATAAAACATGTACAATTGGTACGCGTCAGCACAATATATAAATATATTGTACTGAGTATGCCTCCGCATTATTCAAATTCAACTCTCATCATATCTTGGCAATACATTAAAAGTAGACTTGGCAGTAATAAGCGGTATAACAAAAACATTATTGAACAAGAAACTGTATGATTAACAAAGAAATCTCATAGATTTTTAAGCATATTTTCCATTATATCATCCTCGCATTTACTACCTCAGAGTTGAATGCATCAAGGCCCTTTATGATCTACTACCAAAGAGTTGGATCATTTCAATACGTGATCTACTACCAAAGAGTTGGATCACCGATAAGTACTTTACTACCAAAGAGTTGAAGTACTATAATTCCCAGCACTTTACTTCCAAAGAGTTGAAGTGCTTTGGATATAATGGACAAATATATATTATGTTCAGGTTTTTGCAAAATATATATATAAAGCAAAAGTCATCAAAATTGGATACTCATATAGCTCCACTTCAAACAATACCATATGCCAAGTTCGTACACTATTTACAACCATACATTATTATAGGCCAAGTGAGAGTTAATGGCGTACCTTCTACTCAGAAGTGGGGAGTCCAGAGATGCTCCTCACTGGTACCTTTGATTTCCTGAAATTATTGGAGATTTGACATTTATTAGATATATTGTTCAAATTACCCTTATTCTAAAGAGTATATAAAAAGGCCCTTTATAGATTTGGAGTCATGAGAGTGGAGTACGGATCTTAGAGTATGAAGTTGAGTCCAAGATTATTATTGTCACATCAGAGTAGGTTCATAAAGTCAGAATCAAGGTCTAAAGATCATATTAATTAATTATGCACAATTTGGTAGGTCAAAATAGGGAAATGAGTGATAAAAGGCTTTTATTGCTAAATGAGTCATAATAAAAGGATCTGATCATTCCATGATGATAAGGATGCAAAAAGATGATTATCACAGGTTTTTGGTGATTTAAACAGATTTGAGTATTTTCTAATTAATTAATCAAGATATGAACATATTTAAACATGAGAATTTACTCGAGTCATATTTAGGGTCAATTGATGCCATAATCGTGATCCTCGTATTTTTCTGATCAAAATGGAGTATTTATTCATATTTTTCTGACACTCCTACTAATTTCTACGAATTTCCCAAGATTAGGTCAGAAACTGAAATTCGAGTTGATAAAGAAAAGAAAGGAAAAACGTGGACCGTTGGATGTTCAGATCCAACGGCCGAGATTGCGCGCGTATGCGTTTAAACCGGCTGTGGCGGGTCAAGGGCGGCTTACTTGGCGAACCGTGGTTCGTCCACCTGGATCCGAGTCAACTTGACGTGGACCCGCGCGATTGGCCCAACTAAGCCAAGCGGGTCCTCCTCCTTCTTGCTCCATTCACGAGCAGCAGGTAGGGGAGAAGAACTCCGGCGAGCTCAAGTGACTGCTGCGTTGCTTCTCGCGTGAGAACTAGGCCAGGATCACCTTCGTGAGGATGAGTCGAGCTCAGGCGGCTAGCTTGCAGGCCGCAGCTCCCCGCGAGGTGATGGGTCCGCTAGGAGTCCGGCGAGTATCACGGCTCGCGGCGGAGGAAGGTAGAAACGGGGCGGCAGGTGGAGGAAGCTCGACTTTGAGGTGCCGGTAGGCTGGAGGAGGGTTGCGCGGAGCTAGGGGAATAGTTGGTGGTAGGTGAGGAGGTAGGATGCAGCCCGCTCAGCTGCTTGACGACGTCAGACAGAGCTAGGAGGAGGAGCTTGAGGTCGGCGATCTTCGAGGCTCGTTCTGGGGAAATTGAAGGTTGGAGCAAGGCAAAGGGGTGTAGGCGGAGCTAGTGAGGTGGTTAAATAGAGGTGGGGGTGTGTGGATCGTATACGCCCAAATGGGCTTCGCGGTGGTTGGAGAAGAGGTCTTACCGGCGAGGTCGTGTGCGGGGTTGTGCTCGCTTCTGGGGGTCGTGCGAGGGGTCAGGGAGTTCGTGGAGGCGAGGGGAGTTCATTCCCGCGATCAGTTTCGTGCTAAGTGGACTAGAACGAGGGGGAGTCGTCGGTGTAGTGGGCTCGTGGCTGTGGCCACGACATCCCGGGTCAGGCGGAGGTTAGGGACAACCGGATGGCCGTCCGATCCACTCAGGATCCGTGGTCACGCCATCCGATGGTCACCCTTGCTCAGGGAGGTCGGGTGACGTCAGCGCCGCAAATCAAAGAGGAGAAAATGAACGGAACTATGCATTTGATGATTGGAGCGTGACATGTATTTAATTAAACATTACTAGAATTTGTAAAAAAAATCGTAGAGGGAGCTAGGAATGTCCAAATGACATGAAATTTGGACCATAGCTTCACCATAATATACCCCACATTGTGGTAAAGTTTGAGATCAAGATTCCTATATTTGAATGACTAAATAATCTTTAGGTGAATTAGGGTTTTAGAATATACTGATGACTAAAGGAACAAAGTATAAAGGAATTAGGAAATTCACTTTATCACATCCTACTCACCTTAAAAGAAATTTTGTCCTCAAAATTAAACTGGAGGAAAGAGGTGAGGAAAACGTCGCTCCATGTCGGCTCGTAGTTCCCAGGTAGCATCTTCTGCACCATGATGGTTCCACTGTACCTTCACCATCGGGATCTGCTTGTTCCTGAGTTCCTTTACCCTAGAGTCGAGAATCTTTGTAGGTTGTTCTGGATAAGAGAGATTCTCCCGTAACTCAAGAGGCTCGTGATTCAGCACATGACTATCATCCTTCACATACTGTTTCAGGTTGGATACATGAAAGACATTATGCATCATGCTGTACTGCGGAGGAAGAGCAAGTCGATAAGCACATTCGCCAATGCGCTCTAGAATTTCAAAAGGACCCACATATCTCGGACTAAGCTTCCCCTTGTTCTTGGCTATGGCACGGATAGGTCTGATCTTCAAGAATACATAGTCACCATCATTAAACTGTCTGTCCGATCTGTGTGCATCTGCATACGACTTCTGACGATCCTGGGCCCGTTTCAACCTCTGCTTGATCAAAGACACCTTATCTGCATATAATTGTAACTCCTCGGACTTTAGCATCTTCCTTTCCCCAACTTCATCCCAGTGGAGAGGGGATCTACATGGCCTACCATAGAGAGCTTCATAGGGTGGCATATCAATACTAGATTGATAGCTATTATTGTAAGCGAACTCTGCTAATGGAAGGTAGTAATCCCAAGATCCTCCCCAATCT
The DNA here is from genome assembly GCA_963693085.1 of Alisma plantago-aquatica. Lineage (NCBI taxonomy): Eukaryota > Viridiplantae > Streptophyta > Magnoliopsida > Alismatales > Alismataceae > Alisma > Alisma plantago-aquatica. Next base: position 1,178,844,721 of record OY856412.1, on the reverse strand, counting down.
AAGACACATGCTCTGAGAAGATCCTCTAAGATTTGGATAGTACGTTCTGACTGGCCATCAGTTTGGGGATGATATGCTGTGCTGAAGTTCAACTGTGTACCCAGCTCATTCTGCACCTGCTTCCATAAATGTGATGTGAACTTTGGATCTCGATCTGAAACTATCGAAACTGGTACTCCATGCAGCCGTACAATCTCCTTTATATACAACTCAGCAAGCTCAGGAACCTTGTTCGTAGTCCGCATAGGTAAGAAATGTGCAGACTTGGTCAACCGGTCTACTATGACCCAAACCGCATCATGACCCTTCCTGGTCCTGGGTAGTCCCACCACGAAATCCATGGTGATATTTTCCCATTTCCATTCAGGAATTGGTAAGGGTTGCAATAGACCACCGGGTCGTTGGTGCTCGGCCTTAATCTGCTGGCAAGTGAGACACTTAGAGATAAACTCAGCGATATCATTCTTCATACCCCTCCACCAAAAGTGTCTCTGCAGGTCCTTATACATCTTAGTAGATCCCGGATGTATGGAATACTTAGACCCATGTGCCTCTTGCAGGATGCACTTCTTAACTTCTGACTCTTCAGGTACCCACATCCTATGCTTGTACCTTAGTCCACCGTCCATACCAACAGATAGATGTGTCTGGGGCTTTGCCACAAGAGATGTCATCTCCTCCAAACTAGGGCTGTTCCTTTGAGATATCAGGAGTTCAGAAAGAAGATTAGGAATGATATTGATATTCGCCAGAATAATAGAGCTCGATTCTGCTTGAGATGACCCAGAAGATGAAGGTTCCAGATGCATTGATGCACAAATCGACTTCTTACGACTAAGAGCATCAGCTACAACATTTGCTTTGCCTGGATGATATGCAATAGTGAAATCATAATCTTTAAGATACTCCAACCATCTCCTCTGTCGAAGATTGAGATCTTTCTGAGTCAAGAGGTATTTGAGACTTTTGTGGTCTGTGAATATATCAAAAGTAGCACCGTACAGATAATGTCTCCAGATTTTGAGAGCATAGACAATGGCAGCTAATTCCAAATCGTGAGCTGGATAATTGACCTCATTAGGTTTCAACTGTCTAGAGGCATAGGCAACAACTTTACCGTCTTGCATGAGGACACAACCCAGACCCATTTTAGAAGCATCAGAATAAATTACAAAGCCATCATTCCCTGAAGGTAGGGTCAAAACAGGAGCAGAAGTCAAGAGAGATTTCAATTCTTGGAAACTAGCTTCGCACTCGGGAGTCCAAACGAATTTGGCATCTTTTCTGGTAAGTTTAGTCATGGGTAGGGCTATTTTATTGAAATTAAGGATGAAGCGACGGTAATAGCCAGCTAGGCCAAGAAAGCTACGAATTTTAGAAGCGTTGGTAGGGGCTTTCCAATCAAGGACAGCTAGGACTTTGGCAGGGTCAACAGAAATTTTTCCACCTGAAATGACATGGCCAAGAAACATGACTTGGTCAATCCAAAACTCACATTTAGATAATTTAGCATACAGTTTCTGGGCTCTCAAAACATCAAGGACTTTCTGGAGATGTTCACGATGTTGATCAACAGAATTTGAATATACAAGAATATCATCAATGAAGACCACAACAAAGCTGTCAAGGAATGGCTGGAAGACAGTGTTCATCAGATTCATAAATACTCCAGGAGCATTAGTCAAGCCAAAAGGCATCACCGTGAATTCATAATGTCCATATCTAGTTCTGAAAGCTGTCTTTGGAATATCACAATCTTTTACTCGTAATTGATGATAACCTGATCTAAGGTCGATCTTGGAGAACACAGTGGCAGTACGAAGCTGGTCAAACAAGTCATCAATTCTTGGAAGGGGATATTTATTTTTAATGGTGGCTTGGTTGATCATGCGATAATCAATACACATTCGCATTGACCCATCTTTCTTTTTGACAAAAAGGACAGGAGCACCCCAAGGAGAAGTACTAGGACGGATGAAGCCTTTATCAAGAAGTTCCTCTAGTTGTTTCTTGAGCTCTGCAAGCTCGGCAGGTGCCATCCTATAAGGTGCCTTAGAGACTGGTGCGGTGCCCGGTGCTAACTCAATTGAGAACTCAATCTCACGATCTGGAGGCAGCCCTGGAAGCTCCTCAGGAAAAACGTCCGGGTAATCTCTCACCACATCCAAGCTCTCTATAGGTCTCACCTTAGGATCAGGCATGGATACAACAGCAAGATAGGCTCTACATCCCTTGGCTATCAAAGTTTCGGCTTTAAGAGAAGAAATAATCATATTTCGGTGTCTTTCTTTTCTCCCGGAAATAGTCAAAGGTTTAGAATTGGGTGCACAAAAGATTACTTTCTTGCCTCGGCAATCAAGCATAACAAAGTTGGAAAAGAGCCAATCCATCCCCAAAATTAGATCAAAATCTTCCATATCAAGAAGGATAAACGCAGATTGAAATTTATGACCGCCAAAAGAAAAAGGCAAGGTTTTGGTTTTCTGAAGAGAAGTATAAATTTTTCCACTGGGAGTTGTCACATCCAAGATATAACCTAGATCATTGATCTCGAACTTGAGCATGGAAGCAAGATTTCTAGATATGAAAGTATGTGTTGATCCTGAATCGAATAGGGCCACAACAGGATGATCTTGGAGACATATCATACCTACATTATGATTTTATATAAGATCATGGTTTCAAAGATTTATTACAATAAAGAAATTTTTAACATTATTACCTTCAATCAGACGGTTATCATTGGCTTTAGCTTCCTCTACATCAATTGCAAAGACTCGGCCTTGACGATGTTCAGGCTGAGCCTGAGCTATCGGGACAGCTGGTTGAGCAGGTGGGGCTCCATGCTGAGGTAATGGGGCATGACGATTCTGAGGTGCCCCCTGGACCAGACTTGGGCAATTATACCTCATATGCCCTTCATTCTTGCAGTAGTAACACACTGGTTTTTCGAACTTGCACTTTCCCCCATGCATACCTCCACAGATCCTACATCTGACAGTATTAGGGGGTGGGCCTCGGTGTGGCCCACCTCGGCCTCGGCCTCCCCGGTGTGGTCCTCCTCGGTATGATGGACCCCTATGGTGATTTCCTCCTCCTCTGCCCATGCCATGGCTGTTAGGCTTCTTCTTATCATTTTCCTTCTCCTTGCCCTTGGTGATGCATGCATCAGTTAGACCCAGGTATTTCAAACTTGGTGCTTTGCTTTTTCCTAAGGTTCTCTCTTGGGTAAGGGCATTGTTGATGGCAGCTTCAAAGGTAGGGTGGGTGGAGGTGCAAAGGTGAACTCTAATTTCTTGGTTAAGGCCATCTATGAAGTGTTCAATCTTTTCATCTTCATCAAGGTTGCGAGCATGACGCTCTAGGAGTCTAAAGGCCCTAACATAGTCAGCAACAGACAGGTTTCCTTGGGTGAGGTTATTGAACTGTTTCTTCTTCTCCTTCCTAGCTGATATGGGCATGAAACGGTTGGTAAAGATCCCCTTAAACTCCTCCCAACCTATGGGGGCATCTGGAAGTTCTCGTGTATGGTAATAATTTTCCCACCACAACTTCGCGGACCCCCTAAGTTGGTAGGTAGCAAAGGTGACCCTATCTTCCTCAGGACACTTAAGGGCTCTAAAGGCATTTTCAACAGATATGATCCATGCATCGGCTTTATCTAGGACTTCACCTAAGTCTTCTCCATGAAAGGTTTCAGGTTTGAGTTTAAGGAAGTCACTAATGGTGGTTTCATGGTTGGTCCTAGAGGATGAGGCACTATTGCTGGTTTCTTTTAGGGCTAGGGCATGCATGCATTCCAACATCACCTTCTTTTGTTCTTCCCAATTGCCTACAGCCTTGGTCTTATTAGGGCGTGATTGAGATTCATCACCAGAGTCATCACTAGACCTTGTTCTCTTGGACCTAGTTTTTGGAGGCATCTGCAAGTTGTATAAAAGGTAGTTTAGAGCTTTATTTGAGATAGATCATAAAACAAGTGTTAAAGATTTAGCAATCATGGCATATATTTTTCCAATTTTTCATGTCTTTTAGTTGTTCCCATTTTCCTAATCTACCCACATAATAGAGATAGTATATCATCGATCATGGTCATGAGAGAGAAAGTAGATGAGAAGCCTAGTGTATATTATTCACTAAATAGGTTGGTTGGGGGGGGGGGGTAGTCCTTAATTGAGAAAAGATGAGAGGAAGGATTTTTCTAAGGTAAGGGTGCCAACTTTAACAAAAATTGCGTTAGCCAGGCAGATAGCTTGCGACGGGAACCCTCGCACCGTGAAAACGGATGGGGAGAGTATTATGTCAGAACCTTCCGCAAGGTACCCTTCTAGACACCTCGGCAATTTACTGCTAAATGTGGGTTACCCTAGGTCTAGGTAAGGTTACTAATTATTTGATACATCTATATTGATTCATGTGCCTGCTCTGATACCATATGTCACGGGTTAACAACCTAACTCCACTGTACACCTCAGGCGCCAACATAAGGGGTACAATAGAGTTAAAGTTGCCCGTCCCTGAGTGGATCAAACACATGAATATATAAATGCACCGAATAAAAGCTTCCATACATAAACCAAATTGTTCATTACATAGGGGCCCGAAGGCATAGGAGTTCTACAGAAGAAACTTAATACATGGAAACTAATACAGAAGAAAAAGAAACATAATCTAAGAGTCCCATTTAGCTTTAGCATCCCCATGATAGATCTGATTTGTGAGCCAGCATATAGAGTAGCAACATCATCTTTCTTTCATCATAAGCATCATAAGCAGAAGGTACCTATAAAACATGTACAATTGGTACGCGTCAGCACAATATATAAATATATTGTACTGAGTACGCCTCCGCATTATTCAAATTCAACTCTCATCATATCTTGGCAATACATTAAAAGTAGACTTGGCAGTAATAAGCGGTATAACAAAAACATTATTGAACAAGAAACTGTATGATTAACAAAGAAATCTCATAGATTTTTAAGCATATTTTCCATTATATCATCCTCGCATTTACTACCTCAGAGTTGAATGCATCAAGGCCCTTTATGATCTACTACCAAAGAGTTGGATCATTTCAATACGTGATCTACTACCAAAGAGTTGGATCACCGATAAGTACTTTACTACCAAAGAGTTGAAGTACTATAATTCCCAGCACTTTACTTCCAAAGAGTTGAAGTGCTTTGGATATAATGGACAAATATATATTATGTTCAGGTTTTTGCAAAATATATATATAAAGCAAAAGTCATCAAAATTGGATACTCATATAGCTCCACTTCAAACAATACCATATGCCAAGTTCGTACACTATTTACAACCATACATTATTATAGGCCAAGTGAGAGTTAATGGCATACCTTCTACTCAGAAGTGGGGAGTCCAGAGATGCTCCTCACTGGTACCTTTGATTTCCTGAAATTATTGGAGATTTGACATTTATTAGATATATTGTTCAAATTACCCTTATTCTAAAGAGTATATAAAAAGGCCCTTTATAGATTTGGAGTCATGAGAGTGGAGTACGGATCTTAGAGTATGAAGTTGAGTCCAAGATTATTATTGTCACATCAGAGTAGGTTCATAAAGTCAGAATCAAGGTCTAAAGATCATATTAATTAATTATGCACAATTTGGTAGGTCAAAATAGGGAAATGAGTGATAAAAGGCTTTTATTGCTAAATGAGTCATAATAAAAGGATCTGATCGTTCCATGATGATAAGGATGCAAAAAGATGATTATCACAGGTTTTTGGTGATTTAAACAGATTTGAGTATTTTCTAATTAATTAATCAAGATATGAACATATTTAAACATGAGAATTTACTCGAGTCATATTTAGGGTCAACTGATGCCATAATCGTGATCCTCGTATTTTTCTGATCAAAATGGAGTATTTATTCATATTTTTCTGACACTCCTACTAATTTCTACGAATTTCCCAAGATTAGGTCAGAAACTGAAATTCGAGTTGATAAAGAAAAGAAAGGAAAAACGTGGACTGTTGGATGTTCAGATCCAACGGCCGAGATTGCGCGCGTATGCGTTTAAACCGGCTGTGGCGGGTCAAGGGCGGATTACTTGGCGAACCGTGGTTCGTCCACCTGGATCCGAGTCAGCTTGACGTGGACCCGCGCGATTGGCCCAACTAAGCCAAGCGGGTCCTCCTCCTTCTTGCTCCATTCACGAGCAGCAGGTAGGGGAGAAGAACTCCGGTGAGCTCAAGCGACTGCTGCGTTGCTTCTCGCGTGAGAACTAGGCCAGGATCACCTTCGTGAGGATGAGTCGAGCTCGGGCGGCTAGCTTGCAGGCCGCAGCTCCCCGCGAGGTGATGGGTCCGCTAGGAGTCCGGCGAGTATCACGGCTCGCGGCGGAGGAAGGTAGAAACGGGGCGGCAGGTGGAGGAAGCTCGACTTTGAGGTGCCGGTAGGCTGGAGGAGGGTTGCGCGGAGCTAGGGGAATAGTTGGTGGTAGGTGAGGAGGTAGGATGCAGCCCGCTCAGCTGCTTGACGGCGTCAGACATAGCTAGGAGGAGGAGCTTGAGGTCGGCGATCTTCGAGGCTCGTTCTGGGGAAATTGAAGGTTGGAGCAAGGCAAAGGGGTGTAGGCGGAGCTAGTGAGGTGGTTAAATAGAGGTGGGGGTGTGTGGATCGTATACGCCCAAATGGGCTTCGCGGTGGTTGGAGAAGAGGTCTTACCGGCGAGGTCGTGCGCGGGGTTGTGCTCGCTTCTGGGGGTCGTGCGAGGGGTCAGGGAGTTCGTGGAGGCGAGGGGAATTCATTCCCGCGGTCAGTTTCATGCTAAGTGGACTAGAACGAGGGGGAGTCGTCGGTGTAGTGGGCTCGTGGCTGTGGCCACGACATCCCGGGTCAGGCGGAGGTTAGGGACAACCGGATGGCCGTCCGATCCACTCAGGATCCGTGGTCACGCCATCCGACGGTCACCCTTGCTCAGGGAGGTCGGGTGACGTCAGCGCCGCAAATCAAAGAGGAGAAAATGAACGGAACTATGCATTTGATGATTGGAGCGTGACATGTATTTAATTAAACATTACTAGAATTTGTAAAAAAAATCGTAGAGGGAGCTAGGAATGTCCAAATGACATGAAATTTGGACCATAGCTTCACCATAATATACCCCACATTGTGGTAAAGTTTGAAATCAAGATTCCTATATTTGAATGACTAAATAATCTTTAGGTGAATTAGGGTTTTAGAATATACTGATGACTAAAGGAACAAAGTATAAAGGAATTAGGAAATTCACTTTATCACACTATATTTCTTGGTTTCAATAGGACTCCTTATGAGCGTTGTTTCTATCTACTATTATCGGAGTGACCCATCTTGTTGAGTCAACTGTGAACGCATCCAAAAAAACCTCTCTTCGCAAGCTGTTAAAAGAATTAATTTCTCTGGAGAATGGAAATCAAGCCAAAATTTAGAACTACTCCAGTACATTATTGAGAAGTCAAGAACAATAGTTGTTGTATATAGAATTATACCTCACTACCCTCTTAAAAGGTACTGGCTACACCTCATCTCGTATAGAATAAAAAAAAAGATCAAAACTTCAAGACAGAGGTATTGTTCCAGTGCACTAAACTCAGCCAGGGGAAAAAACAAGGAACATTGTAGGAGATGAAGCAAATTCAAGCTCAAACTATGAAGACTACACAAATGGCAAATGAATAAATTGATAAATCAATAAAATGGAAGTTTATAATACTAAATTATCTAAGCATGATTTTGAAGTTAATTTAAAGGGTCTACTACTGACCTTACCAAGAAAACGGACTGCCTCTCTAGAAACTACTTAATTATATCATGACATGTAGAGAATGTCCTATAAACACTCCCATGTTGAATAACTAACGAGTGTTTTAGTGTAACCCAACCCCATGGATTTTGAAAAACATGATTTATTACTCTGCTTAAATATCAACAAATATCAATGTAGTTTATAAGATATCTTCAAAAAAGTGGAAGTTAAAGTACAATTCTACAACATAACCATTGATAAAAGTTGACATCTTAAGATTAACATGCCAATTGACACATAATTGAATTCTGGAACTTAAAGAACTTGGACCTGGCTACTTAAAGAGAAACACTTTGAAGCTGTTGGAAGTTCAATTTGCTCCCCATCCAAAAAAATTAGGCAAAGGAGGAGTATACATGTGAATTTCATAATAATTACACAGCAAAAAAGTAAAAGTTCTTTACAGGTTGGTACTTGTGCCAAAGTGATTTTTTATAGTATTTTATCTCTCTTAAAAGTTTTATTATCAAAAATTGTTGACAAAAATACTCTCATACACTTTCCTAACTCAATTGAACAAAGATGAGTCACAAATCAAAGAAAATGCAAACCCTAATATGCTATAATGATAAAATACATGTGTTAGTGTATTAAGTAAATAAACACATCAAATGTTCGAATTTGGATCTCAAATTTATATCATAGTATCATAGTTACCTTATTAAGCTACCCGTAAAATTTTATTGCAATTCAACCACCCAATTAGGAGATATAAGCATTTGAAATTATCTATATACTTGCTTTGTTCTCAAACTTTAGAACCTAAGTTTAGATTTAATAGGATTATTTTTGGTCACGCGGCCAATTAAGCTACTGGGCGTGGACCACTTAGCTAAAGTTTAACCCCGGCCATCCGATCTGAGGCACTCAGACTCCCACCCTGATCCAAGGGTCAGGGACCCATCTTCAACCTCCCGCAAATGGCAGGGAGGAAAGAGAGGTCCCTAAGCAGGCTGTTTCGCCACCCTTCCACCTTATCTCAACTTTCCACCCGACAAGCTGACCTCGTCTTGTGTTTTCATGGCCAATCACCCCAACAAACACCGTGTTTTTTGTGTTGTTGTGCCATCTCAAACCCATGAGCCTCTGACCTTCTCACTCCGGCGGCGGCCGTGAAGCCCAGGACCCCCAACCAACCCTAAACCTACCTGAGAGCCTATAAAAGCCCCTTGACATCACCGCCACCTTCCTTTACCTCGATCCACTTCCTCCCAAGCTTTAACATTCCCCAAGAACTCCAGTCAACCCTAGAGCTACCCTGCGGTGCCATCGCATTTCCCCTGTTGGGCGTTCCTCCCTCTCGTCTCCTCCCTCTCATCTACCTACCTCCCTTGACTCAAAAGCGGCGGTAGAATCTGGGCGACACCTCGTCACCCATGTTGGGAGCCTGCTACTACTTTTCCTATGCTCACCGGTGAGCCCTCCACTACGACCTGGAGCCTACTCGTGCGAGGAGACGCTGACCAGGTCGAGACTCAGGGCGGCAAGCGAACCAATAGTCGATCGCCAAATCAGCCAAGGTCGCGGTTCAACAACAACGACCGAAGGGGGAGCCAACTCGCACAGACACTCCAATCAGAGAACACCACGTCGGAGACTCGGGTTTGAACTTGAAAGACCTTGGATCAACCTGGTCCGTCGATCTAGTAGGATCTGACCATTGACCAAGGTAAGATCCTCTTCTTTTTTTTCTTTTATTCAAGAAAATGGTTTATCTTAAGAAAATCATAGAAAATTATAGGATTAGCAGAAAATATCGAACCTATATACCATTTTGATCAGAAAATTATTCTCTATCCAAAAAAAATGTTACCAGGACCTAGACCCGTTTCCTTTTTCAAAAATAGTTTCCTAAAGCCTTAATGACCCCCTTAATTATAATTAATTTTTGATAATAGTTTTCCTTGATGACATCTGACTTTCTAAAGTGTATTTAACCCTAAATGAAATCCTGGTTTCTAATTAGATTGAAACACTATTCTAAGATGATAAATGACCAAAGGATTAGGAGAAACCCTAGATCTAGTTTTTCTTTCTACATGGAATTAAAGATATATCTTTATAACAAAATTAATATCACTAGATGATAATTAGTGATTATGATTGGTCTGAATCTTTAAAATGAACCCTGATGTTATGAATGGTTAATATGTTTAGGGTTGCTTTTCCCTTTTATCCAACCTTCTTATAAACCCTAGTTTATGGAAATCTTCTAATTGATTAATTAAATGCTATCTTTTAAGCAAACTAATTAATGATGGATCAGACCTGATAATATCTCTAAACTCAATTAAAATATAGGAAATCCCTGATCTGGATTAAGATACATAAAAAGGAATAATAAATAAGAACATATCTTAGTCTTGGTCACATGGACCAATAGTAATGTTGTACCCTTGCTTTCTTTGCAGGGTGACTAAATTCTTGATTGATTCTAAATCTTTGGATATCTAATTTGAACAAGCAGGTGCGTGGTCTTATAAGTATAAGACTAGATTTCTAGTTGCCTATGATATGTATACCTTGAATTCTCGTATTTGAATATGATTTCTTGGTTGACTAGTATGAGTTATACTTCGCCAAACCTAATGTAACATAAATGGTTATGATGGGTTGTAGCTACTGTCGCACATTTCCTGGTGTGGATGTATGTGGCCTAACATGGATGTATGTTTCCTTGGCCCATGTTAGATGTATGAAGATATTATGATGCCCACACTAGATGTAAGTCAAGTGCAATATGTGTAGTACAACCGCATCAAAATGATTGTAATAAAAAGGATGTTTACCTGATATTCGTCTTAAGAAATGGATTTATCTCTCTTTTCTTCTTGTTCAAATATTTTCTTTTATGCAACCTTATTAGTGTAACTTTTACCACACACCAGCTCTGTTGATGTTTTGTTTCTCGTATTTTCTAGGTACAAGGAACAATTGACAACCAAAATGTAACACATGCTCAAAGTACGTGAAGGAACAAATAATAAGCATGGAGGATATATTAGATAGATCTATTCCTCTTATCTCATTTCTTGCTAGATGTTAGTTTATTTCTTTCCTAGTTGATGTTGAGGATGATTGAGATCCTACATAATCAAGTTATCTTTCTCTAGAACAATAATTCTTCTCCATATGTAATGACTTTATTCTATCTATATGAATGAATGTTTGTGTGACTTTATGAGATGATGTGGACTTGATCTTGGCTCAATCTCATTTTTTTAGTTGACTACCTTAATTTCTTATATTTTCCCTTTTGACATCTATAGATATGAGTGCACACATATCTATGAATGTCACTATGGAAAGTATATAGAAATTGGGGGACGTCACAGTTAGTATCAGACCCAATGTTCACACATCAAGTCACATGAACTTCATTCACCCTATTTGAATCTAGGGTAGTCCTTGAGTTAGGGATATGAAGGGTGGAGGTGTCTAGGATAATATCTGCCATGGGTCTGACTAAAGTCTCCGAGCCACTTAGATTGGCAATCACGAGGCTACCTTTATCGCAGTATAAGTCTACCTGGCCAATATCCTAAGTGTCCCCTATTCTTGGGCTTACCTTAAATTAGGAACCTTCTCATCTATAGATTTTCCCTCTCATACCTTCTATAGGAAAAATTTCCCTCTCATCTATGTTTTAAAATAAATCTTCCCTCTTACCTCTGTTATAAGGTTAGGAAGGAGTCTCTCAATTTAGAAAGTCCTAAGGATCGATTGATAAGGATTTTAGGATATCCTCCCTAAATCATAACATTAAGAACATTAATCATTGATAAAGGAGAATAATGAAATATCATGTGATGATAATAAAGATAATGACGAGAATAATTGGTGGAGTAATAAATCTAATATGTCCAAATTAATTTCAGGATGCCTCCTAAAACTCGCAACTCGAAGGCCTCTGAGGAATCGTCCTCTAAAAAGAGAAAAGAACTTGAAACCTCTGAAGTACCTGATCCTGATGCCGCAGACAAGGAAAGATGGGAGGAACAGAAGAAAATCCTTCAAGACTTTATGGAAACCCTCGCCACAAAAGGAACCCCTGAACCTAGCTCCACTAGGAAAAAGGAAGTGACGGTGATAGACTTCATTAAGTTCAACCCTGACTCCTTTTGGGGGGAAGATCAGCCTGAGGTCATGGATAAGGCTGAGGCCTGGGTCTTTTCCATAGAGAATGCCTTTTGTACTCTAGAAGTACCCGAAGAAAAGAAGGTTAAATTCACCACCCATTTGCTTAAGGGAGGGGTGAAGATCTGGTGGGAGAAATATGGTGGGAATCAGGGAGAGGAAGCAGACGACTTGGGGTGGGAAGCCTTCAAGACCCTCTTCACTGACCGTTTCATGCCCATAACTGAGAGGAAGAGGAAAGAGAAGATGTACATGGAGCTTAGGTAGGGTAGTCTCTCAATGGCTGATTATACCTAGAAGTTTAGGCTTATGGAATGCTATGCCCCTATCCGGACTGAGGACCACCTCACTGAGCATTATGTAGATTGTCTCTCCGCACACCTGAAAACCCTAGTTATAGCCTCTCATCCCCGAAGCATTGATGAAGCCCTAGACATGGCCCTTAAGCAGGAAAGTGAGCAGGGATTGCAGAAGCCTTCTAGCATGGGATATTTAGGGTTGACCACCACTGAGGAAGAGAAGTTCAAGAAGTTCCACCCCAGCCATAATAAAGGATCAGGAAAAGGAGGAGGTTCATGGAAGAAAGGACAGAAGAATAGCAAGTTGATGGATTACCGCAGCAAATGCAAGATGTGTGGACGAGGACATGATGGGCCTTGTCGCTACACCAAGTCAGTCTGCTACAACTGCAAGAAGGAGGGACATTTCCTTGCCAAGTTTCCTAATGTGTCTATCCTTGGCAAACCTCCAGCGGGTGCTCCACCCCCTCAGGGACATCACAATGCTAGGGTGTTCGCAGTAACAGCAGAGGAGGCTAGGGCAAATCTGAACCAGCTTGTCGAAGGTAACCTTAAATCTTTTTCATATATCTAATATCTCGTTCAATGCATTCAATTATTTAAAATGTAATTATCTTGTGTAAGCATTGTTTTCTTGAATGGACATCCTGTTAAAGCATTATTTGACTCTGGATCCATAAACACTTTTATCTCTCGAAATTTGGCCTCAATGTTGCACTTACATATAAGGGACTTGGGATATATTGTGGATTTGTCAACTCCTAGTGGAAAAATATTCACTGCATTACAAAAAACTGATGTCCTCCCTCTAAAATTCGAAAATCATGATATGCCTTTTGAATTCATTCTATTAACCATGGAAGACTTTGATATTATTCTCGGCATGGATTGGCTATACACATATCATGCTCACATTGACTATAGAAACAAGATGGTAGTTCTCTCTCAACCTCATTCCTCTCATGTAGTGATCCCTCGGGGAAGCAGATTCTATAATAATGTAATAATTTCCTCTCTTAAAGCTAAAAAGCTCATATCTAAAGGTTGTAAAGTCTTCCTCGCATTTATCTCAGAGACCAATCCTGACAACGGGCCTGTAGAAAGACTGGAGGTGGTATGTGATTTCCTCGACGTATTTTCAGAGGAGCTTCCTGGGCTGCCTCCAAACAGAGACATTGAGTTCTCCATAGACCTTCTTCCTGGAACCACTCCGATTTCTAGGGAACCGTATAGGATGGCACCTGTTGAGCTTATGGAGTTGAAGAAACAATTACAAGAACTACTTGATAAGGGTTTTATCTGCCCTAGTGTTTCCTCTTGGGGTGCACCTGTCCTTTTTGTTAAAAAGAAAGATGGTTCAATGCGGATGTGTATTGACTATCGCATGTTGAACCAAGCTACCATTAAAAACAAGTATCCTCTCCCTCATATTGATGACCTCTTTGATCAACTTCGTACTACTAAAGTCTTCTCAAAAATTGATCTTCGTTCTGGCTACCATCAACTTAAGGTCAAGGATTCAGATATATCCAAGACTGCTTTTCGAACTCGTTACGGGCACTACGAATTTCTGGTAATGCCGTTTGGGTTGACCAACACACCTGGCGTATTCATGAACTTGATGAACAAAGTCTTCCAACCATATCTTGATGAGTTTGTGGTTGTCTTCATTGATGACATTCTGATCTATTCTGACTCTATGGAGAAACATCGAGAACATCTGAAGTCTGTCCTTGAAATTCTTCGAGCCCAGAAATTCTATGGCAAGCATTCTAAATGATAATTTTGGATTGACAAAGTTATGTTTCTTGGACATGTCATTTCTGGGGGTAACATATCTGTTGATCTCGCTAAAGTATCTGTTGTACTTGATTGGCAACCTCCTCGTAATCCTTCTGAAATCTAGAGTTTCTTAGGTCTGGCCGGATATTATCATCGTTTTATTCTGAATTTTTCCAAAGTGGCACTTCCTCTCACTAAGCTTACTCGGAAGGACGAGCATTTCATCTGGTCAGCTTCTTGTGAGTCTAGCTTCCAAGAGCTTAAACAGAAGTTGACGTCAGCACCTATCCTTGTTCTACCCTCTGGCAATGAAGGATTTGTGATATTCATTGATGCTTCCCGACATGGTCTAGGGTGTGTCCTACAGCAGAATGGGAAAGTAGTTGCCTTCGCTTCTAGATATTTGAAACCCAATGAGTTGAATTACCCTACGCATGATTTGGAGTTAGCTTCTATCATCCATGCTCTCAAAATCTAGAGGCACTACTTGTATGGGGAAACGTTTGATATCTTCACCGACCATAAAAGCCTCAAGTACATTCTAACACAAAAGGATTTGAATCTGCGACAACGACGGTGGATCGAGTACTTGAAGGACTATGACTTCACCATTGGATACCATCTAGGTAAGGCCAATGTGGTTGCAGATACACTTAGTAGGAAAAGAGCTATTTTTGCATCCATGTTTGTACCCGAATGGAGGAACATGGAGGACCTAGCAAGCTAGAGACCACAATTCCTGGTTGATCGTATGCATGTCAATAGCATCTATATTACATCCAACCTGCATTCTGAACTTCTGGAGGCACAGAAAGCTAGTCCCGAACTTGTAGAGCTCTCCTCTCTCCTAGCTAAACCTCATACACATATGTCTGTGGGTCTTGATGGTGGTCTTCGATACAAGAATCATATGTGGGTCCCTGAGCAGTCAGCTGTAAAGACAACCATTCTTAGTTAGGTGAATGGGTCCAAGTACACAGTTCATCCCGGCACAACGAAGATGTACAAAGACCTAAAACGTCAATTTTGATGGTGGAGAGGAATGAAGCACGATATTGCGGATTTTGTATCCAGGTGTCTGACATGCCAGAGAATCAAGGTTGAGCATCAAAGACCAGGTGGTCTACTACAACCCCTCAAGATCCCGGAATGGAAATGGGAACATATCACTATGGATTTTGTAGTAGGATTACCCATGACCAGGAAGGGGTACGACGCTGCATGGGTCATTGTGGATCGTCTCACCAGGTCATCCCATTTTCTACCCGTGAAGACTACTGCGAAAGTTTCTGAGTTGGTCGACCTTTATATATGGGATATTGTATGTCTGCATGGAGTTCCATCATCTATTATCTCGAACCGGGACCCGAAGTTCACCTCAAAGCTGTGGAAGCAGGTTCAAGAGGAATTGGTCACCAAACTAAACTTCAGTACAACATACCATCCGCAGACAGATGGACAGTCAGAACGAACAGTGCAGATTCTGGAGGATCTTCAATGAGCTTGTGTGCTTGACTGGGAAGGCTCGTGGGGCCATTCCCTACCTTTAGCTGAGTTTTCCTATAATAATAGTTATCAGGCCAGCATTGGGATGCCACCATACGAAGCTCACTATGGCCGACCGTGCAAATCTCCATTATATTTGGGACAATGTCGGAGAACACACCTTGATGAAATCTAAGGAGATGCAGCTGTATGCAGATAAAGTTACACTTATTAGATAGAGAATGAAGTGAGTACAGGATACGCAGAAATCATATGCAGATGCTCACCGGTAGGAATGTCAGTTCAAGGAAGGTGATCTTGTCTTTCTGAAGATCCGACCTATTCGAGCTTTGGTCAAGAATAAGGGAAAGCTCATTCCTCATTATGTGGGACCCTTCAATATTCTTGAAAGGGTTTATGAATGTTCCTGTCGTCTTGCTTTGCCACCTCAGTATAGTGCCATGCATAATGTCTTTCATGTATCTAATATGAATCCTTATGTCAAAGACCCCAGTCACATTCTGAATCATGAGTCACCAGTCAGAATTCTTGATTTTAAGACAAAGGAGATTCACAGTAATCGGCATATAGATATGGTGAAAGTCCTCTGGAGTCACCATGATTAGACTGATGCCACATGGGAGCTCAAGTCCGAAGTCGAGTGGAAATATCCACATCTCTTTCAGGCTGCTTGAATTTTGAGGGCAAATTTTTTAAAAGGAGGGGAGAATGTGACAAAGTGAGTTTTTATAGTATTTTCTCTCTCTTAAAAGTTTTATTATCAAAAATTGTTTACAAAAATACCCTCATACACTTTCCTAACTCAATTGAACAAAGATGAGTCACAAATTTCAAAGAAAATGCAAACCGTAATATGCTATAATGATAAAATACATGTGTTAGTGTATTAAGTAAATGAACACATCAAATATTCGAATTTGGATCTCAAAATTATATCATAGTAGCATAGTTACCTTATTAAGCTACCCCTAAAATTTTATTGCAATTGGACAACCCAATTAGGATATATAAGCTTTTGAAATTATGTGTATACTTGCTTTGTTCTCAAACTTTAGAACCTAAGTTTTGATTTAATAGGCTTATTTTTGGTCACACGTCCCATTAAGCTACTGGGAGCAGATCACTTAGCTAAATTTTAACCCCGGCCATCCGATCTGAGGCACTCAGACTCCCACCCTGATCCAAGGGTCAGGGACCCGTCTTCAACCTCCCACAAAGGAAGGGGAGGAGAGAGAGGTCCCAAAGCAGGTTGTTTCGCCACCCTTCCACCTTATCTCAACTTTTCGCCCGACGAGCTGACCTCATCTTGTGTTTTTGTGGCCAATCACCCCAACAAACACCGTGTTTCATGCGTCGTTGTGCCATCTCAAACCCCTGAGCCTCAGACCTTCTCACTCCGGCGGCGACCGTGAAGCCCAGGACCCCCAACCAACCCTAAACCTACCCGAGAGCCTATAAAAGGCCCCTTGACATCACTGCCACCTTCCTTTACCTCGATGCACTTCCTCCCAAGCATTAACATTCCCTAGGATCTCCAGTCAACCCTAGAGCTACCCTGTGGTGCCGCCGCACTACCCCTGCTGGGCGTTCCTCCCTCTCGTCTCCTCCCTCTCATCTACCTACCTCCCTTGACTCAAAAGCGGCGGTAGAATCTGGGCGGCACCTCATCACCCACATTGGGAGCCTACTGCTCCTTTTCCTACTCTCTCCGGTGAGCCCTCCACTGCAACCTGGAGCCTACTCGTGTGAGGAGACGCTGACCAGGTCGGGACTCAGGGCGCCAAGCGAACCAATAGGCGATCGCCACATCAGCCAAGGTCGCAGGTCAACAAAGACCGAAGGGGGAGCCAACTCGCATGCACACTCCAATCAGAGAACGCCATGTCGGCGACTCGGGTTTGAACTCACAAGACCTTGGATCAACCTAGACCATCAATCCGGTAGGATCCGACTGTTGATCAAGGTAAGATCCTCTTCTTCTTTTTCTTTTATTCAAGAAAATGGTTTATCTTAAGAAAATCATAGAAAATTCTAGTATTAGCAGAAAATATCGAACCTATATACCATTTTGATCAGAAAATTATTTTGTATCCAAATAAAATGTTCCCAGGACCTAGATCCGTTGAATTTTTCAAAAATAGTTGCCTAAAGCCTTAATGACCCCCTTAATTATAATTATTTTTTTATAATAGTTTTCCTTGATGAGATCTGACTTTCTAAAGTGTATTTAACCCTAAATGAAATCCTGATTTATAATTAGATTGAAATACTATTCTAAGATGATAAATGACCAAAGGATTAGGAGAAACCCTAGATCTAGTTTCTCTTTCTACATGGAATTAAGGATATATCTTTATAACAAAATTAATATCACTAGATGATAATTAGTGATTATGATTGGTCTGAATCTTTAAAACGAACCCTGATGTTATGAATGGTTAATATGTTAGGGTTTCTTTTCCCTTTTTCCAAGAATCTTATAAACCCTAGTTTATGGAAATCTTCTAATTGATTAATTAAATGCTATCTTTTAAGCAAACTAATTAATGATGGATCAGACCTGATAATATATCTAAACTCAAATAAAATATGGGAGTTCCTAGATCTGGATTAAGATACATAAAAAGGAATAATAACTAAGGACATATATTAGTCTTAGTCACATGGACCAATAGTAATGTTGTACCCTTGCTTTCTTTGTAGGGTGACTAAATTCTTGATTGATTCTAAATCTTTGGATATCTGATTTGAACAAGCAGGTGCGTGGTCTTATAAGTATAAGACTACATTTCTGGTTCCCTATGATATGTATACCTTGAATGCTCACATTTGAATATGATTGCTTGGTTGACTAGTATGAGTTATACTTCGCCAAACCTAATGTAACATAAATGGTTATGATGGGTTGTACCTACTATCGCACATAGCCTGGAGTGGATGTATGTGGCCTAACATGGATGTATGTTTCCTTGGCCCATGTTAGATGTATGAAGATATTATGATGCCCACACTAGATGTAAGTCAAGTGAAATATGTGTAGTACAACCGCATCAAAATGATTATAATAAAAAGGATGTTTATCTGATTTTTGTCTTAAGAAATGGATTTATCTCTCTTTTCTTCTTGTTCAAATATTTTCCTTTATGCAACCTTATTAGTGTAACTTTTACCACGCACCAGCTCTGCTGATGTTTTGTGTCTCATATTTTCTAGGTACAAGGAACAATTGACAACCAAAATGTAACACATGCTCAAAGTACCTGAAGGCACAAATAATAAGCATGGAGGATATATTAGATAGATCTATTCCTCTTATCTCATTTCTTGCTAGATGTTAGTTTATTTCTTTCCTAGTTGATGTTGAGGATGATTGAGATCCTATGTAATAAAGTTATCTTTTTCTAGAACAATATTTACTCTCCATATGTAATGACTTTATTCGATCTATATGAATGAATGTCTGTGTGACTTTATGAGATGATGTGGACTTGATCTTGGCTCAATCTCGTTTTTTTAGTTGACTACCTTAATTTCTTATATTTTCCCTTTTGACATCTATAGATATGAGTGCACGCATATCTATGAATGTCACTATGGAAAGTATATAGAAATTGGGGGATGTCACAATACTTGTGCACCATCTATCCATACATAAGGAGATTAAATTCATATGTTCTGATACATAGTTTTTTAAAGGTTAACAGAGACAAAAATTGGTGAATGGTAGCCCAAACTGGGGATCATAGCCTATTCATCTCAGATCACCATTTCCCATTTAGGAAATATTTTGTTGGAAGATTATCCCCCCAATTGATTTTCAGAAGAATTAATTTGCCAAAGTCATTTTACTAGTAAGGCCGAATTGGGATCTTTCAGATAAACCAACCCAAATCCTATGATTTTCCTGGGAAAATAAACTATCTTGGCAGGCAATACTACCAATATGATGAAGATCACTCTGCCAAAAATAATTGTTCTTCATCTTGTTAAATCTATATCCATGACATCAACTAAAAGCTTGAAAACAACCAGGGCATAAGTACGTAATTCATCAAGGACTGATCTAACTGAACTTCAGCTACCTCTATAAAAATGACTCTTAAGCATTTATATTTTTTCAGTCTGGAGCGGAATAATCATCAAAGAATACAATCCATAATGAAGATTGAGGGAGGAAGTAGAGGAAACCTAATGAGAATGAGAAAGTTCCTTGTCAACAACTAATCATGTTTAGCATCTTTAAATACTCTATTCCTATGGATCTGTATCTCAACCAACTAATCTATATATTGAATTTTGAATCAGAAACTTCTTTGACTTAGAAAAGAATGTGCATAAAGTTTGATTAAGTTAGTACTATATCATATAGAAAGAAAATAGCATCATTTGCATTTAAGAGAAGTAAAGAAAGCACACCTTTATATCAAACTCCCAGAATAGGACAAATTCTCTCTGCTTTTTGTTCCATACATTTAGATACCAGCCTATGATAGAGTAAAGGATAGGAGGAAAATCCTCCCTATGAAGATCTACAAAAGAACTAAAATAACTCACTTCATTCATCATGTAATCACAGCTAAGAATCTGGCAGCAGTAATCTATATTTTTGGCACCAAGACAATTGAATAGGTGAGACACATAACTACTAGTCTCAAAGGTCTAAAAACAAGTAGAGTTCTTTACAAGAAAGTAGTGACAAGTACAATGGCAATTCTTCAGATTCCTCATCAAAAACCCCTGTGAACCTCCTAACATCTGGACCACTTCTTAGGTAGCTATTGGATGACTGTTAGCCCAAGCAAGAAAGTTGGAGAATAGCTTAAGGTGGAGACTACCGTTCACAACTAAAATGAATCTATTTTTATTCTCCAGGTTGTGAGACATACATTAATGATCTTTACAATAACACTAGTCTCAAACTTATTCAAAATCCATTTCCAACAGTGTCATGCTGGATCTAGGAACATCACTAGGTAGTGAACCCGTGTTAATAGCCTACTAAAGGCCTTTAGTAGTGGTACAATCAAATAAAATGTGAAGGGAATCCTCTTTGCAAAATCACACAGCTGTGAAGATACAAATATTATTGCATTACTATTTAATGGCAGAAATGAACAAGATCAAACCCAACAATATAGTGAAGGATACATTTATTGTATACATCTAATGAGAACCAGTAGATATTTAAATTCTACAAAGTGAGGAGGAGGTACTTCTCAGTTCATAGAGAAAATTGTTGATGAAATTCAAATTCTATTAGACCAAGTTCATAGAATTCAAACAATTGATAGATCATTCAGAGTGTTTAGGAAGTGCATGAGACAAAACCATAGGAAAGAAGGAAACTAGAGGAGAATGCTAGATTATTTAGAAAGGAATGGGGTGAGGCAAAGAAGGAACTGGGAGATTTGATAAAACATCATCTTTTATACATTGCATGATGAATGAAGTAATATGTAGAAGCAACATACTTAAGAGTAGCTCCATCATAGTTTTTTACTAGAAAATCCCCATACAAGACCTTCAATCCCAAAGGAAATTGTAGGGGTTGAATAAATGAAATGAATTGCAATGATGCCCCACCTTACTAACCAGATCCTCAATCCTCCCATAAGGAAATCTCATCACAAATGAGTATAGATTTTCCTATGTTCATCTTGACATTCATATAAGTTTGAGACTCATGAACGTGTCTTTCTCAACAATTACACATGTCATGGCCCTACATCTAGAACTAGAATATAAAGGGACTAGTTTATAACTAAAGACATTAGTTTACTAACTAAGGCTAGTGATCAAACTGAGTTTTATTTTCAATGATGGTCTATGAAGGTTGGTATAATCAAGAAAGTAACCATTCTTATAAAGTTGATTACATATTGTCCCAAAACGTTTCCTATCAGAAAAATGGAGGAGAGAAATAAAATATCATAACTAAATACTAATAAAATGTTGTGACAATTACCAAGTCTGCATCTCACCTCAACTTTAGATATTTAAATTTATCAGATAGTAGAAACATTTCAAAGATTTTGTTGTCCCTGATCTAGATTTAAGGAAAGATATATAGGCTTGGTTTTATTCAATAGGTGGCTTTAACCGAGTAAGAGCTCGTATCACAAAAGAAGAAAAATCAATGTAATCTAAACATTGTAGTCATTTAGTTGTGGGATTCTGCACTAAATCAGAAGTTTTACTCTCAAAAATAATATTATTAGAAACTTCATGCAGTTGTTTATTCACAAATTCTAAAAAAGTACCATATGGTTTTGCTTGCATAAAGAAAATCAGAATGGAGTTGCAATCAAGATATACATGAGTACTAGATCTTGGTTGAAATCTATTTTCATATTCTTCTATATAATTTTCTATTTTCTACATTTGAATTACAATTCTTGTCCCTCCCACCCTCTATTGTTGGATGTGATTTTCTCATGCTTACACGTAGTAAATGCAAAATAAAGATGGGAAGAGATGACTCATTTATTGTAATTAAAATCCATACATAAGTTATGTATTTTTAAAGGAAATCTCCAATATGAAGGGTTCTATAGTAAAGGAAATCCTTACTCATAAGACATGTGGAAACAACATCAAGCTTCCACATCCCAATCCTCGACAAGGTTGGCAAAAGGTCTTTGTAAGCTCTGTAAGAGGTGAGGCTCCTTGTTCAAACATGTAAAGGTAACCAACCTGAAGAATTAGTTTCTTCTGAATGTGCAAATAAAGAAAATTAGTAATTTCAATTCTTTTTGGTTGACCAACCTGAAGGACAATCATCAAATTTCTCTACTGAGTTTTCATCTAAAGATCCCAGTTGTCGTCCATAAATTGGACCTATCTGCATAGAGATGGAAGACATAAATTGCAGTACTACCATTCGACCTTCATATGTATAGATGTATAATAGTGATGATTAAGAAGGTGGTATCTAATTTGGGACCTATATGACCAGTTGTAACCTTCAAGCAATCTTCACTACTCATATTTGAATTATTAAGCTCTCTGTGTGAAAAACCATTATTTGCACACCACTACGTTTCCTCCTGCAAAGGGGGGTGACTGAACCCCGGTCCCATCCGACGCCAGCTGTTGTGCATTCTTAGCATCACCACATCCAACACCCTTCAGTCCAGTCCCCCAGCTGAAAGGGATGATGTGGTCACCTACCAGGAAGAATGACCCCACAGTAAACAAATCACCGTCAACTGCGGAGTGGGATAGATCCCCCACCTCCTCTAGCACCCCTACGTAAGCCATCCTAGCTACTACCGCCTCCTTTAAGGCATCTTCACCCTCCGTGATCAGTGAGTCCCCACAACCGCTCTGCACGCTAGTTGTTTCAGCATGACCTTATATTTGAGGCATAACTTCAAACACCCCTTGGGCACCCCACCCCTGACAATGACTCCAACAACCAGTCTGACACCTGATCAGAGGAGAATGGGGTCACGTTCGCTGACTCCTCACATGAAACTGAAGAAAGGGGAGAAGCATCCCCATCCAGCTAGCCACCATCACCCAGGTCTACAAGGGACTGATTCCCCAACCCCATCGCACCCTGGGTGGTCTTTCAAGATAGGAAGTGTGCTTGGAAGACCGAGATGGAAGGAGAGTGGAAAGGAGTCGGTGAGAGGAGGTGTTGGAGTAGAGGGGTCATGTTTGACCTGATCCCTGATTTGCCGGCTCCGTTCCATACCCAGACTCCCTCACACTCCCTCGCAAAGTCACTCGGAGTCCCCTTAAGCTTCCATTTCCACCACGTAACACTCCCTCTAGACCACCACCTAGGTGACGCCGCGCTAGCTTCCGCTTCGTAGAAATAAGGCGAAGAAGCACTGGCTTTTGTATCTGTCCTCACATTCCACACCCTCCTCGCCACCAAGGGAAAACTCGACCGAGCCATGTCCTCGTTGCGTGCCCTTAGGCCAAAAGTCATTGTGGCGGTTGAGTAGGACGCCGACCATGATGCCCAATGTTTGTCGGATAGGTTCGCGGAGACGCTACACCACTACCAAGCGCTATTCGACTCTATAGTCGGGGTGGGGCTCATTGCACCAGACGAGAGGGTGACAGTCAAGGATATGCTGGGAGAAGAGCTAGAGAACATCGTCGCGTGTGAGCGATCATACAAGATCGAGAGGCATCAGACCGTAGAAAACTGGGTCGCAAGGTTCCGGTCTGCCGGGTTTGTGCCGTTGGGAGGGCTGTTGTGGGCTGAGGAAGCAGCGACACAAGGAAGGAGGGTCGTCGAGGTGCTCAGATTCATTCTTGTTGTTGCTGCCATGCCTCAATACGAGTATGGAGTCGTCGTGCGAAGGGGTTGTCCACCACAGGATATCCACCGAAGAAGAGCATGATCAGTACGCAAGATAGATGCACCCGCACTCCCTCGCCGGACGCCACCAATCTCTACCAGCACCTAGCTAGGGCGACGATCGGCCAGGACACTCCACGCGCTGGTCTGAGGAGCGGAGAGCTAGATCAATCGGGAAAGAGCAGAGTGCTAGATCAATTAGACTATCGTGATTTTTGGAGCGAGAAGGGGAAAACTTGGAGCTGGAAGTAAATTTTGTGTTACCAATTACTTTTATAATTTGGCATGGCAATTTAAGATCGCCACTAATTAAAAAATAAAAATGCCTTTAATGTTATGTCCTTTTTAGAAACTCTATAATAGGTGGTTTAGAGGCATTTTAATTAAAAATTCCTATATATTAGAAAGATAGTGGCTTTGTTTTTATAAAATCCACTAGAATAAATGCCACTATTGGGCAATTTTGTTGTAGTGAATAGGTATGGATTGATGTGTTGAACCTATCTGGAACCTTTGCAGGACATGCGCTGATCTCTTGACTGCCATTTACCAAGGTACCAGTACAGTGTTGCTTCCCGGACCTCATTTGAGGAAGAAGGAGTCTGATCTAAAAGGACCTAGGTGTCCTTCATTGTTTGATCGTATGATTAATCCACCATGGGTATTCTAGACATTTCAAAAAAAATATTTATATTGGCCGCATGAGATTTCAAGCAGGTTCAATGATCATGATGCCCTATCTCCGAGTTTTATGTTATCACGCTTCACAAGAGTATAACATTCATTTGGTTTATCTTTTTTATTGATAATGTTTTAATTTGTATAATTGATGGTAAAAAAATTAGATGACAGAAAATTGTACAAATATAAGTTTTTGACATGAGAAAAATCCATTTTTTTAAATTAGGACATTTAAATTGTAATAAATCAAAATACATATCTAATAAACATTTGTAATGAAATTAGGTATTAGAAATCTAAAATATGAACCCTAGGAAGATTTTGGAGTCCCTATTCATATTACATTGGGTTTACAACCACTCCTGCAATGTTATTTTTTATGATGCTTCAATTGAGGGACATAGGTCTTGCTTCCTATTATTGCATGTGACATTAGACAAGATAACTAATGTAGCATAACAATTAGGCACTTCTTTATGTCTGAGATGCATCTTTCCATCTCTTCTTTCCACCCATTTTACTTAGGCCAATGGCTTTCTACGGTCTTGGCCTTGCCTTAGTTAGTTCTAGTCTAACTTATCTACATGAAACTCTTAGTTGATGATATTATTATATGGAAAGACAATTCATATAATGATGAAATATTATATGCCTCATTCTTTCTAAAATCTCATTATCTTGTTTACTTCATTTGAACTACCTACTTGCAATTAGTCCCCTATCAAACGGGATGTCCTATTTCTCTTACTCCTTTATTGAAAATGCCTAGATAAGTTTATTATGCACACACACAACACTTTTTTTAACTCTTCTTTTATAAACTTTTTTGGGCATGAGTTCCCCTCCACCTAAAGCTTGAGCAGCCAGTGGACTTCATGTTTCTAGATATAGGAGTTGGAGAGAAAGATTAAGAACAATATATCCAAGTGTAGAGAAACCTCCTAAGATTCCTTGGTGGCACTCCACCTCCTTTAACCTAGTAGATACTTACTTTAGATTCCATTTTGATCATCATGGACCAATAGGATAAACAATTATCTTTCTTGTGATAGACTTAGTTTCCTTCCACTAGAGAATTGTTTTTATGTAACCCATACTATTTTGAATAATAATTCACATTCCCTTCTATCTATTATGATCATTTATATCTTGGGAATTGCATCATTTTATTTCAAAATAAAATTAAGGAGTGATCACATCCTTGGGAGCCACTCCTTATAGTATGGTATCATAGTCGTAGAAGACTATAACCAGCTATCTCAGGATAAATTAGGGTTTCTCTTGAGTATCCCAAACTTTTAGGAAAGGACAACTTTTTGGAGATATGGGATCTGAATTCACCTATGGTAACTCTTTAGGCATACAACTCCTCCAAATATGCAGATCGGGATGTCACACATGGATCCTCCTTTTCAAACCCCTAAAACACAAGTGAACCACAAAACAACAGTTACTCCTTAACGATAAGTGGTCATAGTGATCCCTAATGCATCTTCCATACCAGAATCTTCTTTCACCATTAAGAAAGAACTGGCATTCCTTCATCAATTACTCAAGAACACTATGAGGGGAAGTATCGGTATGAATCAATGTTCTGACTGACCCAAGGAATTCTCACTGGTGATGTTCATTAAAATGTAGCGATTCTATTTCAAGGGTGAAGGAGAACTGTAAATGGTTGATAAAGTCGATGACTAGGTTTTCTCTGGAGTGTACCTTTGAAGATATGGCTTATCACCCACATCAAAAAGTTAGGTTTGATACTTATGATCTGGATAGACCCACTATAGTCTGGTGGAATAGAGTTACACAAACCCAAGGCACTTTAGTTATGACCTAGAAAGAATTTGTTATCCTTTTTAGGGAACAATATGTTTTCTATGCTACTATGAGAAAGAAAGAGGCCGAAATTTACAGTATGAAACAAGGAAATCTAAGTGTGTCAACATACATCTACAATTATTTTTAGTTGAAACGTAATTATATTGTTCTCATGGAATCTCGTAAATCTACCCTCTTCTTAGAAGGCCTTATTTGTCAAGTTATTCATTCTTGTGTGACACAAATCCCACTAACCTTCCAACGTATGGTGGATAAATCTTTAGTTATTGAAGCTTACCTAAGGTAACAATCCTCAATTGTCATCCCTAATAAGACAAAGTATGTTAATGATGATCGATGTGACATTTGGAAGATGGTATTTTGTCATCTCTCTCCAAGAAAATGTTTCCTTGGGGATTCTACATAGAATGTGGATGGAAGAAAAGTCCTATGTCATCAGTGTGGTCAACCAAGACACATCAGACCTTAGTGTCCTCATATTTGATAAGGTCAATCTCTAGTTCAACCACATCCTCCCCAGCAATAGCCCCAACCGCATCCTCCTCAAACTCTAGACAACAACAACAATCTGAAAGGATGCCCTCTTATTGAGAGGAGAGTTGGGTGTGTTTTTGATATGAATGTAGGGGAAACTAATGATGAAAATGAAGTTATAGAAGGTATGGTTCATTTAAATCATATACCTATCCGGGCCTTATTTGATTATGTTTCATCAAATACATTTATAATATCTAAACTAGAAACAATACTCGAACTAGAATCTATGTATATGGTATTCATCTTGTATGTTTAAAACTCCAAGTGGTAAGTTCTTCCTATATTCCCTAAAATCCCTCCCGTTGATTTATTTATATCTAGAAAGATGTTTAGTACGGATTTAATCATCCTTGATATGACTTCTTTCGATGTCATAATCAGGATGAATTGGTTGAAAAGATAAGATGCAACCTTTTTCTCTAGAGAAAACAAAGTAAGTCTTTTACACCCCAATGGGCAGCGCTTATTTGTAAAAGGAAGGAAGCAAGATGATTTCTAGATCATCATCTCAGTCCTCAAAGTAGAGAAGCTCATTACTCATGGTTGTAGAGCTTACCTAGCATCAATTATTTTGAATATTGTACCACCTAACTTAGAAGATGTCGAAGTAGTTCGAGAATTCCCGGATGTGCTTATTGATGAATTTCCTAGACTTCCACCCCTCGCGAGGTTGAATTTTTTATCAACCTTGTACCTAGCATATCACCTATCTTAAAACCACCTTACTGTATGGCACCATCTGAACTAGTTGAGCTCAAGAAACAATTACAAGAGCTCTTGTACATGGGGTTTTTCCACCCTAGTGTTTCACCTTGGGAAACTCCAGTATTATTTGTAAAGAACAAAGATGGTTCTATGTGAATTTGTATAAAAAATGGAATGTTGAATAAGTAACCATCAAGAAATGATACCCACTACCGTGCATCAATGATTTATTTGACCAACAGAAGTCTGCCACTATCTTTTCCAAGATGGACCTTTGAAGTGGTTACTATTAGATTCATGTATAGAATGAGTATATACCAAAGATAGCCTTTCATTCATGATACAAGAATTACGCGTTCCTATTTATGCCATTTTGGATGACCAATGCCCCAACCGCCTTTATGGACCTAATGAATAGAGTCTTTCAGCCCTATCTTGACAATTTTGTAGTTTTATTCATCAATGATATACTTATTTATTCTGAATTGGTGGAACAACATCAAAAAAATCTACAAATTTTTCTCCAATATCTATGAGAACATCACTTGTATGCAAAATTTTCAAAGTGTGAGTTTTGTCTCAATGAAGACATGTTCTTGGGTCATGTGATCTTAGTAGGACAGATCATAGTTGACCCAGCAAATGTTGAAGCAGTCACTAAGTAGCAATCCCTAATGAATTCTTCTAAGATTTGTAACTTCTTGGGTATCACTGGATATAATCGAAGATTTGTGAAGAATTTCTTAGAGTTAGCTCTCCCTATGATAAAATTGACTCATCAAGATGTAAAGATCATCAGGACCCTTGAATGTGAGAAAAACTTCATAGAATTGAAGAAATGCTTAACCACAACACTTGTCCTTTCCCTACTTGTGAAAGGTAAACCTTATTTGTTTTTCACAGATGCCTCAAAACAAGGACTAGATGTTTTCTTATGCAGGAAGGACATATGATTGCATACACATCATATTAATTGAGATGAAGAAAATTGTCCAATGCATGACTTAGAGCTTGTTGCTATTGTTCATCCTCTAAAGATTTGACATCATTATTTATAAGGAGTCCAGTTTGAAGTATTTCAAGTCTAAGATATTTGATGACTCAAAAGTATCTCAATTTGTGTCAACAAAGATGGGTGGAATTCCTTAAGGATGATGAATTTACCATCACTTACCACCCTAGAAAATCCAATGTTGTGACTAATGCTCTAAGCACTAAGAAGAAGTTGTCTATGCGTCGATTTGATTCTTCTTATGGAAAAGTTTTGAACAAGTCTCGAGTTGGAGATGTGTAGTAACCATGGTTCAAGAAAGTGATATGTGGTGTACAAGCAGAGAGGGTATTGCATAGAGTATATGTGGTATGCGGGAGTATATACAGGAGTATATGCGGATTTGGATTTTTTTTATTTCAATAAACTAATTATATATAAAATAATAAAGCAAGATCATAAATTAAAATATATAGAGTAGGCACGTACATCTATTTACTTATAAACATATTAATATGCATTTATGATGTATGATATGCTTATATATGTATATATGTCTATATATAGAATGTGTTTGTAATATGTGTACAAATACTAAAACGTAGGTAAATCGCTGTAAAAATATATGTATAGTGTGTATAAATGTGAATAAATCAAAATGTATATATACATGGACAAATATGTGATTGTATATTTAGGTATATTGTATATGTATCCATAGATGTTAATATATCAAATGGTATTTGAATAAATGTACAAATGTGTGTGGAAATTTTTATATGTATTACAATGTATACATATAATTCAATGACTATATCTCAATTTATATATATAATGAAATGTGTGTATATATATGCATGTATGTACGAAGTGTGTGAACATTATTTTTTTTTTTTTTTTTTTAAAAAATTGGCCATTCCATTCATCCCGTGGCCTGGGCTCGATCCTGGGACCTCTTACTAACAACCTGAGTGTCTAACCATCTTGGTGTCTTCCGTTAGACTAGTGTGTGAACATTAGTTGTGGGCTTTTCGAAAAGTGGAGTTTAATCAGCCACTTAATCAGCCAAGCGGGAGTATATGCGGCCCATGACCGCATAGTGGACCGATTAGTAATATGGGGTGCGGTAGGGTGACTGAATATGTATATGCGGGAGTATATGAGGCTGTGCAGACCAATTTCCCGAACAGTGGTAGTAACAGAGGTTGGTGATGATTCCACAATGGAAAGGTTGAGTACACAAGGTAAGTTTATTAGTTACTCCTTAACTGGATTTCTGAGGTCACTTCTGCTCAAATACCAAGTGCCAATATTGAGGAAATGAAAGTTCTAATGGAAGGTCCATAGTCAGAATTCTTGATTGGAGTCAATGGTTCTATATGCTTCCAAGCTCATGGGTTGTAATATACAATCCACCCTGGTACTACAAAAATGTATAAAGACCTCAACTAAGGCTTCTGGTGGAAGAATATGAAAAGATACACAACTACCTTTGTGGTCAAGTGTCTGACCTATCAATAAGCAAAAATAGAACATCAAAGACTTGGTGGTCTTCTCCATCCACTTGAGATACTGAATGGAAGTGGGAGAATATCACCATGGATTTTCCTACTGAATTTCCAAAATCAAGAAGTGGTTGTGCTGCAATTTGGGTAGTTGTTGACTATATGACTAAGTCTACCCATTTCTTACCTTTAAAGAGTACTTACACAGTTGTTGACATGGCACAATTGTATGTACATTGGGTCATTCATCTGCATGGATTTCCTAAGGCTACTTTCTATGATAGAGACCCAAAATTCACATCTCATCTATGGAAATAGATACAAGAAAATATGGTCTCTGATCCACACTTTAGCACAATTTACCATCTACAAATTGACAGTAAGTCAGAATAGACAGTACAAATTCTAAAAGATCTATTACATTCTTGCATGATGGATTGGGGAGGCACAAGGGACAAAATTCCTCCATTGGAAGAATTTACCTATAATAATAGCTACCAAGCCAACATAGGGATGCCAAATTTGAGGCACTCTATCGCCAACCTTGCCATTCCCCACTACACTGTGATGATGTGGGATAATGTTCTCTGGTAAAGAGTAGTGACATGCAAATGATAATTGATAAAGTATGCTTAATCAAGAAGCATATGAAGGTTGCTTAGGTTGGACAAAAATATTACACTTTCAAAAAGTGATGGGATGTGAGTTTCTTAGTAGGGGTCTATATGTTCCTAAAAATCAAACCAATTCAATCTATTGCAAGGTCAAAGTGTAAGGCAAGTTGATCCCAATATGTGTTGGGCCAATTGAAATCTTGGATAAAAGTGGGCAGTGTGCCTATCTTCTATGCCTTCCTCCCACTTATGATAAGATTCATGACATGTTCCACATATTTGTTCAGATAAAGTATGTGAAGGATCCCTCACAAATACTATATATAGAGTCAATAGAGTTGCAAGAAGATTTGACATATGAAGAATGTCTTGTGAAGATCCTAGATTCTAGAGTGAAATAGCTAAAGAACAAACATATCAAGCTAGTGAAGGTCCTCGAGAAGCATCATGGATTAGAATAAACTAATTGGGAATTGAGAGATGAAACATTGTGGAACCATCCCACCCTTTGCACTTAAGATTTTGGGGTCAAAGTCTTTTTAAGGGGTGGTATATTCTAACATATTGAAATCTAGGTACTTTCCCTAATTCGGTCACCTTTATTTGATAAATTGAATTTGGTACCTTTCCTCTAAATTTGAGAAACTTTAGGCTTAAACTAACATTATTTGATAATATCCATTTCCTTAAGGGCCTATAAGCAAAACCACCATTACAGGAATATAATCATTACTCTATTTATAAATCTAAGTCTCTGGAATACTCACATGAGATAACGAAGATAAATATAAGGCTAACACATTAAATGGAATCACAAATAACACTGGAAAGGAGTTAATACACTAAATTAATACTTAATGTGTAGATGAAGAATTGAGGTGCTTCATGTTTTCCAAAGATAAAAGAAATACCAAAATTGGTTTTCATATGGTCCAATTTGGTTATCTACCAAATTTTCTTCAAAAAGAGGTCAAATGCACCTTTAAATGGCAAAAGAAAATAGAACCTAAAGTGAGAAAGATAATAAATATCATTTAATGTCACAATTTCTTAGGAACCCCAATGTTCAACAATTTTGGTGCTAGTCATGTACGTGGATTTATAACACACGATACGACATTCTTGGATTTTTGCACATGTTGAACAAATGGCTCGCATGCATCTTCAACCTCCAACACCTTGACCCATAACAATACACTGATAGGAGGTTGACTCGATGATAACTTCCTCTTTGCTTCACCAAGATTGAATGATTCTTTTGCCTATGAGTTTGTCTTCACAAGATGCATCCAAGGAGCCATAACTCGAGACTATTACTCTTCAATATTAATAATGCCCAATTTGACACAATTATGCCTACATTGTTTCCCATCCTTCAACCTTTAAATACACCAACCCCAACCCTTTCCCATTACCAAATCAGATCCACAAACAATCCATGTGTCAGTTTCCACCCTCTCCCTTACCCAATTGTAACCTAGAGCAAGCAAAACTCCTCAATGATGATGATGTTCTATCCTGGTTGCCATCCCCCCAAGGTGGCTAGATCTTGCAGCACCTCCTATCAATTTACACTGTAGTAAGACACTCTTTCCCTTCACCGTAATTTTTCACATCTATACGTGAGTTTTTTGTCCCTTGTTTTTACCCAAACCACCAAGTTCATCACCCTATCTTCTCTCTTCCATTTCTGATTCGTGAGGGTGCTCCAATGCACCTCATGATCTACCCTGACTAGAAAAAGGTATAGATCGATGTATCAAACCTATCTGATTGATCTATCGATAACATTTACCAAGGTTACCAATGCACCTTGCTACTGTCCAGGCCTCATTTGAGGAAGAAGAAGGGTCCTTGTCTACAAGGACCTAGTTTCCCTTTCTTGTTTGATCTTATGATTAGTTCTACATGGGTATTCTCAGCATTTAAAAAATTCTTATGTAGATCCAATGACCACACTGCCCTAGCTCTAAGATTTATTCTTTCACGCTTCATAAGGGCATAACGTTCATTTGTTCTATCTTATTTCATTCAAAATATTTTAATCTTTAAAATGTGTAGTAAATAATTTAGAGGTTAGAAAATTATAAAAATATATGTTTTCTACTTGAGAAAAATCCACACAAATTTATGGTGTCATTTGCAGAGTCAAAATCCATGTTTTTTAGTGAGGACATTAAAATCTTAATAAATCAAAATACATATCTAATAAGCATTTATAATGAAATTAGGTATCAGAAATCTTGAATCTGAACCCTAGTAAGAATTTGGACAGGCTAGATGTTATTTGAGAGGTATGTGTAGTCCCTATTTGATATCTAGGCATTAAATTGACTTTTTGTACAAACTTCTTATAATGAGGCACCTCTTGTTATCCTTACTCTCTAATTAAAATCTCATACCCTTTGTCTAACAATTATCCTGATTTATTTTGATATTCATTTATTCATATTACATTGGGTTTATAACCCCTCCTATCATGTTATTTTTTTATTATGGTGTAATTGATGGACCTAAGTCTTGATCTCTATTATTGCATGTTCTTTTGGACAATATAAATAATGTAGCATAACTATTAGGGTGTCTTTCCACCCATTTTGTGTCATTCCACCTCTTTTATATACATGGAGGCATCTTCCCACCCAGGGTGTGTATTTACACCCATTTTACTTAGGCCAATTACTTAGTGGGGTCTTGGCCCTACCTTGGTTATTTCTAGTCTAACTTGTCTATTTGCAGCTATAAATTGATGATATTGTGATATGGCAAGACAATTCATATAATGATGAAATATTACTTGGCTCATCCTTTTTTAATCTCATTTTATTATTTACATCATTTGATCTTACCTACTTTCTATTAGCCCCCTCCCAAATTGGGAGGACCCATTTTCCTTACTCCTTTATTAAAAATGCCTAGATTTGTTTATTATGCACATACACAGTGTTTTGTTGAACTCTTCATTTATCTAATTTTTTGGGTACGAGTTCCACTCCACCCAAAGCTTGAGTAGTCCCTGGACTCAGAGTTTGTGTACCCAAGAGTAGGGAAATATGATTTAGAACAACCTAGACAAATGTAGAGAATCCAACTGAGATGCATTGGTGGCCCTCTTCCTCCTTTTATCTATATGATATATTTTTTTAGATTTCATGTTGTCCATAATGGTCCAACATGATAAGAAATTATCTTTTCTTGTATTCACTTAGTTTCCTTCCTTTGCAAAACTATTTTTATGTATACCATACTATTTTGAATAATATTATTCTTTCCCTTCCATATATTATAATTATTTATATTTTGGTAATTGCATCATTTTATTCCAAAATCAAAGTAATGAATGGTCCCATCCTTTGGACCCAGTTCTTATAGGTCCATACTAATAAATGAAATGGGTCTCCTTGTAGTAATCATAGAATTATGAGAAGGATATCCGAAGTGAGGATCAAGACCTTAAAGGTTCGACCATCAAGATTAAGGAGTGAGTCCTCGGGTGTGACTCTGGACCTAAATCCTCTACTATGAAAATCTATGTCCATGTAGAATAGATTCTGATGAAATGAAAGTTATGAAATATTATGATATATGATTTTTTGTTATGTTGTTTCCTATCTCGTGTACTCAAGATGAGGACGTAAGCCTTTTTAGGCAACTGTAAGGTGGACCAGGGTATGTTGTTGATATCTTAGGGTGGTCCGCTAAACCCTAAGATAGTGATGGTGAGTCGTTAACATGATAATCAAGCATGGAAACTTCTACTTGGTGAGGAACACAATAAGTAGTTTCAGGGAAAATGAATAAAAGATGAAAAGCCATGTGCAATATGAGTTGAATTTTTTTACATTCCATATATAGCTAGCTGATAAATCTACTATTGTTGAATGTGTTTCTTGTAGAGATCAATCATTCTTTCGATAAGATAATATGTTTCCATATTCTCATTTGTATGGTTTGGAATACGATCTTAAATATTGAAAAGTTGTTGATGCTGGGATTTAATAGTCACTCTGAATATGATTTGTATTTATTGTTCATTCAAATAGTTCAATTTAATAGACATATATAAAGTGTATTCTAGCTTTATGACTACCGAATGTGTTCCTGGTTTGACTAGTGGGGTGTCATAGGGATTATGTTATTGTTATATGTTGGTTCTAAGTGTTTCATTCTTGAATTATTTCTTATAGGATTGTAGTTTTGATGTAACTAGTATTTGCTGACATGTTTATAGATATTCTCTTAGAAATGCCTAGGAGTTAGGCATGGACTAAATGAATAACTTACTGATTGATTAGATTACTATCATAAAAAGTTGCTTCTAAGTTCAATATACTTAATGTCATGCTAATTCATGTACTCAACTTGAGTGGGAGGTACTCACTCACTATATCTCTATATTAGTCTCATGAGGTTGTTTTGAATTTTTTTAGTATAATATCATCCATCAAAGAGGTCATGACAAAGAACATGTAAGTAGAATAATATATCTTAAAATGTCCATGTACTCTCTTTTTCCTACGATGGTTAGTATATCAAGTTTGTTCTTTCACGTGTTTGAAATTGATGTAAACTGCACTATATGTGAGGAATAAGATATGATTCAACTTTTAATGGAGTTAAATAAAATTTGTAACAATTTGACATTAGTTAATGAGTTCTAATGAGAAAGGAAAAGGAAAACTTTATGTATGTTTTTCATATACTACATTGATTGTGTTTGTTGAGAATTTGATGTTTTTACCTTTTTTGGGTTTAGCTTTAGAGTTTTAGGAGGGGGTGAATATATATTGTGGTACTTTAAAATTCAATAAAAAACTTAAACCAATGAAGGAGAGGGATACAAGGAAGACACATGCATTTAGAGTGGTTACAACCTTTGAATCAAAGGCTGTCAGTCCACTACCCAATTGTTTCCAATTGGGACTTTGAATGTGATTTATTTTATTTATCTTGTGAGGATGTTACCATAAAATATGATCACCTTCCACCTCCTTGAAGTATCCTTCACCTTGAAGTAGACTAAACCTTCTTGAAGAAGCCTTCATGAAGTAACTTCAAGCCCTTAGAGAAACCTTCACCATCATGAAGTAGCTCCACCACTTTGAGGTAGCCTTCACCTTGAAGTAGTCTCAATCCTCCATTGAAGTAGCCTTCTTGATGTAACCTCAAGAAACCTTATAGAAGCCTTTTTTCCTTTAAGTATCACTAAAAAACCTCCTTCAAATAGCCTCCAATCCTAGGAGTAGTTAAGGACAACAAATACAATACAAAGGAAATAGATTAGAGAAGGAAATACTTAACCAATGAAGCACAAAATCTTGATTCCTATATCAAGCGTTTAAACCTTCCTAGTGTATGATAATTGATGTGGGAGTACTTAACCAATGAAGCACAAAATCTTGATTCCTATATCAAGCGTTTAAACCTTCCTAGTGTATGATAATTGATGTGGGAGTAGTTCACTAGAAGGTTGAAGCAAAGAGATGAAGGATTGGAAGTGAGTGCAATCTTGTACTTCTCTCTCAATTGATTGCTCAAGTGTAGCAAGTTTCTTTCTAGTTCCCTAAGGTCACTCCTATTTATAGGAATAGGTTCCAAAGTGACTAGAGTACGATTTAGTTGAGTCTAGAGTGTTCAATAGCCATTTAGGGTCAACTTACATTAGGTACAATGGCTAATTTAGTCATTAAGGATAGAAAAATCTAGTTACTTTCTCAGTCGACAATTTCTTTGACCGGATGACTTGTCGGTCGACTACCTTATCAACCGAATATGAATCAAGTGCATTGGTTCTCTCTAAAAGCTAATTTGTGCATTAATCACATTGGTTAACAATTATAATGTTTCCTTGTCAGTCAAGAATAATTTTCGCCAAGTGAACTCAGTTGACAATGTATTGACCGAATTTTAAGTCAGAGTATGTGTTAAGTATGCAGTTCATGTGATGCCCTGAAACTTTGACTGTAGGGATTCTTAATCGACTAGTTTCTCGACTAGAAGTGTTCCAGATGAAAAATTTCTCGACCAAAAATTCTTCTATTTGAGTTTTAAGGGAAACTTACCAAGTGATTCGGTGCACTCAGTCCTCGACCAGTGTGTGTCTTGGTCGACTAAGGTTTTTGACTGAGTTATATCTCGGTTGAGGATTTTCTCGATCAAAAATATCCTTGTTGGTTATTTCAAAATCTTATCAAATGATTTCATTAATTAGGTTTATTGGATCTAGACTCTAGGGGTAGATCCTACATAAGATTTTTAGGTAGTTAGAAAAGATCTAAAGCTTGATTTACATGATATCTAAGTATGTGAACATTATATACTTGTACAAGTTCTTACATTGAGTACAATCGTGAAGATATTAAGCATTTAAGCGCATTGATATTCAACTATCCACTTAGTATGATATCCTCATCTTCTTGAACCCTAAAATACTCAAGTAGCATCTTAGATCCATAAGAAAGAAATGTTTGTTGCAATCGAAACAAAGGGTATGCTATTGTCCAATTTTGCCAACACTCTTCCCTTTTTTGAAGATGACAAACATTGTTAAAATATAAGAAAACTATTTTAAATGAAATGAGTTTCATACTTGTGACATTCCTAGGATGAATAAGTCCTTGTATCTTAGAAAATGTATGCTAATTTTCATAACAAGATATAGAACATGATATCCATCTATTAGGGAAATTTCGTACTAATTATTGTCAAGCCAAGAGATAATTAGATCATGAAGCTCATGAAAATATTTTTCTTTATTTTATATCTCCCCCTTTGTCATTTAAAAAATATAATTAGATGTGTGAATCCAAAATACTCCCACTTAATTGATTGCTCCCCCTTAATTTATTATTTCTAAGAAATATGTCAAATTTAACCACAATTCAAAAATCAATATTAATTTCTCAACTATTTACAAGGGATGTTAATCCCTAAAATGATTTTATATTCTTGTAGCTCACTTTGGGATCAATAAAGGT
Source organism: Alisma plantago-aquatica (assembly GCA_963693085.1). Classification (NCBI taxonomy): domain Eukaryota; kingdom Viridiplantae; phylum Streptophyta; class Magnoliopsida; order Alismatales; family Alismataceae; genus Alisma; species Alisma plantago-aquatica. The sequence goes on along the minus strand of OY856412.1, from coordinate 1,178,807,003 downwards.
ATCTCTAACCAAATATAAGGGATGTTAAGCCCATATTTTCATAGAGCATGCAAATTAATTTATTGAGAAAACAGATCAAATAGAGCTATTGTCTAGTTACCAATGAGAGGAATGTTACATCCTTCCTGATAAAAAGACCTAACAAAGTAAATGTAGTCGACATTAATTTCTCAACCATTTACAAGGGATGTTAACATCTAAAATGATATGAGAATTATTAAAGCTCATAAAAAAATCTCTAGACCAAATATAAGCCCATATTGGTGTAGAGAATCCAATTAAGAGCATGATAAGAAAGGTATGTACATTATATCCAAAATATTTATGAGCTCCCCCTAAATCTCTCAAAAGTGATCTAAAATGTGAAGATATTTCAAATCATAATCAACTTTAAAATCAATTGATCAAGTAAGATAATGATTCAATTTTTTTAATCTTTAAGCAATTTTCTTTCTTGCACAATTTTGAATTAATAATTTCTCTCATTCTAAAATTTGTAATGAATTAAAATGATGAGCAATTTACATGATTAATATATTAATGTTATATACAAAATAATTTGATTTATAAATAAGCTTTTTTGTCAGTCTTGTTTTGGGTCAACCACGACTTCGAATGGGGTGCCCCTTAGTTGTTCTCCTTGTCGCCCGAGAGGTAGTTTTGTATAATTTCAAAATTGTAGCTTATCTAGAATGATCCAAGATATAACATTTTCTTCTATATTAGAATAAAGGACAAATCAGATTATTTTTTGTATGCATATTCAATCTTGTTACAAGTCATGGGTTTAAGAAACATAGATTTCTTATTTTGTGATTATATTAAGAAAACAATTTTATATTCATTTGAAGAGTATGATGTCCTTATGAGTTGGTAGATTCAACTAACATATGAAAGGTTTCAAGTCTAGCCATAGATGCATAAGTCATATCAAAGTCTATTTCCTCTCATTGTATCATAGCTTTATTTAGTTTATTTCATCATGCCCATATAGTTCCAATGAATGTTTTGCCTTTAAGACTAGGAACAAAATCTTATACATTATTCTTGGTAAACTCATATAGAAATTGTCCAATAATCATGTCTTTTAGGAGATATGACTAAGTCTTGAGTTTTTTGTGTATAATCATCATTTATTCTTCAACTCTCATAGATGTAGACTTATAAATCCTAGATGCTTTTCTAGATGTTGATTATTCAAAGATAAAGACTTTAATGTGAGTTAAGATTGAATTTGTCTCTACCATCTTTTGTTGAAGAGAAAACAACATCCTTTACCAATAATAGATAAAATTCACATAGAAACAAATAAATTTATGTGAATGAGATCTAATGATCTAGTAAGAAAAGTTTTAGTTCTGAAAAGATATCTTAAAATAGAAATCTTAGATTTATCAATAAAAAAGTTTAGGTAATGAGCATATTCTAAGTGACTTTCTTGTATGAACAATCTATATATGCCATAAACAATTCATTATTTTTGATAAGTCATTTAATAATGGTATCCATAGAGTTAAGAGGTTTACAATTATTTTTTCTTTATCAACAACCTTGATATTTTCTTATGAATCATAACTATTGTTAAAACACTTTATGATGTAGTTATTTGACAAAATAGCACATTTCCATTACATATGCCACTAGTTTTACCTTTAAATTTTCTCAGACTATGACCAATAACTTTACCTTTTGTCCAAGTGTATAAAAGGCTTCCTTGTTTCCAATCATATGTTTTTAGAGCAATTTCTATAGACCATCCAAGCCTACAAAGTATGATAGTTCTGGTACCCATATGGTGATCATTTTGGTTATGAGTGATTTTCACTATTTTGAATATATATGAATTAGAATGAAAGTCATTTTACAGTCATCAAGTATTGATTTCAAGTAAATGCAATCAATAACAAAATTTTCTGACAGAACTTCTTTCGATCAAATTTATTTTTTGACTGATATGCATCCTGATTGATATTTTTGTTGAACGATATAGTTCTATAGATTTTCCAGAACATATACTACTTCGAGTATGAACATTATATTTCTTATTCCATTTGTTTTATCCAACAAACACATTTAATCAATCAACTAATCAATGATATACAAGTTGAGGTAAGACATTATGAATTAAAAACTAAAGTTTAGGTCAAATCTTAACTAATATGTTTAACATTTGTAAGTTGGAGGTTTTGTGACCCAAGTCAATTCAATATCCTTCCTTTTCCTATATGGAAAAGAAAATGAATAATGACCAAAATGTAAATAGTAATGACAACAAATAAAAACAATTTCATCTCTCTTCTTAGCAATATGTTCATGATCTAGATTGTCTCTAGGCACATACACGACCTTGGTCATAGGCACTTATGTTTTTCTTGTTCTAGGCCTTTTTTACAATTTATCTTTAGTTATATAACCTAGGCCTATCCTTCCAACTTGTCTAATGGAATTTTCTAAGATTTTATCCAGAATATCATTATCCTTCAAGCTATTATCATACTTTTGCAACATAACAATTTCATCCATTTTCTTTGTAATGTCTAACTTTACTTGATCTAAGCTAGAAAGCAAGTTATCTCTTTCTTTGATAAGAACATCATAGTCTGAGTGAGTACATAGAACAAGTTGAGTTTCAAAATATTTATTTTAGCAAGCAATTCAACCTTTTCTTGTGAAAGAAGATTATTGTTGGTTTCTAGAGAAAGCAACTGGATATTGTAATCATTGATAGATGTTTTCAATGTATCTTTTTTAGACATAAGACTTTCTTTTTCAGAAGTAAGTTCATACAATTTAGCATGCAAATCATCATTAGTTTTTGTAAGATTCTTCAATTTCCTTTTACATTCAACATATTTATCATGTAGTTCTTCAAGAATAGTGATGAATTCTTCTTTAGATAAATCAAGAATACTTACCTCATTTGAATCATCATCGTCTTATTTTGTTGTGATACATTCTACTTCTTCTTCTTCACTTCCGCTACCATCACTTGGTTCATCCCAAGATGCTTTGTATGCTTTGTCTCTTTTTTCCTTCTTCTTGGATGGACATTTCTTTCTCTTCTTGAGTTTAGGGTATTCATTCATGACATGTCATTCTTCCCACATTCAAAGATCCTAAGAGAGGAGGAGCAGGAGGAAACACTAGAATTCTTTTTAGATTTAAATCTTCTATATTTCTTACCATTTACAGTGAGTGCCTCTTCTCCATTGTCCATTCCACTTGTCTCATCACTATCTTGAGTGATGACTTGTGCTTTTGTTGATGCTTTTAATGTTATGTCCTTCCTTCTTCCTTTTTGAAGTTCCAACTCCAAACATTCTTCTTCTTCAAGAGTAACTTCTGAGTCTCTAGATTGCCAATGAGCTGCTCCATCTTCAACTGGGTAAGGTCATTAGATTCTTCAATGGTTGTGACCTTTGGCTTGTACTTTGGAGGCAAGGATCTAAGAATCTTAGACACTTGATCTTCCTCACTTGTTTACTTACCAAAGGCATTCAAACTATTAACAATAGAAGAAAACCTTGCATACATTTCACTAATAGACTCATTAGGTTTCATACGGAATTGTTCAAACTGTTGTTTAAGAATGTTAATCTTTGTACTCTTAATTTGAGTTCTACCTTCATTTGTAACCAAAAGTTATTGCCATATTTCGTAGGCAGTTTCACATGAAGATATTCTATTAAACTCACCAATGTAAATAGAACAATATAAAATACTTACCAATTTTGCATTCAATTGAACTTGCTTTATCATTTTGGGATTCCATGTCGCATATTCTATATTCGGAAGCTCATAGGTCAAGTCCAAAGATCTAGGTTGATCCCTTGGAAATAAAATTACATCCTTCTTTTCCAATAAGTGTAGTTACTTCCATCGAAAGGTGGTGGCTGAGTCACATGTATTCTGTCAAGGTTGAGGTTGTATAGAACACCATCACCCATTAAAGACCAATTAAGTCTCTTTGAATACCTTCTCTGAGACCAATTAAAAGATCTAGAGAGGGGGTGAATAGATCATTTGGTACTTTAAAGTTCAATTAAAAACTTAAACTAAAGAAGGACAACGAAATAATGAAGACACCTTGATTTAGAGTGGTTCCAACCTTTGAATCAAAGGTTGTCAGTCCGCTACCCAATTCTTTCCAATTGGGATTTCAAAAGTGATATAATTTATTTACCTTGCAAGGATGTTACAAAAAAATACAATCACAAACCACCTCCTTGAAGTAGCCTCAACCTTCTTGAAGTGTAGCCTTCTAAAGTAACATCAAGGCCTTAGAGAAGCCTTCATCACCTTGAAGTAGCTCCACCACCTTGAGGTAACCTTCACCTAGAAGTAGCCTTTATCCTCCTTTGAAGCATCCTTCTTGAAGTAACCTCAAGAAACCTTGGAGAAACCTTCTTTGTGTTGAAATAACTCCAAACAACCTCCTTCAAATAGCCTCTAACCATAGGAGTAGTTAAGGAGAACAAATACAATACAAAGGAATTAGATTGGAAGATGGAAATACTTAACCAATGATGTACATTGTCTTGATTCCTATATCAAGTGTTTAGACCTTCCTAGTGGATGATGATGGACGTTGGAGCATTCCTATAGAAGGTTGAAGCTAAGAGATGAAGATTTCAAGTGAGTTCAAGATTGTAGTTCTCTCTCATTTGATATCTCATTTGTAGCAAGTGTGTTTCTAGTGCTCTAAGGTCACTCCTATTTTTAGGAATAGGTTCCAAGTGACTAGGGTACAATTTAGATGAGTCTAGGGTGTTCACTAGTCGCTTAGGGTTGACTTCCATTGGGTACAATGGCTAATTTAGTCATTAAGGATAAAAAAATTAATAACCTTTCTCGCTCGACAATTTGTTCAACTGAATGACTTGTCGATCGACTACCTTATTGAATAAATATGACTCGAGTGCACTGGTTCTCTATAATGGCTAACTAGTACATTAATCACATTGGTTAACAGTTGTAACATTTACTTTTCATTTGATCATAATTTTGGCTGAGTGAACTTGGTTGATAATGTGTTCGATCGAATTTGAAGTCAGAGCATTTGTTAACTATATAGTTCATGTGATGCTCTGAAGCTTTGACCGGAGGGATTCTCAGTTGACTAGTTTCTTGACAGGAAGTGTGCCAGTTGAAAATTATCTTGACCAGAAATTCTTTAGTCTGGATTCTAAGGGAAACTTACCAAGTGATTTGGTGCACTCAGTCTTTCACCAGTGAGTGTCTCTGTCGACTAAGGTTTTCAACCGAGTTATGTCTCGGTTGAGGATTTTCTCAAACAAAAATATCCATGTTGGCTTATTTGAAAATCCTATCAAATGATTTCTTTAATTAGGTTTATTGTCCTCTAGACTCTAGGGGGGTCGTAACTAATGGTTCTGAGTAGATAGGAAAGATATAACGCTTTATTTACATGATATCTAAGTACTTGTACATTATATACTTGTACATTATATACTTGTACATTATATACTTGTACACATTTTTATATTGAGTACAATTATGAAGATATTAAGCATTTAAACACATTTATCTTCAACTATCCACTTAGTATGATCTCCTCATCTTCTTGAACCCTAAAATGCTCAAGTATCACTTTAGATCCACATGAATGAAACGGTAGTCATCATCTAAACAAAGGGTATGCAATGTCTAATTTAGCAAACAACTTACACAATGGTTTTTCATTATATTCATCATTTCAGATAGAACCCTTGTCATTTTTTATTAGAGACATTATAAGGTGCATATGTGACCCTATTGGAAGATCGATTCAAACTTCTATGACACTCAGTTATCTCACTAAATCTCTATTATTGATTTTTCAGGTAAGTTCTCATATAGTGACCAAGTGTCTTAAGGAGGTTTTTCAATGAAAATGCCCTCACATGATGAATCTACCATACTTTGACATAACGTGGTCAGAACTAAGTAGAAAGATTGCACCACTTGCTACTGTGCAAACTCCTAATGGAGGAAATATCTATGTAGTTGATGAAATATCTTCCAACTATCATGAAAGATATCTTGGCTCATTTGACTACAATTCCATATTGATTTCCTAATGAGTGTCAACATATAAATAGAATAAAACTTCTTCAAACATACATTCTTCATATTCTTCCAAGTTACAATATTAGTTCTTGAGTTTTACCATTCATTAGGTTTATATTTCAAGGTTAATGGGAACATGATCATGAAGTGACATCATCATTGGTGGCTAGGGTGTGAAAGGTTGAGCATGTCTCAGTGAAGGAGTATACATGGTAGTATCAGTTTTTCTTATCTAATCCTTATAAGTTAGTGAGCATTAAAACTTGTATAGACAACATAGAGAAAGCTAATCCCAACATATCACTTGTCCTCTTAGTAACTGTAGAAGTGCAGTTTCCAAAAATAAGTAGTCTAGTAGAGGCCAAGGAGGTTGATGTTTATCATGTTCTACTTCAACATTTTCATTGTGACCATGATGGTGTGGTACATTTGGATCTACCATTTCTTGCTCTTGTAGAGCTCATGTGGGCATGTTTTCCCACCTTCAACTACCAATACTAAGGTCCTCCAAGAAGGACTCAATGAAGAATAACTGGTAAGAAAACATGCATTGTCACCTACACATGCACAAAAAAAACCAACTAGAGAAAGTTAGGAAACTAAAATGCACAAGTAATACATAGAATAAAGAGTATAAATAGTGATGACAAATGGAAGAAGTCTAATTAAAACAAATTAGCTATACTAGTTGCCACTCTCCCTATTTACATAGCCAAAAATCTTGATGCCCCTATGTCGAACTGGGAGACCAAATTATAGCAATGAGGCACACTACATGAAATGATTCACAAGTGTTTGGGCATAGGATGTAGTATATGAGAAACAAGTGCATGGTCAATTCCCTAGGGTGTGATGGTGGCACTATAGTTAGCCAATTTCCTAATGTGTTGTGTAAGGTTTTATGGTTTAAAAAGAAGTTGAGTTAAATTAAGGGTGATACAATAAAAGAGAGAAATATTTAAACCTACACTTAATCTTCAAAATCAAGTCTAACTAATAAGATAGGAGATAAATTAACACCAACTAAAATAGCAACCCTAATTAATCAAAGAAGGTGAGAGAAAGAGCTAGCTAAGACGAAACAATTTAGTGACTAAATTACAAAACTAGGTTAAGGAAGAAGGGAATGAAGCTAATTAAACTAACACTAGCAAGCAAGCAAGGACTCTTTGTGTTTTAACAAGTAGACGTAGATAGTGTAAGGGCCATAGCCATGTACATACATCCAACAATTATGCTACCAAACCAAACAACAAGGAATAGTTTAGCTTATAAATCCTAACTTATTAGTTGGTCGTGGGTGGTATGGTGGTGCATAGGGGCACTAGTACCTATCACTTCCCATCTAACCTCATAAAAATCTTTTAGCTAAAGGATAAGTAAGAATTAGTATAGTTCACCATAGTAGTGATTCTCCTAATAGACTTAGTGGTAAGGGGTGGTATAGGGTATAGGAGAAGGGTGTTTTACCTACTATTACTCCTAATCCAAACATTTAAAATGCTCTTTCTAAGTGCATATGGAGAAGCATACCTAGCTACTAAAATGAAGTATATAGATAGGTGCGGAAAGAGGGGAACAATTTAAGGAACCAATAGTTGTATTGAGGAGATTTTCTCTTCTAGTCTCCTATTTCTCATTCCCTATATACCTTAGTTGTTTCCGCACACCAATCACCATAGACAGAGTTAAGAAGTTAGAACAAGCAATAACATACTGATTGGTAACAAAATCATAGTATCATGCATAGATATTTCCCAACATGGTATCGTAATTCCATATCAACCCCCAAGTATCTCACCAAAGGTCTTAACTAGTCATAATCAAGTAAAGAATAAAAAACTAAGGAGATTAAGCTAGAAAGTTGATGAATGTAGGTGGAGAAGCTCCAATCTTTACAATTAACACCTTATAGAACAAACTTGTGCACCAAGTGGGTGATATCGCATGGGAAATTGAGTGTATATGGTCAAAAAACCTAGTAAACTAGAGTTTCCTAGTGTTAAGTGGAGGAAAATGGAATGCATGGAAGATAAGAGGTCTAGGAGGAGCTAATGGGAGCTAACCATAACTCTCAGCCACCACTAGTGTATATAAAGTGGTTTAGGGGGTCTAGGGTTATAAGGGGGTAAAATAGAAAAAAATGGTAGTAGGAAGCACTAGATTAGGTAGGTGGAATAGACATGGTGGACTCTGAGGTTGTGGTGGGTAGTGCAAGAACAATCTGGTATGTGGGAATTATTAAGGTGGATGAGGAAAAATATTTGGAAGAAAGTGGTGTTTTGGAGGTATCATGGCACTATGTTGATGGTCACCAAGATCATGGTAGAATGAGGGTAGCAGTACCATAACACGTACCATGACCGTATTAAATGTAGGAGGAAGTCATCATGGATTGGATCACAAATGTCATGATGATCAGTTGGCATGACCATTTTGTTTGACACGTCTATGGTGGGTGCAACGACCATTTGTCCTGGCATGATCATGGTGGCTTGGATGTCGTGATCCTTGAAGAACATGTGATCCACTAGATTTTGAAGTCTTGTAAGAGGGTTGTGATGAAGTATTGTAGCCATTATGGGAGAGTTTCCATCCAATTAAGTGTTGGACTTAGCTAACCATGGTAACCTTTGCTCAACTTCTATCCTTATGTCTGGGGGTAGGTTGGAGTTGTCTTTGATGACTCTATGGGCTCCTCCATGCACGATGTAGTCCTAGGGATCATCTATATCCCCCCCTTCCATCAATCTATTCCATATTACATGTAAGATCTTACAGAGATAACCCATAAGTGCATTTGACAACAAACTACTATTAGGAATATGACATGCATTATGAAACATCTAGATGTGAATACGGGATAAAAAGGCACAAGATGGAGACCCAATATAGGGATCCATCTAGGGTGAATCGTGAACATGATCATCCTTGCTCTACCAATTAAGGGGGAAAATGCTTACCAAGGTTTGACTTCATTGACCTTATAAATGTTACATTAAGAAATGGCATCTAGGGTACTTATGTCTTTTTTTCAAATGTAACTGAGGCCAGATTAATCACGTCAATCAAGGTATTAAACAAAATTGATCCCCAACTATTCATATGACCAACTGCGTAAATGGAAATTCCAATTATTTAACTATAAATGTGGATCTATTTGATTAAATGATTTTAAGGAATAAACCACATAAAAATTGTTGTTGATGAAGATTGTAAGCATTTTTGCCTTGTTTATTAGTAAATGAAAGGAATGCATTGGAAAGGTTTCTAGACTTCACTTCTAATTCAAAGAGTATATAATACTATATTACTTGATTTTTTGTTCGATATTAATAAAAAATAGATCAAATGAATTCCTTCTAAAATGTAAGATGTTTAATTATTTCATAATAATAAACTTATTTAAATAAGTTTAGTAGTTTTTGGAACGTGAACATGAATTATCCTTTTTTATTTACATAATAATGGGATTGTTAATATTTGATATTTCTTAGGAATTGAGGCCTCTGATAAAATGATCTATAAAGGAATGATTTGACTACCCATATCACCAAGGTGCACCTCCTTTTGAGGGAGCCCATCACTAAAGAACTTTGTGGTTAAGTGTGCTCAGCCCAGAGTAGACTAGGATGGGTGACCAGTAGGGAATTTTATCTTGGCTTGTGTGTGAGTGAGGAGAAAGCATGCAGTTAAGGCTAATGGTGGTCTGTGGGGCCAGTCGCAATTCCTAAAACTCTACTAGAGCCTTGGGTAGTGGGCCTGAGCATTACAAATGGCATAAGAGGCATAACCCCTCCAGTAGGTGGACCCCCCATGGGCCAATGGCATGGAAATATTTGAGATGTACGGTCCATGCATGTTAGAAAGGTCTATCCATGGTGATGGATCCACCCTTACATTGATATTCATGATCGCAAGATGGGTGTACATGGCCATGTTGAGTCTGCACGGAAATGAGTAAATATTATGAGTCCATGTAGTTGATCCTTAATGAGGATGTCAAGAGTCTAAGTGGGGGAGACTATAACATTCCGTGATTTGAAGCCTCAGATAAAATGATCTTTAAAGGAATGATTAGACTACCCATATCACCAAGGTGCACCTCCTTTTTAGGGAGTCGATCATTAAAAAACTTTTTGGTTAAGCTTTCTCAGCCCAGTGTAGTAATAGGATAGGTAACCAAGAAGTTTATCATGGCTTGCACGTGAGTGAGAACAAAGCATGCAATTAAGGCTAGTGGTGGTCTATGGGGCCAGTCATCATTCTTGAAACTCTACTATAGTCTTGGTCAGTGGAACAACACATTACAAAGATTGTAACATCCTATGGTTTGAGACCATGGATAAAATGATGTATAAGGGAATCATTGGACTATCCATATCACCAAGGTGCAACGTTTTTTAGGGATCCCATCACAAAAGAACTCGGTGGTTAAGCGTGCTTAGTCCAGAGTAGTACTAGGATGGGTGACTAGTTGGGAAGCTTATCAAGTCGTGAGTGAGAACAAAGAACACAGTTCAAGCTAGTGGTGATTTGTGGGGCCAATCATCATTCCTAAACTCTACTAGATCCATAGGTAGTGGGTCCAGTTATTACAAATGATATCAGAGCCACAACCCCTCCAATAGGTGTGGTCCACATGGGCATGTAGCATGCCAGTCTTGATTTGTGCAGTTCAGGAAAGTTGGAAAGGGTTGTCCATGGTGATGTAGCAACCCTAGCACAAGTATTATGTGATCGGAAGATGGGGACAAAGTGCATAGTTAAGGCTAGTGGTGATCTATGGGCCATTCATCATTCTTGAAACTCTACTATAGCCATGGGTAGTGGACCCAAGTGTTACAAATGGTATCAGAGACACAACCCCTTGAGTAGGTGGGGCCCACATGGGCATGTGGAATGCCAATCTTGATTCGTGCAGTCCAGGCAAGTTGGAAATGGTTGTCCATGGTGATGTAGCAACCCTTGCGCTAGTATTTCATGATCGGGAGATGGGTGTCCATGGGCCATTCTGGTTTTGCACTAAAATGGGGTGATATTATGAGGTCATATAGTTTAGCATTGATAAGGACGTCAAGAGTCTAAGTGGGGGAAGATTGTAACCTCCCAAGATTTGAGACCTTGGATAAAATGATTTGAAAAGTAATGATTGGAATGCCCATATAATCAAGTTGTGCCTCCTTTTTAGGGTGCCCATCACTAAAGCACTCTATTCTTAAGTGTGCTTAGCCCAGAGTAGTACTAGGATTGGTGAGCAGTAGGGAATTTTATCCGTACTTGCATGTGAGGGAGGACAAAGTGCACATTTAAGGCTAGTGGTGATCTCTGGGGCCAGTTGTCATTCCTAAGACTCTGCTAGAGCCATGGGTAGTGGGCCCAAGTGTTACAATATTAGTAATGTATTAACATGCATTTTATTTCAATAATTTTGGGACAGTCAATTGTAATAGAGAACCCTAATGATGTTTTTCCCTGCTATGGTCACTCTAGATTCCATCACCTAAAGATAATAATAGCCATTTTGAGGGTAAACCTAGATATAACACAAATCCTAGGATCAATTTTTGTTTTTAAATTTAAATATAAACTCTTAGACCCATGATAGATGAGCATGATACTATATGTAAATTAATGTAACTAATATAAATGTTTCACATCTACTATAACCTATTATATTACTAAATTCCAGTTTTTGTCCTATATCTATTTCCTTAGTTATATATTTTTGATTGAAAATTTATTGCATAGTAATTTTGATTCAATATTTCATTTTTGGGATACAATGATACCCCGTAAAATATAACAGAGGGGCTAACGTGGCACTAAATCTTAATATTAGGTTGCACAAATAAAATCAAGTTAAAACAATTTACACAGATCCTGAAATGGACTAATAGTAAATGATGTGTTATAATTATTGTTATTTGTTGATGTATTAATGTTATTTTTATGTTTTTTAATTGAATATGATGAGAAAATGATTTACTAATATAAATTGTGGTACTAGAAAGTGTTTATAGTGTAGGTGTTCATAATAAGATCAAATCAATGACCCTTCTTTTACCTATGGACACTACCAACCATCACTAAGGGGTGAATATTTGGTTAGTCTATGTATCTAGTCTCTTCAAATTTTGTTATGAATATTATATTGAACCATATATATGAGCTTACTCTTCATCCCCATTAAAATATCAAAATCTCTTCCCAAGACCTTTTCTCACCTCCTTGTTTCACAAGCACTACTACCTCCTAAAGCTTAACCAGTCTTGTTGTTACCCATTTTGAACCCTCCATCTTTTTCATCCTTCGTCCACAACACACTTCCAACCTAATTTTGATCCATAGAAATTCATAACCCATCTGCATGTGTGATCTCCATCCTAATTGGTGTGCTTCTATTATAGACAAACTAGGTGTCACTAGTAGCTCTAACAGACATTCCTTCCTCAATCCCACACATCCTTCTTGCCCCAATAAGGTTTTACCTCCTTTCATCTTCAACTTCCTTCTTCTCATACAACCATTGGGGTCTATAGAAATTCCACTACTTTCATGTTGGTGTGTGGTGCTTTCATACCACATCCTTGGCATTAGCATGTAAACGTAGATATAAGGGAAAAGTGAACCATGTCAATGTCTCCTTATTTCTTTGGATTAGGCACCTCTTGTCCTTCATATTATTTCTATGTAACCATAATTTAATAGCACGTCTATGTTTTCATTAACAAAACACCCACATATCTAGTTGGTCCTAAATTATTAGCACTTCAATGTTCTCAAGTTATTTTTTTGAGGGAATATTATCAGGTTAATTAATTTAGCTAAAAGTTAGTATTGATAAAAATAAATATCAATGTTTGGTATATGAGGTTGTTTCATACAAGTAAATAATTGATATTTATCCCTCATACTAGTGTATTTAATACATATACACACGTAGCAATACACCATAACCATTAATACATAAATCTCTTTTACGAACTAAAGTCATGAAATTATCATCAATTGATACAAATAATTATTTAATTGTTCGATATGCATATCCATTGTTGTTTGAATGCATTGTTAACATTGAGATATTTTATGTGTATCATATGTATAAGTAATGTAACTAGGTTAATATTCTAATAGAACATGTTGGTTCATAATAATATGAACAAGATTATTGTTTGTATAATCATATGATTTTAATCATATGAAATTAATAGTGAAATGAGGTTTTCTCTCTTGTATCGACATATATGACGGATTAATGTCGTTTATCTTGCCATGATTTTTTATTGGACCTAAGCATGTAATTATTTGGCCTATATGATGCTCGTTATATGATAATAATGTTATGTTCTTATATTGTGCATACATATTAATAATGGGTGTATATATACACGTGGTTACATGTATTTTATCTTTTCTTAGTATACAAACTATTGAGAATGTATATAACTAGTGTCTTATATATAGTTATTATTATGTTAGTCATGGTTTTATGCCATGCTGGGTAATATTATAACCTTGAGCTATAATTGAGATGTGAATAGGGTATGACATATGTAGAGTTTAAGCATTATTCTTACTCTTATGTATAGATTATTGGAATTATAGATTTGTGCATGGTATTACATGTATGACATGGTCTTGATGATGAGAAATATATAAACTTAGATTTGATGTTATCTGAATGATGAATAAGTCGATATATGTATGTGAACATATGGATAAAAAATGAAAATATGTAGTTAATTTGTTCATTTGAGTACAAGATATCGGAATAAGTAGTTGAAAATGCAAAAACTGAATAAATCCACTAGAAAGAGATATATATGATGTTATTTTGATACATACTTACTAATCTAGATTTAGATAAAAAATAACCTACTATGGTGATTTTTACCTTGTTATAATATATCAAAATACACATCTATTTCAATATGTACTACAATGTTGTTTCATTAATCTTACTCATCATGTACCATATTACTCAATTATGCAAATATATACTAAATTTGATTTCTTAACCCTATTGGATGCATAATTAGAAATTTGCATATTTCATATTTTAAATTGCTACATATATATGGTTCGCAAAAAATAGGAAGACCCATTCTCTGGCTATCATTAATTGTCTTCCACTATTTTAATTGTCAATTTGATAACCATAAAATTTCTTACATATGGCATGGTAATTATCATTTATATTATCATGGACCCCCTCGATTCATATATCTACCACAAGGAAACCAGAAAAGTGCACCTCCTTAACAAATGTAGCATCTTTCACTGCCATGCTTCTTTTCAAGGATGTATACATTCTTTGTGAGCTATTAAAAAGTTCAGTATATCCTATTATTGATTTAGAATATTTCTATGGAAACATGTACCTAGCATGTTGTCGCAATATTGGAAAAATAAGTGACTTACCTAGATCATGACAACAATATACTAGTTATGACTATTTTCAATCTCTTAGTAAATACTTAGGCCATTCCCTATCATTACATTTTGTGTTGTCACAAACACACCAACATAAAAAATATATATCTTTCATCTTATTTGATCATATCACATCATTCTATCTATTCATAGTTAAACTTCAATCGGTCTATATTTCCTCCCCTCCTCTTGTTCCCAACCCTTCTTAATCTCATGCACAACTTACTACAACTTATATCCTTATTCATTTTCCAACTACATCCCATGATCCAACTCTACACGCTAGTCATTGCAAACCATGACACTCCATTCCTCAGTGATCAATCATTAATCTCTCTTAGTCTTATTATATGAGAGTGTGCCTTGATAAATCTCCAACTAGAGTTGATATACATGGAAAAGTTCAATTTTATAGAAAAATGTTAAAAATGGTGAAAGAGAACAATAATATGTGCATAAAGTGTGAAACCTCCAAGAGGTCGGTTAGAAGTAGTTATAGAATCTAGCAGAGTGGATGAAAGCACCTCGCTTAGAATCTTTTGATCCATTCAATATTGTTGGAAGATATAATTAATTGTATGAATTAGTTGTAGTCATTCTTCCATGGTAGTGAGATTTGGATTGGGGTATGTTCACACTTCATTTTTTATCTTCTCAGTTCAATTGCTATGAGTATGAGATCATGACAAGTGTAAATCTGAATAATTGAAAGAATTAGGCACATATACTTGAACAAACATTAAAGTTAGAAAACATTCAATGAGTTGTGTAACTATAGTCATCACAATATGGAGAAAATGCATTATGGATCACCTTGGAATGAGATGATGACATACGCACATCTTAGATCTACAAGTAATGGGTGAGGGATCTCAAGATGTAATGATAATTTCAATGGAATAATTAACATATCTGACAGACCAAGAGAAATTTGACTAGATCCATGATCAAATATCAATATACAATTTAAACATTAGTTTACAAACTCTTGATGAATAAAATAAAGATGACTCTGGCTTTAATGATTTGAGTTCATTTAGTATACTTTATACATTATAATTATTATGATTAAGAAGGTTGCCTCCTCAAATGGACATCCAACTGATTTACTATCCACTACAAACTATCTTTAGATGAGTCATTAATGCACCAACTAAAGACGATTCCACAACCTGGTCCCTATCACCTTGGAAGCTTAAATTGTAATTTTTTGTATTGCAACCTAACCAATGTCACAAGGTCTAAGGTTATCCAAGGGGGCACCTAATACACACCCATCTTTCCTGCCTATTCTATGCCCACTTGAAACCTTGTTTTATATGCTCAGGGGACATTCATGCACCTTGCCAGGCTTCCAATATGGGAATCCAGACAGAGAAGTAAATGCATGTGACCTTAAGGAAGGACCCAATCAAAATTAAGTTTGGGGTCCTCCTGGTTTCTAACAGAATTAGAACAACAACTAGAATCCTATAATTCTCACTTTGATCGATTCAACTATATTAGTACTACATTTAAAACATGTTTGGATGACTCGAAAACAATGAGGTAAGCATGTACCCCTCACATCTCTTTCTCCCAATGTGATTGAGTTTGCTAGATGACATTCTAAACACTTCTACAAGACTATATAGAGAGGGTGATGCACACATTTTTTTGGTATTTTTTGGCTACTTTGGCTGACTTTATATGATGAATTCTCTTAAAATGCATATGTTTTCATTCATAATTTATCAAATTAGCTTGTAAAGCATGTGCAACAATCATTCTATGTTTTTATGTATTTTTCTTATCTTTTACATAATTTATAATATTCTATATCTGAACTATTGTACATGTATATTATAGGTAATAATATATATTTCTGACAATGTGTTGGTGGTATATACATGATATCAGAATACAATTTCAACATTATTTTAGATCAAACTGGACAAGCTAATAGTGCAACTTGGTGGCACGGCATCCCCAAGTCGGTGCACTAGACTCGGACACTAACTGAAAATATTTAAAATGTTTATTTGATAGCTAATGTTAGAATTGGGACTATTAGTCTCTTTAAGATGAAATTATCAATACTAGGCATCGAATCTCGTCCGTACGTAATTCATGACTTCAGAATGGACAAAGGAGGAGAAAAAGACAAATAACATTGTTGGAAGATTTTAGAGGTGTTTGGAGGTGCAAAAAAAGGAAAATTCTCTTCATCTTTTCCAGATTATGTCATTAATATCTTCTCTTATTAATAGTACCCCAAAATTCATGTTGTACATAGTTTAATTTTACTACGATACCATATCATATATGTCTAGGTAACTTTTCTTCTTTAGAATTTAGGAGTAGCCCATTGTAGTTTGATACATTGGATTGCATATATTTATGAACTAAAATTATTATTGGAAGTATTTCTATAAATTCATATTGCTTTCGATGAATAACGCATGATCACCATGTTCATAATATTGTAGTAATTACTATGAATGTGGGATAAATTCACTCAATGAATTTATATAGATAGAATTAGTATATGATTTCAATAGTCGGCTTAAGATATGGCGCGAGAAAATATAGAAACCTTTCCCATCATTTAATCTTCTAGTTAAATGACATGGAAGTAAGTTTTTTACTAGAGAATACAATGTATTATTATAAGTAAGTGGATGGTATAACAGACACATCTTCATATTAATTAATAATAACTAGTTCATGAAAATGGATGCATATTTGTTACAATGTAGTGAACTAAGGATCCTGATGATTTCATACACTTCTTTCAACCCAACTATAAATATTCTTTCTTAGTTCTTGTTTTAGTTTAGTAAAAAAAAATTGGCCTTTAGCCTAGTAGATTACGATTTAGTTAGTACTAGTTTCTTGTTTTTATAGTTCCAGGATTTTGACACTCAAACCTCAACATTCAATATTACAAGTGACACATATACTTGCATTTTATATGAACGCTTTGCTCTCATTAGAATGCACTCATTTAATCCACGACCCTGATGCTCTCTGACACCTTTGAGGCTCTTTTATTGATTCCTAACCGTAGACAAGCCTACCCCATATAAGTATGTCCTCCTAGATACCATTCACAAGGTTAAGAAACATGGATATGTATCCAAAACAAACTAGACATGGAAAAATATTATCGAAAACTAATTTATAAAGGTTTTCTTGTTTAGAGAAAGGAAACCCTTTCCAGATCCAAACTCATGGATCTATTTGTTTCCTACCTATATACCTAAGAGAGAAAAGAGAGTTGTTCCACCACTCCCTCTAGGACATCAAATCAAGGTAGTTTGGTCCCAACAAACTTGTAGATCCCTCTATCTGATCATGTTCCAACCCTGAATGGTTTGATGATATGAACATGTAGGGTTGATGATCTGTGGTATTATATTCTCATCGCAAGTCCATCTTTTACCAATAGTTATTCTTCATCTCCCCCTTTAAACCCTATATGGGTGTGAGGATTTCATAACCTAAGTTTGATGATCACACATACGCTCAGTCAAATCATTATTAAGGAAATTATGAAATGGATATAAAATGTATCAGATCAAATATCCAGAAAAAAGTTGTATAGTTCTATGAACATGGTCACCCAGAGGCCATGGTAGCCATACTTGACTTATTTTAATTTTAAGGGTGACATGTATTCATTATGTGCCTCCCCTCTCATAGCTTGAAAATCACCTATTTTCACAACTGCCAAATTTTGTCTGTGTTTGTTCGTGTTTCTTTGTTTTCTTGTTCTTTTTTTAGAGGTTGTTCATTCACCCATCTAAAACCAAAATTTAGAAAATGAAAAATAATGAAGAAAATATAGTATAATAAAAAGCATGTGCATATTTAGAGAGTAATTGTCTTCCATGTAGCCATAAATGAAAAAAAATGAGATGATTTTTGGTTATGCTTCTTATAAAGGTTTATGTAGGGCCTCAATACTTTGTTATCTTGCATGTTGCTTATAGGAAAATATTCCTTTACAAATTCCTTTTCAGGAAATTCATTAGTGATTTACAATATTTCTTTTTTATTAAATGTTACGTGATATTTCAATGCCCTCACATGATTGTACAATTTAAAAGATGAGTTTGAGTTTTAGATATCATTGCACTTCACTTCACATGCTCCGATAGCTATAGTGTCAAGTACAAATCACAACACTCGCACTAAATGGATCAAAATACACTTGGATATTAGTAGTGACAGGGACCCCACTAATGTGGGATACAATTTAGCCCAGAATGTGTGCACTTTCTTGTACCAAATACCAACAAAACAAAGGGCATTCAATTCACCTCCAACATGTATGAAGTAAGATTGGTGATATGTTTGTTATACTCATGTGGGATAAAATGAGGGAGAGACATGTTTTATGACAAATATATAGAGATCATGGTATACCCTTACTTAAAATCCCAAGATAGCATTAAAATATTATAGAACTTTTGGCTCCCTTGTATACCCCATTTAAAAAAAGCCAATATGACAAAAAATGCTATTGAACGTTCTACTCCTTGGTAAACCCTTCTTTCAAAATCCAATATAGCGTTCATACACTATTGAAATTTTGACTCCTTAGTAAAATTATTCTAAAAACCAAAGATGGAGTCAAAATCTAGCAGCAAAATGTTGCCAAACATTCAACCTTGGTAAAGTCTTTAGCCAAATCCAAAACAACTTTAGAATAGTGTTAATATTATGACCTTTTTTGATAATGATCTATTTAGAAAACCTATTATATTGAATATTATAGTCTTGACCTTGCATTAATTGTCTTCACAAAATTAACCCACGACATGCCTACATAAGGGTTGATATCAGTAATCCTACTTTTAGAACCCAAAAAAATATTTCATTGTGAAATTTAATTGAATTCCCACCTACCTTTTTGATGATACTACCCATGGATTGCTTAAAACTATTATGCTTCAAATAACCATGGATGAACTTGGATGGTCCCCAAGATCCTATAGGAGCGACTACCTACTAAGAAGCCCATTACTTTACCAACATGATTGATATCAAAACCTCAAACTGAATTTTAGTACGAATCAAGAATAAGCAAAATGCATGACTATCTACAAATAATAATAGATGAAACATTTATTGACAGATTATTAGAAACATATAAATATTTACAAATGAAAGTCACTCTCCTTCCTTTAAGAATCCATGTTGAGGAATATTATATGATCCTATTTTTGACTAATGATAAACTCATGTTTGAGGCCCCTGAAAAATGAGTAAACATATGCACTTCAACATACCATCTATGAAGATTGATAGAAATAGTTTGTATTGATTCCTGCAAAGGTAACCCCACTACATTATTAAGTCATTTACATATAATTACTCACCTAATTGAACCATATCGGTATCCAACCATGAGAGAACAACCACACCCTATTATTTCTATGTAAGTATAAGAGGAAATATGTTGAAAGAAGTTTCACGGCATATCATGTAAAGAAAATAACAAGATTAATTTATTAGGATGCATATCCCAAATACCCACACAAAAAATTTAGGACCACTCAATAATGACTATTATCCCTTTATGTTTGTGCCTACACAAGTTAGGAACTTTGTTTTACTACTTTTACCCCATAAAAGATGTTAAATGTAAGAATTAATTAAGAATGCTAATGCCATTCCCATAGAACACATTGGGGAAGCTATATGTGTTCCTTTCGTCGATGGGTAGCTTCCCTCTACTTAATACATCTACTCAAGAACAACTATGTCAAGCACCTTCTCTTGATGATATATGGGCAAACCTCCAAGCCATGGTGCCACTCAAGGCTCTAGGCCCGGACGTCATTGATGCGTTCTTCATCCAGAGGATTTGTCCCTTACTTAAACACTAGGTATGCGACTTTGTCATTGATACCTTCACAGGCTCTCCGCTTACACAAGGCTCTACATATTCCACTCTCATCCTAATACCCAAGGTGGCGGTTCCAGAATCTTGTTCCCAACTAAGGTTGATTTCCCTCAACAATGTTTGTACCAAACTAATAACGAAGATCATCGCTTCCAGAATCAAACCTTATATGGATAGTTGGGCTTCCCCATTTCAATCGAGTTTTGTTTCTGAGCAGAGAATAGGTGATAATATAGTTCTCGTTCAAGATATTGTGCACTCAATGGAGTCCAAGCACAATAGAAAACACTCCATGGAAATCAAACTGGACCTCATGAAGGCTTTTAACAAATTTAGTTGGCCATTCATCGAAGACACTCTCAACGAGACGTCTTTCCCAAAGAATATCATCAACACTATCATGAGCCTAATCAAGTTGGGTAGTACCTCAGTTCTCTGGAAGAGAGAGTCGATTGGCTCTTTCAAACCTTCCTGTGGTGTTAAATAAGGTTACCCACTCTCTCCTTACATCTTTGTGCTCTGCCTCGAGAGATTTAGTCAGCTTATCAATGAAGAAATTAACAAGGCCTCAAGGAAGCCGTTGAGGTTAACCAGGCAGAAGACGTCTTTCTCTCATATTAGCTTTTCATATGACATCGTCCTGTTTGGGGAGGCCTCAAATCGGCAGGCCATAACCATAAACCACTGTCTCAAGCAATTCAGCAAAGCTTCTGGACAATTCTTATCCCATGAGAAGTCATCAGTCTTCTTCTCGCACAATACACCGATGACCATCAGATCCCAGATATGTCGTTGTCTAAAAATCAAGGAAACTGATAATTTGGGACGCCACATGGGAGTTCGTATTCTTCACAAAAGGAAGAGCAAATCACATTACCAATACCTCATCGACAAACTTCATCAACAAATCTCTTTGTGGCAAAATAGGTTTCTATCTCTTACAGGAGGAGTCATGCTTACAAACTTTGTTCTCCTTTCACAAGCATGTTACACAATGCAGATGGTTCAACTACCGTTCTCTGTTATGGATTGCATTGAACAACTGACAAGGAACTTCTTATGGTCAGGATCCACAACGACGAAAGGAACACACTTGGTTGTTTGGAATCATGTCACGAAACCCCTAACACACGGTGGATTGGGAATCAAGAAAGCAAGAGATTTCAACATGTCCCTCATCATGAAATTAGTGTGGGACTTTGTGAGGTGCAGACGAGTCCCTTGGATACAGTTGTTGAAGGCCAAATATCCTTGACATCATGGTGGTAAAGCCATAGGATCAAACATATGGAGAAGTATCAGCTCTATGATTCCTTTTATCATGGCCAATTCTAGAATAGCCCTATCCTTAGGACTAGATACATCTGTCTAGTCCGATGTCTTGGTTGGTGAGGGTATCACACCATCCCTAAAACCTAGTCTCTCGATTCCGGAGGAGATTAAGGACCTTCAAGTGGCCATCCTGGTAATGGACGATGGGGCATGGGATGAGGAGTTCTTGAACGTCTGTTTTACAGATGAATCTATTAGGGAAATTATCTGTATGCCAACAACCCGTCTAGAGAATGGTGTTGATGGCAGAGTTTGGTTGCATTCTACAGATGGGAAATACACTTCCCGATCTGCATATGCCTTTATTTCTAACTTGCACAATGGAGATCAGCCCAGATCACTAGCCAGGGTATGGAAAATGAAGATTCAACAAAGAATGAAAGTAACCCTCTGGCTTATCTTCCACGAGCGACTGCTCTCGAACACCATGAGGTTCAAATGCAAATTGACTAATGACCCACGATGTTCCAGATGCCAACATGAGGAGGAATCAGTTATGCATGCCTTGAGAGATTGCCTGGAGGTCAAGCAGACATGGTTGTGCATGATACCCAATGCACCACCACATTCTTCCTTCAAATCTCTACTAAAGACTAGCTGGATTATAACCTCATACACTTGCACCATAGGGAAGACTAGGCGCAGCTCTTTGCTATTACATGCTGGTGGTTATGGAGGAATCACAACCTCTCAATCTTCGAGGGTCGAAGATCTGCCCCAGTGGTGATGGAGTCCAATGCAAGGGTGAGTGTAGTCATGGCTAAAACTCCCTTCAGCAAGCCTACAAGCAGCATGAATAGACATCCCCATCCCTCTCCCACATCCTCGATGATACACAATCCCTCTGCAGTCATGCAAGTTGATACCGCGGTGAATTCTTCTGAATACCTCAAAGCTACCAGTATTATTCTACGGGATGGAACCGGGCAGTGGATAGCAGGCCGAGCAAATAAACACTCAGGCAAAGACCCGATGGATGGGGAGCTGAGGGCCATCCTTGATGGACTTGGCTTTGCCACAAAAAGAAATATGTCTAAGTACTTGGTGATTAGTGATTCTAGCAATGTAGTTCAATGGATCACCAGGAAGCATCCGACTCTGATCAAATACCGACTCTAGGTTCTGACCATCCAACGTTTGCTTCAACAGGATGCCTCGAACATCATTTACATGCAGTGACACTAGAATAAACTGGAGGATCAACTGTCCAAGCGACACCTCAATCAACCAGAACAAGAAGGAAGTTGGGATAGCTACCCTGATTTTCTAGCCCCCTTGTATCTCCATGAATTAGAATCCTATCCTACCCTATTTATCTGTTTTGAACCCATGAATCAGTCTTCTAGTAGTGGTTATTTAAAGAAAAACTAAATCATACATGTTCTTCTTGAATGACTTAGTTAAATGAATCGTTATTTCTTATATGTTGGTGTCCCATGAAGATAACCTTAAGATATAACATTGTCGACATGTCCCATTGTGGGATTCTAGTATGGGTATTGGATTTTTGTTATTGATTTCATGAACACTCTTTGTGAGGTGGTATTAATCAAATGCAATGTGAAAAATAACAAACATACAAGAGGAAAAAGGATTGTGCATTTTTCCTATTTCAAAATAGGGATCAAATTGATCCAAAATAGGACTTGTGTTCTAACTAAAGAGAAGATTCAAGCTTCTTCACTTGCACTAACAACGAGCTTAGTGGATCTCGAGAGGCTCCCCAACACCAAGTGGACATCTTTCAAATCTTTTCCTATCATGGACAAGTTCCTAAACTCACTTGGAATACAAGTGATTAGTTTTTCCATTCCAAGAAGGGGTAGAGACATTTTCTTAGGTCATGGTGGGTTCCATAGGCATCCCTACCTTTTGAGGTATGTGGTAGTGGCCTAATCCCTCTACCAAACCATAGTGCTTCTATGTAGGGGGTATCATATGTGTTCCCATCCCACTATTTGGTTCCCTAGCTATCTCAATAGGAACACCACATTCCCTAAACATGGCCTTGTTAGTTGGTTGGGCCCCAAGCCTAGAAAGCTCGTTTTTTTTGTGTTTTAAGCCCCTCTTAAAAGATTTTTTAGATCCAAAAAGCTTAGATACGCCCCAAATCCCAAAATTTTATCCATTTATGTTTAAATTTTACCTTGAACAAGATTCTTTAAAATGAGAAAATCCATTTGAAGTCTTATTTTAGTAGTCATGTACCTCAAGCCTTTCTTTAGTAAACATGTTCCATCAAATCATGGAAGTCTTGCAACAAGCATGCATGATTATTTTGATATTTCTTTGATGTGTGTGTGATTATCAAGGTATTTCCAACTTAAGCAAGTTACTACTTCCTAGACATACATTACACCCTTGATGCGTATATTTTGTCTTAGACATCATCATGTATTTTGCATCATAAAATTGAAATTCATGGTAAAAATGATTGTCTGCAAGTCATAAGACTTATATCCTTATCATGAGTGGGCTTAGTCACCATACTTCAAACCTCATCCATATATAGGAAAGCTATGTAAACTTTAGTTTTTAGTCTAACCTATCCATGTGTTGAACAAATGAATTCATGACATGTGATGGCCTCAATGATAGAAGAATCAAACATAGATATGTGAACAAACTTTAAAGCTAGAACAAATACAATAATAAATTATGCACATGATAATAGCCACAAAAAATCTGCCAAAAAGGTACTATGGGTCACCCTGTAGTGAGAGAAAGAAATAAAAACATCTTAGATCTATGAGTTACATCCCTACATATGTCAAGATATGAAAAACATGTCAATTTGATACTCAACAAATCTTGTTGATGATATGAAGCTTGACTATATCCATTGTCTATCAATATATGATTTGAAAACTAGTATGATTGATAGACACTTGATGATCTAGAAATAAAACTACTTCTTTGTCAAATTATTAAAGGTTGTTTTTGTTGAATTTGAACATTGAAATTACCAAAAATGGGAAGGCTATTGACTAGAATGGATGTTGAACTGATGGATGATCTTTTATGGACTACCTTGCTTGAATGTTTTCACTAAGGCCTCAAATAAAGATAGTTTCAAATTGTGTCCCTATCACCTAGAAGAAGATTTTAATATCAACTACCCATAGTGCAACTTGACCAAAGATCCAACACAAGCTAAGGTTAGGTAGGCGCCAATGTAGTAAGTGTCTGACCTTTTCCACCCATTTTCATCCCACTAGATGACCTATTTTTGCAAGGGTACACAACAATCATGCTTACCGTTGTCCTTTGATTCCCATTTTGATGTGTCAAGCAAACCATATTTAAAATGTTTGATAGATTCTAGAAGGGGATTGTCAACCCCTAAACCTTAGTTAACCTTTAATCTGCATTTTTTTTATTTAATAGTATGATGCCTCCAAATAGTGTAGAAAACTCATTATAGTGTCTATTTATTTATCGACATGATATTTACCATTTTGTCCTTATTATATAGGATTTGGGTAGATAAAACCTTGGACATGTTGAAATTTGGATTTCTATCGTGATATTACCCTAGATTAGGTTGCAATGGTAGAATTATGATAAATAATTTCCCTAATAAATTTTCACATTTTATAAGGGATACTTGGTTAGTAATGTATTCAAAAAAGAAATAAAATTTCAATCTACAGAATTTGTGGATATTTATTTGGATGTCAAATGCTTAAGATATACCAAATAATTGTTTTGAAAAACAAAATTTCAAGAAAAACATCATTTATGGACTTCATTGCAAAATACCCAAACACCTCAAATGGCCTTATAATCCTAATTTAAAATGAAACAACTCAAAACCCACCATTCTTCTCTAAAGTTTTGTTGTTGAAGATAAAGAGGTTCTTTTGAGTGGATTTGGGTGGAAGTTGATCTAGCTCATGTTCTTCTCCAAATTGAAGTTGAAATTTGTAAGTTCTTTGCTTCTCTTATTATTTCTTCTAAGTTTAGATAGTTCTCTTGGTATGATAGTGGGTTAAAACCTTAACTATCCATTTCCTTTTTCTTTTCTCATGCTTTCATCTAAGAAGGATCCCAAACTAAGGATTTTGTGGCGGTTTTCAAATTTTAAGAAGTTTGGTGAAACTTTTTGTAGAATTTTGGAACTCACCTTCTTGGAACATGGGATGAGTTATTTCACTTACTTATTATAGCAAGGTTAAGTTGATTTACACCCATTTAGTAATAAGTTGATTTATGTAAGCAAAATGTATTATAAAGATGTCGATGTATCTGGGGTTTCCCTAAATCAATATTAGTGAAACACACGATAGTGTGTGATATCAGATAGCTTCATTACTTTTACTTATGAATCTGGGATGATAAAATGCATATTTCATCTAATGTATTTATTCGGTGATCAATTCCTCTAGTTCAAGCTACTCATAGTTTTTTATACTAGTAGTTCAATGCAATTCAGCTATAGATGAGTGATGTTTAGTATCAAACTTAATGGTTCCATTATGGCACATATCATTTTAATATATTCATATATGTTTAGATTATTAAGTTGAAGTGAAATAAAATGTTGACAATATGTGGTTTCGTTGTGTTCTTTTTCAGAATTCTAGAAGTACATGGAATTGTTTAGAATTGTTTTCAGTAGTGAGATATAGTGCACAATACAAAAAGAAAAAAAATGATTTTTTATTATTATAAGTTAAAGCTGATAAAATCATAGCAGGTTGTTGTTTAGTGACACTAAAAAACCAATTATACATTTAGATTTCCTGAGCAACATGTATACCATGTGGAGATCTACACCACTGTGGAGGAAATGGCTTACCCACTTGCAATGTCCAAAACAGAAAGCCAAAGCATGCCAGTAGGGCATGAGGGGTTAAGCCCAGTATGAACCAACTCTTAAACAATAGAATGGGTATCCAATATTGTCTGGAGATTCTGGTGAGGACCAAAGGTGCCCAACATTAACTGCAGATCCAGTCGATACCTAGTTCAGTTACTAGTTAGTGAGTTAGTCCTTGGGGAACCATTGATGTAGACAATTTAGCTAGTGGAAGCACGAATAAGAATAGTGTTAATAGGAAGATACACCAATGATGTATTGTATGTATGATGCCTAGAGAGAATGACATGCCACAAGGACATCAGAAAGATAGATGTGTTTAATAGTAAAAATCTTCATGGATATCTGAACAACCTACTTTGATACCATGAGGAAAATAAAAGATGAGAGACTAATGGGATATTTTCTTATTGACAGAAGGAACACTCCTCTCCTTTATATAGAAAAGGAGGCAAGTACATGGGAAAAAAAACTTAACCCTAATGGGTCAAAACAATTAGGCGCATGTGACAAAATAAACTAAATATCAATAATTCTAACACTCTCCCTTAGGTTGCACTATCGGTGAAAAACATATCCAGCTTGGACTTACAAGACTCAGTTAGACTACATGACAAATGAAACATAAGAATGTCACTCCCCATACAAGATTTTTGCCCCCCCCCCTCGAACATGTCTCTCCAAATACAATTTGATGATGTCACCTTTGAAGTTGAGTTCTACATGTTGGAAATATTGGACCTTTGAAGATGGTCTTTTTAAGTGCATCTGGAATGAAAAAAAATTGAGAAATGGAATCAGAATGTCACAAAAAAAACATGCCACCATCAATTTGGAGTAGACAATCAAAAACAAAATCACTATGTTATCTTCACTTGAGAGGAATCTGTGTTTGTACAAGCACATTCAACACATCTTATGTACATATCATGCCATAAACATACAGGAACAATGTCGATGTCGTAGTAGAGGTATCTCTAAATTGTCCTAGAACTAATTGGAATTAGCACAATAGAGGAAATAAGTGCATAATGTGTTGCAAACACAAAATGGGTAAGGAATTGATGACTAAGATACTATTTCCTTAAATTGGCACATGAAACTTGGGATATTGATAGAAATGGGGGCACCATCAAGGATAAACAAAAGTAGATCAGTAGAAGTTCCAACTCAACACTTAAAAATAGAAAATGCAACTCAGGGAAGACGTAAATAAAGTATCTTGAAGAAGATAAAATCCAAATGAAACACTTACCTTGAAGAAACAAAATTTTTGTATGCTAGAAATTTATGAGTTTCTAATGTGAAGAAGCAACCATATGTGTCATGAGAATGAAGAAAGAATAAGAAATCATTAACACCAGAGGGAATAAGAAACTGGAATAATCACATTAACCAATATCATGACATAAATAATGTAGTACAAACGTGAGAAGCTTGGCACCAATATTGCAATTTGGATCATTTAATGCATGAAAGTGATATCTAACCAGAATAAGGAAGTACAAATAGCTAAACTACATTCATATTGTGACATGAACCCAAAGAAGCATTGTATCATTGGAAAAGAGACACCAATGATGCACTAGAAGTATGATGCTTAGTGGGAATGAAGCACCACAAAGACATCAAAAAGACATATGTGCTGAAGAACAAGAAGATTTATGAAGATCTAAATAGCCTGGACTATACATATAGTCTCTTACATACTCTTTCTCCTCATTCAATCTCTTTCCTTAATTCCCCCATGAATTACTTATGTAATTATGTAATTAGTGTGGAAAAGAAGTAATACCCCTTGCACATGGAATTTGAAGCACATATAAGGGGTGGTAGGGTGGATTTTCCAATAGAGAGGAAAAAACACAAAGCCTCTTTTTTGGTTCATTACAAATGGGGTTTCTTGTTTCTCTTTTTTTGTTTTATCTTTTCTGTTCTTGTTGCTTTGTTCTCATTTCCTTTTTTCCTTTCAATTTAGTATGTTTTCTTTCCTGTTAAACAATATTTTGTTTCCAATTTATCCTCCCTTCCATTTTCATTCATTTCTATTTCTTTTATGTAACATAATGATCCCCTTGTGATCATCGGGAACCAACACAATAATATATAATTAAAAAAAAATAGGAATACAAAAGATACATATAAAACTCTCACAGTTTCCCGCATCATGGAAATAAATAAATAGAAACGGTGCCATTAGAAAGAAAAGATACCATCAAATAAAAAGGTTGGGTGTGATAAAAAAAAGTATATAAAGGAGCTTGTGTATGGAAATATGACATCAGATAAGGCACCCGAAACAAAATTAACTTCCATATGCCCCTTTAAACAATAGATCACGTCAACAACTATGTAATGGGAAAGATGCTTGCAAGGTTATACATGATCCTCGAGCAAGTCCAGCGACAATCTCCTTGCACTAGTGTGCACTTTTATTCAAGTTTCACCTGGAGAGTGTCAGCAACAACCTTCTTGTTGTTCACCACAGACAACAATTGACTTTATCCTCTGAGTGGGTAGGAAACAACCTCCTCGCCTCTATAGTAGTCCACCAGGAACCACTACCGTTCTACATGAATAGACAATAAGGAGTTGTTTCTTCTAGTTAGTGTGGTAGCAGTGACTTATTCTCCAAATTGTCTCTCCCTTTCTATCCCTCCCTTTGACGGGTAGGACTAATTGGGTTCTCTCGATTACTACAACTAGAGAAGACAACAATTGTCAGAGCTTATTGTAGTGTCTCTAGAAAGCCTCCACTACCCCTCTATTTATTGGAGGGTTAGGGTTAGTAGTTGTAGTCATAGCGGGAGTCGAAGGGGATGAAATTCAATGAATTTTGGTATCCTATGAACAGAAAAGTGATTAGTTCATAGTGAACCCATTGGTTGGCATGTTAGCCAATCGCTTCAACCTTGAACCAATTGTTTCACTATGTTTCTAATTTGCAATTGTATTAGAAATTAGTATTTAATTAATACGCAACATGGCATCAACACTAATCCTTGATCCAATCAAATTGATCAACCACATAGTCGTATCACAACCTAAATTGTTCGGTTCATGGACCAAAGATGATCAATTAACTTCCTGAACTAGTCGTCTCATGGACAAAATTACCAATGCTGGTTCAATTGACCGGTTCAACATTTGAACCAGTTGGTTCACAATCCATTCAGTCAACTTTTAACCATTGTTGTTTAAATTGCATACCTAACTCTTTAGTGATCATGTTAAAACTACACTCATGAATAAACTCCTATTCCATGTGTATCCTATGTGTGTGACCCTATAGGTTCTAAGTTACGTTGGCAGTGAATCTCCATAACTAATTTATGACAGCACAAGCAATGATTTGTATCTAGCAAGGCATCGTTTCTACCCAAGTAATTGGAAAGTTAGAGAAAAAATTCAACTTGTAATTTGTGATTGGTGTTACAGTGATTGTATAGTTCCTTTGTCACTGATATCAAGATTGAACACAAGGCATGGATCATCATCTTCTTTAATGTTCAATCTATGTTTCTTGAACTAGAGAAGACTATCTGAGATATATGTGAACTCAATAACATATATTGACTCACGTGTGCATGCTCATGCTTTTCTCAGTCTCACTTATCAAGTGGCATGGATATGAAACTCCTTTGGGAGGGACACATCTCATCTACACCACTCACTATCATCCCCATGTGGTATGATGCATCTGAGCATCACCTTTATGGAAACCCTTATTTAAGGTCACACTGCATGATGTCTAAGTACATGAAATGACATGTGATGAATGTAGTGATTTTTGGTCTAAAAACCACAATCACCACCATCACTATGAGAGATGATTCTGACTACCAATCATGGTTTTAATGTATCACTCTTAATGTGGGCTTGTCCGATATGCTGCTCTCCAATATGTATCTATGTGCCTGGTTTGATATCATATACCATACTAATGAGACTATGTCATCAAGCAACACACACTTTAGACATATGTGTTATTGTTGTCTATTGGCCTTCTTCCATAACATCTGACTAGGGACATAAAAAAATGTATCTACTCTTAATATTTGTATGATCTCGTCGTTTGGGTCCTCAACCCAAAGATACGCGTCATTGAGTAATATCATTCTTTAGACATTTATTATGTTTCATCATTATCGGATAAATGAATAAACAAAATAAACTAAAAGATTTTTCTTTATTATCAATTAAATCATTTACAAAATATGTAATTCTAATCATCTTATGTTATCTCTCTAGGGATATATACCAACAGACTTCAACTTTCACTTAGAGAGAATCATCTAAGAATATTATTTCGAATGATCTTAAACATGCCCATCATGTTTCTACTGCGCAAGTGCTTATCCAGTGGGTTAGCAACATTTTCCTGTAGTGGATATATTGCAAGTTTCACATCTCTTCAATGTATGACCACTTGTATGAGATGCAATTGTTGTAGAATGCTATCTGATATTTCATTCCTATCGAGTAGATCCATTGTTTTCATTGTATTTCAACAATCTCATCAATGGTTAAAACATCCCAAAAGTTCATCTGTATGAAATTCTTGATCCATACAATATCCTCTGCTATTTTCATAACACTAGGATACTCGACTTCTATTGTAGAATTAAATAACAATCTCATGTTCATAACTTTTCCAGCCAACAGTTCATGTTTAAAGGTCAAACACAAATTTAGATTTGTTAATATATTTTTTTTCATTTTGGATGCTTGCATCGGTGTAACCCTTTACACCTAACTCTTCCTTTTTACCATAATCTATAAATCGATCCTTAGTGCGTCTCAAGTACTTATGGATGCTCGATATGGCATTCTAATGACCTTCATTAGAATCTGACTGATATTATCTCATCATGTCCAAATAATACAAGATAATGGGACGAGTATATATTGCATATGTGATGGATCCAAATGTGAATGAATATGGCATCTCACAATGTTTTTCCATTCTTATAAAGAATTAGAATACATGATTCTTGTGAGACTAATCCCATGAAACATGGAAAAATTTTCTCTCATTGAATCCTCATATGTGCTTTTTCTTAGGTCTAGAAGCTTTCCAGATCTATATCTATAGATCTCTATTCCTATCACATAGGATGCTTCACTTAAACCTTTCATAGTGAAGGTGCTTTCCTTTCTAGGTTTTAATACTTAGAGTATGAGGATATTATTCTAAATCATTATGTTGAATATAAATATGATCCCACTAAATCTTTTTTAATCACATATTTCTTCTTCATTTTCACTAAAGACAAACTCTTTAACTATCTTGTCAAATCAAAGATTCCAGCTCTGATGTACTTACTTCAATCACATCGATTGACTTTTGTAGGTTATAGACTTTATTTGCATTGTATGGATTTATAAAACCTTTAGGTGGTGTCACATACACATTCTCTGCAATATTCCTATTAAGGACTATGGTATCAATATTCATATGCATGATCTCATAGTTGTAGTAAATTGCAATGACAAGCATGGTCCTCATGAGTTTAACCATGGCAACTGGTGAGGAGATTTCATCATGTTCATTATCTTGAACTTGTTTTTAACCCCTTGTAACCAATCTACTCTTATAGTCTATCCATTTCAGTCTTCTTCTTGAAGACCCACTTGCACCTTATGGGTTTTACCCCTTTAGGTGGTACTGCCAAGGTCAAACCTAGTTGGTGTACATGGAAGCCATCATTGATATCATGGCCTCAAGCCATTTCATAGATTTTGGTCCCTCCATAGCTTCTAGATAGGTTGTTGGGTCATCAACTTATGACCAACTTACTACCTTTTTGAGTTATAAAATATCATAATCTTTCAAGATCATTGTGCATTTTACTAGAAATAGAGGTTTTGTATTACATAAGGAACTTGATATTCCACAACAATTTGTGATGCTCTTTATTCCTATTATACCTCTTTAGGTTCAATTATTTGTTAGCCTCGAAATTTTTCAACTTCTACTTTACTCCAACTGATTCCTTTGGAATTGAAATTCCTATTAAGGAATTCAACCATCCTAGTAACAAACATTTGTTGTTGTATTGAAATAGTAGTATTCAGTAGACTAACATTTATGTTATTTGGGGATAAAGATTTTCAAGAAACTATTTTCTTACACAATATTTCAATCCTAATACCTACAGAAGACATATCAGGGCACCTCCCATCCCATAAATCATATGGTGTCTTTTAAGCCATTTTAGATAGTACATTTTTTAGTGTAAAGCATAAGCCCAACAAGAAATTGGAAAATTAGCTAGACTTATTGATAGTCACATCATGAATTAACATGGTATGATACCTTCTTTCTGATACATCATTATGTTTGAGGTGGAGTTCATTGTGATAAACCATCACGGTCTCTCCAGAAGGTCCTCAAACTCTTAGTGTAAAATATTTCAACATCGGTCATATTGAAGTGTCTTAATACATTTACCAGGGTGGTTATTGTAGCATCCAACTCACAAAACATAATTAACTAATGCGGAAGCGTTCACCAAGCAGCGGATTATAGAAAATCACTAAAAATTAAAACCTTTTTCAAAGAGACCCAATCATAGGAAAACTCTTTCAACAAGAACCAATGTATTACATTTACATCATGGTTCATAAGTATATATCTTATACCATCTCTTTTCAAGGGTTACAACATCAACTGCCTTGTTAAAAGCTAAACACAGACAACATAATAACCTCGAGGCATCAAGCCAAAATCTCAAAACGATACATTAAAAGCACTAAGTACTAACTCCGAGGACCTGAGAGTACAGAGACGACACATAGGACTTCTATCTACCAAACACGATAGACAGCACACTCAACCTGAGTTGTCACTGCTGTCCTTGTAGCTGCTGATGTTCTTCATCTGCAAGTTATACTCAGACTCTTTCGCACTCGTCCACCTAAAAATGTTAGTTCCCACGGGGGTGAGACAATTGAAAATTGCCCCAGCGAGAGATATAACTCTCCGCCAGAAACATCATTATTGTAGTTTAATTAATATAAAACTGAGCAGAGGATAAGCAGTTTAGATCATTCTCATCTTTTAAAGTATTACACATATCTATGATTGAACAGTAATTCATCTATTCTCTTTATAAGAAATAGAAAGAACATGTATAACATTCATCTACCATACATTTTCAACATCTCAAGCTTTGCTCATGTCATTCATTATTCTGATGTGTCACCCATGATTCATTCTTGTTTCTATTTGTTGGCCTTAGCCAATCTGCTAAACAAGTATTCACTTATGCCAGACATGTGATTATATAAATCATCATGTATTATTCAAGCATTAAACTATATCAATCAGGTATAAATGTTTCAGGCATTGGACTATACCAATCCTGATTACACATCCAGACATTGGACTTTAACCAAACCTAATTACAGGCATTAAGCCTCTGTCAGGTATTTCTAATTATAGAGGCATGGATAGCATGTGAAACATAACTATCAACATGAGATATCTAGCATCATGATTATAATCAACAGTAGCAGTAAGATATCAACATAAGCATGACCATTGTATGTACACAATTACAGTCTTATGCATATCCACAACATAAGTATAATTACTATCTCTTAGTTGCACTAAGCATCATCTTTATGTAAAGAGAACAAACATGGGTTTCCATTCAATGTGAAGCGTCATGTATAACCCTAAACAGATATGCTATACGGCTGTATTACATCTTTTATTATGCCCTGGGGAATTTGAATCGTACCATTCAAAGTCCAACCGACCCCTGCGAAGGGCTATTCGGTTCCGTACAAGATCTAGGAGTACCGGCATCCTAAGATCTCTTCCCCTCGGTCAGTACGAGTAAACTGCAGTGACATACCAGTCAAACTGCCAACAGTGACATATAGTCAACTGATAACAACTAGTCCGTACTTGGTACAAGTTACGACACTAGAAAACAGGGTATACAAAACCCTCTAATCCGAGGTACAACCGCAGCTGTCCTCAATCACATCAAATATTTGAGGCATGACCATAGCCATCCTCCGTAACCTGCAATTGTGGATGACAAGTATATATATATCCTCAACCTGCCACCCCCGCATATTCAACAATATGCGCTCCGAGTTTCCCTTAGGAATACTCGTTTCACCATCCAGCAAGTTCTGACACTGAAGATGGTTCTACGGCACAGGGCACTACATGATTAGAGTTGCACTTGATTAGTTATGCCAATTGGGTGAATTAAGGCTGCATCAAACAAGTGGACATACAAACCCTAATTCACTTCTAGCAAGCATATAAATATCAAAACCTGAAAAGATGTAAAACATATGAAACATAATTTCTCATCTCATCATCACATGGTAATATTCACTTGCCATTCATGAGACTACACCAATCATCATATTATCACAGGATATAAATCCTTTTCACAATATCACAGGGTATCAACCCTTATCAACATAAGAGGAATACACCTCATTCAGGGCTCAACCATGCCCAAAAGTCATTAAGACCATCATACTATCACAGGATATAAATCCTTTTCACAATAACACAGGGAATCAACCCTTATCAACACAAGAGGATTACACCTCATTCAGGGATCAATCATGCCCATGAAACATCTTGTTACCTCTTACTAGGTAACATCTAACCATATGGCTCACAAGGCCATTAAACATCTTGTCACCTCTCACTAGGCAACAATGACATATTAACTCATGTAATATAATAGTAACAACACTATTTCCTCCATAGGGTTAGGGTTTACTATTCACATCAATTAGGGTTTCATGTTCATTTTATCAATCCAACCCTAATATATTGTTCCATACATCTAGGAGCATCCATCGACATTCCAAACATTTAATATTCTTATCATTTATCATTAAATGATCATCAACACAAGGTATGAGTTTATCTCTCATCCTTATCATGGTATGATTACATCATACTCATTTTAGCTTACTTATCAAGTATGTTAAACTCATTACATTTCATTGTGACAATTTACATAACACTCTCCTTGTGTATCTTATCCAAAAATATTGGATTTGAGATGTATCAAGGTATATCAACCCTGAAATGCTAAATGTGATATCTATCATGTATCAATGTATCACTTCCCTCATCAATTCTATCTTACTTGAGTTTATTAACTTATATTATAATAAGGAATGTCACATCTTAATACTTTCATCCACCAAACTATCACCTTTACCATGATGTGCATAAATCACACACAAGGATTGTCCAACTATCTTCAATGATATGGACTCATCTCAAGTTAAGGCATTGCTTATTATAAGGTTACCTATAGTCAAACACTTGAGATATTTCATCGTTATAGGGTATTATCCATTATTTCATCATTAAGGTTTACTCATATCATTACCAAGACATTAGGGTTGTGATTTTTCATCATATTGCCCATGATTAGAATTCCATGCACTATAGCCCAAATTTAGGGTTTCACATAGCTTTACTATGTGTTAGGTTTAAGGTTTCATATGACATCGCCCTCAATTAGGGTTTCACATGGAATCATCCTCAATTAGAGTTTCTCAGGGAATCACCCTCAATTAGGGTTTCACTAATCATCCCAATTAGGGTTTCATTCAATTACCCATAAATTAGGGATTCATTATTCCTCTAATTAGGGTTTGGTATTTCATTACCTTAAATTAGAGTTACCCAAGTCATTACCCTTAATTAGGGTTACACTATTACCCTAGATTAGGGTTTTACTCAAAATTTCCCTAAATCAGGGTTAGGGTTCGTTAACCTTCTCAATTAGGGTTTCTTGATCTCTTTACTAAGGATCCTACCCTAAATCACCATATGAATCATACTCATGTATGAATTCATTTCTATCATTCTCTCCACTTGATTTGGTTACATCAACCATATGATCAAATACAAACAACTATGTTTGACATAGTATACTGAGTTATTGCTTCCATAAACAATTAGGGTTTGCTTAATTGAATAGCCTTCAACTCACGATTCCTTGGGAGTTAATCCCTCAAATTTGGTGAGTCATTAGACCACATCATTAGGAACAGTAATACCAAACATTCAACCCTTGGTCAAAGTATTCAAACGGTCTTGAGACCGTTTACTCAAAAAGGTCAATTAAATCAGATTGAAAATCAGCACTTAATTCAATTAGGTTACCCTAATTGATTAGGCTTCAACTCACGATTCCTTGGGAGTTAATCCCTCAAATTTGGAGGGTCATTAACCAACATCATTATAAACAGGAATCCTAAACGGTCAATGCTTGGTCAACACACTCAAATGGTCTTGAAACCGTTTTCCCAAACAGGTCAAGTTGATCAGGTTGAAAATCAGCATTTAATTCAATTCGATTTATCTAATTGATTGGCCTTCAACTCACGATTCCTTTGGCTTTAACCCCTAAAATTTGGAGGGTCATTATCCTACATAATTAGGAACAAGATTCCCAAACGGTCAACGCTTGTTCAACCATATCAAACGGTCTTGAAACCGTTTTCCCTAAAACAGTTTTCTGAAACTGCATAGCCAATCAATTTAAAACGATTTGGAATAGATATCAAGACCATTTGGCTTGGTACTTTTCTTTGGATAAGCATATAGGATGATGTCATCATCCCCTTCCTTCGAAAAACCAAGAACAGCAACTGTTCTTGATGGAAATTGCAGCAAGGAAACAAGTATGTATCAAATTGAAGAAAACAATCAACAAAGCATAATTGATTGATGCAATAGCAATGATTAAGGGTTTGAGTTATAAAACCCGCCTCCAATTGAGCTCCAAAGCTTCAAGCTCACGCCATTAATGGTGGATGAAGCTCTAGCAACTCCCCCTAAGCTCGTCCTCAAGCTTTTGGATGAAAAAGTTGGCTAGGGTTGAAGAGGAGATCCAAATAAGAAGAAATCAATGATTTATTTTTTATTTCCACCATGGAATCAAGGAGAACGAAGGTCAAGGACCTTACCAACAGGTTGGGGTCGTCCTCCTTCTCCTCCACAGCTCCTTAGTCGTTTTCCAAGCAAGGGTAAAGAAAAGAATCCGAAATAGCCTTTGTTTTGGCTTGGTAAAGGTACTTTTATAAGAAACTTGATGAGAGAGAAAATGCATTATAAAAATGCATTTAATTCCAAAATTGGTGCCGCCTCTTCCCCCTTTCATTCCTTGGATACGAGGCTATCCCATTTTCCTCTTATTCCTCTTAATTATCCTCAATTTAAAGAAAAGCAAATTAAGCACCTTAGATCATATTATAATAATATTCCAATTTGAGTGGATATTACTTTTCTTTATAATAATGGTGAGTGGGTTATCCACTTGCTTGAGATATTTTCGTGGCCTATAAAAGGCAAAAATGTGTTCACACTTGAGCAAATTCAACCATCTCGTTTTTGGTTGAAGGCCCTTCAATTATTATATTTGTTTTTACACTACATTGAATTAGGGTTTCAATTAGGATTAAATCTTGATTATTTTAATATCAAGATTCTCTCTCCTCCAACTTAATTCAAATGAGGCGCCCCTCTCATTTTATTTTCTCTACTTGATGCCAAGAAACATTAGGGACCTTATTGAAGTGGTAATTTACATATTACACCCTGGGTTTTGGGTAAATTGCACATTACACCAAAACTAGGTTTTCATGCACATACATTGCTTTATCAGCTCTTTCTTGGTATTTAGGCTTCCATAAGCCATACCTCAGCATCATCTTTACTCTCATGATGCTTCAACACATGAGGAACATATTATCATGCACAATTTGCACTTAAACCCCTCAACTTGGGTAATTTGCACTTTAGTCCAAAACAGGCAAAACATTGATTTCAACAATGTTAAAAAAGGATAAGAATTGTAATATAAGTTCCTCTTGAACCATAATTACCTTTCACAAGATGAGATTAAGCATTTAATCATCTTTCTTAATCAAAACACCTAGGGTTAAGGTATAACCCAGGTCAGGGGTGTTACAAATTATAAACCCCTAACAAGGATTTCGTCCTCGAAATCCAGATAAAGGAAGACAAATGTATATTATTCATCATACTATCTAGTCTTCACATATGATCTCCTTATTATAGATACACCATAAAACTTTGATCAGCACCAAGTGTTTCCATACAAAATTCTCATAGAATCAACACACAAGGCACATGCCCCACTGTCCCTCATCATTGACTATAGAGTCAACTTTGTGTCAAATAACACTTTTCTTATTCAGAGAAGCATCATACATTCTTTATTAGTATCATGTTTATGCAGAGCATAAACCCCTAACATATGATGTTCATATTATTATAATCAGACTAATTTCACAGTTGACCATTCCAGGTAGCCAACCTAACCCATCTGATATCTCTCAGATACCATAATCTTTCACCTTGATATCTATCACATGTGTTGGAAACACATCATATATATCTCTTCCTTTCATCTTGGAACATTATGTGTTTCATATGTCCTCATCTTGGGACCAAAGTCCAAGATAACTGATACTTTTCTAAGTATCCATCACATGAACACATTTATCTTATGCACATCAAGTGTCCTAAGACCTACTTGATTGTCATGTCCCTGAAAGGAAAGAAAACAAGGATTCATATTCCTCTTATTAATTTATGTATTTTCAACTATTCATGAACCATTTACTCTTTATCTCATCCTAGGTTCCTTGCCTTTAGCATTGAAATTTGTAAGGATGATTTCATGTCATTATCCCTTTCTTTATTATTATCTAGCATGTTTATGATTATCTCATGATCTCATCACATTTCCCATTTCCTTATTATGGGAAAGATCTTTATTATGCTGGCATCATTATTGAACAGGGTTCATCTCCGTCATTCTTATTCTTATCTTATGAGGAGTACACTTTTAGTTCCTCATACAACATACTCATCTGAGATTATCTCAGACTTCTCTTTCTTATGCATGGGATATGACACATTTATTCATTCCATATTTCTAATTTCATGATACTCATTAGATTGTCTCAGAATGACTACTTGATCAGAGCAATCAAAAAGACAACAATCTAAGAGTTTCCATACCCACTTTATCATCAATAGTTGTATACCTGGCCAGGGTATATAAATACTGAGATTAAGTAGTATGCACTTTATTTGCGATCATATTCCTCACTTTTAATATCATTATACACACATGACTTTCCCTTGTTCCAACATGACTAAGTCATTTAGGAACTCTTTTAAAGCTCAAACTTCTGTATTAAGGACTGATAACCTAGATTGTAAAGCTAGTATCCAGTCCACTATATGCATTACTGTTGCCCTAATCTGCCCAACAGTAATACTTAAAGAAAGATTTTCTTATCATAAATAGATCAACTAGGAGACTCTTAGGCAATTGTCTCTCTCTTGCCTGCTCCCATGCACCTCTTCTTGGTGCAATATTGCTGCTCTCAGCAGCAATCTCCTCATGTGACCCAGTCATCTTTAAGTTCTTCTTCTCTTATATGAGCAGAAGACATTATCAGATACACTAGATGATACCAGAACAGACTCTACTACCTTAGTCCTATGTCTCTGTAGACTCAGCGAACCTAGAGCTCTGATACCACTTAATTGTAGCATCCAACTCACAAAACATAATTAACTAATGCGGAAGCGTTCACCAAGCAGCGGATTATAGAAAATCACTAAAAATTAAAACCTTTTTCAAAGAGACCCAATCATAGGAAAACTCTTTCAACAAGAACCAATGTATTACATTTACATCATGGTTCATAAGTATATATCTTATACCATCTCTTTTCAAGGGTTACAACATCAACTGCCTTGTTAAAAGCTAAACACAGACAACATAATAACCTCGAGGCATCAAGCCAAAATCTCAAAACGATACATTAAAAGCACTAAGTACTAACTCCGAGGACCTGAGAGTACAGTGACGACACATAGGACTTCTATCTACCAAACACGATAGACAGCACACTCAACCTGAGTTGTCACTGCTGTCCTTGTAGCTGCTGATGTTCTTCATCTGCAAGTTATACTCAGACTCTTTCGCACTCGTCCACCTAAAAATGTTAGTTCCCACGGGGGTGAGACAATTGAAAATTGCCCCAGCGAGAGATATAACTCTCCGCCAGAAACATCATTATTGTAGTTTAATTAATATAAAACTGAGCAGAGGATAAGCAGTTTAGATCATTCTCATCTTTTAAAGTATTACACATATCTATGATTGAACAGTAATTCATCTATTCTCTTTATAAGAAATAGAAAGAACATGTATAACATTCATCTACCATACATTTTCAACATCTCAAGCTTTGCTCATGTCATTCATTATTCTGATGTGTCACCCATGATTCATTCTTGTTTCTATTTGTTGGCCTTAGCCAATCTGCTAAACAAGTATTCACTTATGCCAGACATGTGATTATATAAATCATCATGTATTATTCAAGCATTAAACTATATCAATCAGGTATAAATGTTTCAGGCATTGGACTATACCAATCCTGATTACACATCCAGACATTGGACTTTAACCAAACCTAATTACAGGCATTAAGCCTCTGTCAGGTATTTCTAATTATAGAGGCATGGATAGCATGTGAAACATAACTATCAACATGAGATATCTAGCATCATGATTATAATCAACAGTAGCAGTAAGATATCAACATAAGCATGACCATTGTATGTACACAATTACAGTCTTATGCATATCCACAACATAAGTATAATTACTATCTCTTAGTTGCACTAAGCATCATCTTTATGTAAAGAGAACAAACATGGGTTTCCATTCAATGTGAAGCGTCATGTATAACCCTAAACAGATATGCTATACGGCTGTATTACATCTTTTATTATGCCCTGGGGAATTTGAATCGTACCATTCAAAGTCCAACCGACCCCTGCGAAGGGCTATTCGGTTCCGTACAAGATCTAGGAGTACCGGCATCCTAAGATCTCTTCCCCTCGGTCAGTACGAGTAAACTGCAGTGACATACCAGTCAAACTGCCAACAGTGACATATAGTCAACTGATAACAACTAGTCCGTACTTGGTACAAGTTACGACACTAGAAAACAGGGTATACAAAACCCTCTAATCCGAGGTACAACCGCAGCTGTCCTCAATCACATCAAATATTTGAGGCATGACCATAGCCATCCTCCGTAACCTGCAATTGTGGATGACAAGTATATATATATCCTCAACCTGCCACCCCCGCATATTCAACAATATGCGCTCCGAGTTTCCCTTAGGAATACTCGTTTCACCATCCAGCAAGTTCTGACACTGAAGATGGTTCTACGGCACAGGGCACTACATGATTAGAGTTGCACTTGATTAGTTATGCCAATTGGGTGAATTAAGGCTGCATCAAACAAGTGGACATACAAACCCTAATTCACTTCTAGCAAGCATATAAATATCAAAACCTGAAAAGATGTAAAACATATGAAACATAATTTCTCATCTCATCATCACATGGTAATATTCACTTGCCATTCATGAGACTACACCAATCATCATATTATCACAGGATATAAATCCTTTTCACAATATCACAGGGTATCAACCCTTATCAACATAAGAGGAATACACCTCATTCAGGGCTCAACCATGCCCAAAAGTCATTAAGACCATCATACTATCACAGGATATAAATCCTTTTCACAATAACACAGGGAATCAACCCTTATCAACACAGAGGATTACACCTCATTCAGGGATCAATCATGCCCATGAAACATCTTGTTACCTCTTACTAGGTAACATCTAACCATATGGCTCACAAGGCCATTAAACATCTTGTCACCTCTCACTAGGCAACAATGACATATTAACTCATGTAATATAATAGTAACAACACTATTTCCTCCATAGGGTTAGGGTTTACTATTCACATCAATTAGGGTTTCATGTTCATTTTATCAATCCAACCCTAATATATTGTTCCATACATCTAGGAGCATCCATCGACATTCCAAACATTTAATATTCTTATCATTTATCATTAAATGATCATCAACACAAGGTATGAGTTTATCTCTCATCCTTATCATGGTATGATTACATCATACTCATTTTAGCTTACTTATCAAGTATGTTAAACTCATTACATTTCATTGTGACAATTTACATAACACTCTCCTTGTGTATCTTATCCAAAAATATTGGATTTGAGATGTATCAAGGTATATCAACCCTGAAATGCTAAATGTGATATCTATCATGTATCAATGTATCACTTCCCTCATCAATTCTATCTTACTTGAGTTTATTAACTTATATTATAATAAGGAATGTCACATCTTAATACTTTCATCCACCAAACTATCACCTTTACCATGATGTGCATAAATCACACACAAGGATTGTCCAACTATCTTCAATGATATGGACTCATCTCAAGTTAAGGCATTGCTTATTATAAGGTTACCTATAGTCAAACACTTGAGATATTTCATCGTTATAGGGTATTATCCATTATTTCATCATTAAGGTTTACTCATATCATTACCAAGACATTAGGGTTGTGATTTTTCATCATATTGCCCATGATTAGAATTCCATGCACTATAGCCCAAATTTAGGGTTTCACATAGCTTTACTATGTGTTAGGTTTAAGGTTTCATATGACATCGCCCTCAATTAGGGTTTCACATGGAATCATCCTCAATTAGAGTTTCTCAGGGAATCACCCTCAATTAGGGTTTCACTAATCATCCCAATTAGGGTTTCATTCAATTACCCATAAATTAGGGATTCATTATTCCTCTAATTAGGGTTTGGTATTTCATTACCTTAAATTAGAGTTACCCAAGTCATTACCCTTAATTAGGGTTACACTATTACCCTAGATTAGGGTTTTACTCAAAATTTCCCTAAATCAGGGTTAGGGTTCGTTAACCTTCTCAATTAGGGTTTCTTGATCTCTTTACTAAGGATCCTACCCTAAATCACCATATGAATCATACTCATGTATGAATTCATTTCTATCATTCTCTCCACTTGATTTGGTTACATCAACCATATGATCAAATACAAACAACTATGTTTGACATAGTATACTGAGTTATTGCTTCCATAAACAATTAGGGTTTGCTTAATTGAATAGCCTTCAACTCACGATTCCTTGGGAGTTAATCCCTCAAATTTGGTGAGTCATTAGACCACATCATTAGGAACAGTAATACCAAACATTCAACCCTTGGTCAAAGTATTCAAACGGTCTTGAGACCGTTTACTCAAAAAGGTCAATTAAATCAGATTGAAAATCAGCACTTAATTCAATTAGGTTACCCTAATTGATTAGGCTTCAACTCACGATTCCTTGGGAGTTAATCCCTCAAATTTGGAGGGTCATTAACCAACATCATTATAAACAGGAATCCTAAACGGTCAATGCTTGGTCAACACACTCAAATGGTCTTGAAACCGTTTTCCCAAACAGGTCAAGTTGATCAGGTTGAAAATCAGCATTTAATTCAATTCGATTTATCTAATTGATTGGCCTTCAACTCACGATTCCTTTGGCTTTAACCCCTAAAATTTGGAGGGTCATTATCCTACATAATTAGGAACAAGATTCCCAAACGGTCAACGCTTGTTCAACCATATCAAACGGTCTTGAAACCGTTTTCCCTAAAACAGTTTTCTGAAACTGCATAGCCAATCAATTTAAAACGATTTGGAATAGATATCAAGACCATTTGGCTTGGTACTTTTCTTTGGATAAGCATATAGGATGATGTCATCATCCCCTTCCTTCGAAAAACCAAGAACAGCAACTGTTCTTGATGGAAATTGCAGCAAGGAAACAAGTATGTATCAAATTGAAGAAAACAATCAACAAAGCATAATTGATTGATGCAATAGCAATGATTAAGGGTTTGAGTTATAAAACCCGCCTCCAATTGAGCTCCAAAGCTTC
Organism: Alisma plantago-aquatica; assembly: GCA_963693085.1. Classification (NCBI taxonomy): domain Eukaryota; kingdom Viridiplantae; phylum Streptophyta; class Magnoliopsida; order Alismatales; family Alismataceae; genus Alisma; species Alisma plantago-aquatica. The sequence continues at coordinate 1,178,762,527 of OY856412.1, read as the reverse complement.
AAGCTCACGCCATTAATGGTGGATGAAGCTCTAGCAACTCCCCCTAAGCTCGTCCTCAAGCTTTTGGATGAAAAAGTTGGCTAGGGTTGAAGAGGAGATCCAAATAAGAAGAAATCAATGATTTATTTTTTATTTCCACCATGGAATCAAGGAGAACGAAGGTCAAGGACCTTACCAACAGGTTGGGGTCGTCCTCCTTCTCCTCCACAGCTCCTTAGTCGTTTTCCAAGCAAGGGTAAAGAAAAGAATCCGAAATAGCCTTTGTTTTGGCTTGGTAAAGGTACTTTTATAAGAAACTTGATGAGAGAGAAAATGCATTATAAAAATGCATTTAATTCCAAAATTGGTGCCGCCTCTTCCCCCTTTCATTCCTTGGATACGAGGCTATCCCATTTTCCTCTTATTCCTCTTAATTATCCTCAATTTAAAGAAAAGCAAATTAAGCACCTTAGATCATATTATAATAATATTCCAATTTGAGTGGATATTACTTTTCTTTATAATAATGGTGAGTGGGTTATCCACTTGCTTGAGATATTTTCGTGGCCTATAAAAGGCAAAAATGTGTTCACACTTGAGCAAATTCAACCATCTCGTTTTTGGTTGAAGGCCCTTCAATTATTATATTTGTTTTTACACTACATTGAATTAGGGTTTCAATTAGGATTAAATCTTGATTATTTTAATATCAAGATTCTCTCTCCTCCAACTTAATTCAAATGAGGCGCCCCTCTCATTTTATTTTCTCTACTTGATGCCAAGAAACATTAGGGACCTTATTGAAGTGGTAATTTACATATTACACCCTGGGTTTTGGGTAAATTGCACATTACACCAAAACTAGGTTTTCATGCACATACATTGCTTTATCAGCTCTTTCTTGGTATTTAGGCTTCCATAAGCCATACCTCAGCATCATCTTTACTCTCATGATGCTTCAACACATGAGGAACATATTATCATGCACAATTTGCACTTAAACCCCTCAACTTGGGTAATTTGCACTTTAGTCCAAAACAGGCAAAACATTGATTTCAACAATGTTAAAAAAGGATAAGAATTGTAATATAAGTTCCTCTTGAACCATAATTACCTTTCACAAGATGAGATTAAGCATTTAATCATCTTTCTTAATCAAAACACCTAGGGTTAAGGTATAACCCAGGTCAGGGGTGTTACAGTTATGTACTTTATTCATGATCTTCTTCAACACCTCCATAGATACATATTTGTATTTCACTAAATACAAATCACCATATCTATTAATATCATCAGTAAATATAATGAGGTACTAATGACAACCTTTAACATTTATTCTAAAAGGTCCACATACATCAATATGTACAAGACCTAATAGAATACTCCCTATCCCACTATATCTAGTAAAAGGTGTTTTTGTCATATTGCCTAATAGATAATATTTGCATGTATCTATTAATTCAGTAACTAGAAGAGTCTAGCCAACCATCATTATGGATCCTAGAAATGCATTTCTTATTTTTTTTCTCTACATGACAATGCTATTGGTATTCATTGTTTGAGTTATCAAATTTTAATCTTTTGGTATTTACATTATAAACATTTATCTTTTGATCAAGAAAACAAAGACCATAAGACATTTGGGGTGCTTCCATAAAATATCTCATCTTAGTAAAATAAAAAGTTGATTGTTCCTTATAAGATTAACATATTCATCCATGTCCGTACAAGATGCAGAAAGTAAAATGTTTCTATTATTGCGAGATATGAAATAGTAGTTCATTAACTCTATCACAAGCCCAGTGGGCTGAGATAAATTATAGTATTTGATTGTAGTGTATGCAACTCGTTCTCCATTTGTGATGCAAAGTTTTACCTTGCCCTTTCATAAAGGCTTATGTCTTTTCAGATCTTGCATATTTGAACATATGTGAGATATACATTGATAACTAGTACCAAGGATGAAGAAGTAGTCAAATATATCTCAATAACATATATACCTAAAGTGGAGATCTCTATCCCCTCCTTCTTCTTGTTTATTTACTCTACGTAGAGAGGGCAATTCTTATTTCGGTGTCTAGGCTGTTGACAGTGATGACAATTGCCTCCCTTATTCACCCCTCCCTTTTCTTTGAGCAATGAAGACTTAGTCTTGTGGCTAGCTTTAGAACTCTTTTTAGCTTTGCCTTTGAATTTTCCATTGTACTTCCATTTTGATCTGTTCATCATCATCACAGACTTGGGATTGTCTTTCTTATTTATACCTCAGCTGTTCCCAACATGCCAAGCAACTTTGTCAATGTCTTGCCAAAGTCATTCATGTTGTAGTTCATTACAAACTGACGTATGACTCTGGTAGTGACTGTAGAATTACATTAGTGGCAAACTCTTGACCTAAAGTGAATCCTAGTCTAGCAAGGTTCTCCACATACCCAATAAGCCTGAGCACATGAGGACTTTCTAGATATCCTTCTGCCATGTTACATTTGATCAATGCTTGGATACATCACATCTCTAATGCCTTGCCTGATTTTGGAACATGTTCTTAAGATGTGTTACCATCTCAATAACATCCATGTTCTCATGTTGTCTCTGCAACTCATAGTTCATTGAGCACATCATTAGCCATTCCACATTAACAACATCTTCAGTATGCATTTTGTATGCATCTCTATCAGCCATAGGTGCAGTGAGAGAAGGTTCATCTAGCTCTAATGTCTCTAGGAAATAAATTTTCCGCTTTTCTGTGAGAACAATTCTCAACATCCTGAACCACTTGTGGACATTATTCCCATTCAACTTGTCCTTCTCAATGATTGATTGTAATGAAAACATGTTACTGGTTGCCATTTGATTCTATAAGAGAAATTTACATTTGTTAAACCATTTTTTTATTTGATTAAATTGGATGATGTTTCATTAGGATTTAATTATTTATCACTCCCACTATTTTTTTCAAAATAATAGCCCTCACATATCAATTCATAATATTGTAGTGTCCAATCTTCTAGTGAGCTAAGATCCAATATAATTAAATTATTGCTCAGCTAACACCAACTTCCATAATCAATCATTAAAGTAGGCAACTTTTTCCAATTGCATCTTATGCAATTATTTGATACATTGTATGCAAAACTCTTTGATATAGTCATTTGTATGCTTCAAAGTGCTTAATATCATTATCATCACTTAGTTACGCCTGACCCAAAAGTCGTCAAGATTATAATTTACCCTTCTTGGTAGGCCCACATGACTACCATCACACTTCCACGATATGGATAGCACACCACACTTGGCGTGCCCACACTTAGTCGATCAATATTTTCATGTGTGTTTCTAATGGAAAGTATCTTAGACTTAATATATTTGACTTAGGGATATTTTATAAATACATATACATGTCCAATCACATCATACATATAGTATGTATCTTATACATGCCATATCCCATAAACAAAAACATGTAATTCAAACATAAGTGATGGTTATGGACATACTATTGTAATTCTTTGGAGCCACAATACTACCACCTAAGGTCTACATCACATGCAACAACCAATTATTGATGAACATTTGTGCTCGAACCAATCTAGGTTGGTTGGTTCAACACTTGAAGTGATCGGCTCTCCCCCTGGTCGGTCGATTGGTTGTTTGGATCGATCATCTAGTACCTAGTCCAAACAACATTTAGACACCTCCATCCACTCAGTTTGGCCACCAGCCGATCAGTTGGAATCCTCCTATGGTCAGCCCTCGGTCCTCTAGCCAATTGGATGGTCTTCTAAAATGGGCAGTTTGACTGGCGATGAATGTTATCTTCATCATAACAAGAATTAAAACTATCCTAATCCTATTTGACATATTACATGGTAATAGGAAAACCTCAAGTTACATTTGAGGGTAGAATAGGAAGGAGAGAATAATACTTTTACATGTGGAAGAGAAGAAGAAGCTTGGTATTCAAATAGAGATATAAATAGAAATAAACAACCACAACCATGCATGCAGATCTAGGGTTGTTGGCCATAACCATGACTCACATCCATAATTTTAACCAACTTTTAGGGAAAAGAGTGTAAATTTTACATAGATCATATCGTATGCATATAAGTTGTGGTCGTATGTGGTATTTAATCAAATATGCACGTTAATCATTTTATGTATTCACATCATATGCAATCCCAAAAGAAAGTCTACCTTGAGATGCCACATACTTTCTTGTTCTTATATGAAAATGGGAGCTGTTAATAAATGATGAAAACTAAAATTTGATCATATCGATTAAATCCCAAGGCATAGTAAATTGGCATGGCTCTGATACCACTATAGGGAAATATGGAATCAAATAAGGCAGTAGAAACATAATTTAACTTACATATTCCCATTTGAATAGTAGATTGCATCAACAACTATATAATGGGAAAGACGGTTGCAAGGTTATACCTGGTGCTAGAGCAAGTCCAGTGACAATCTACTTGAAGTAGTGTGTGCCATTCATCAAGTTGCACCTGGACAGTGTTAGCAACGACCTCCTAGTTGATTACTATGGACAATAGTTGACTTTGTCCTTCAAGCAGCAAGCAAGATCCTTCTCTCCTCTATAGTAATCCACATGGACCACCAGGAACTCCTTTTTTTCTAGATGACCGAACAAGAAGGAGTTGTTCCTTCTAGTCAGTATGCTAGCACCGGTTTTCTCTCATGATTGTCTCTCCCTTGCTATTCCTCCCATTGATGGGTATTACTTGCTTACATTCTCTCGATTACAAAAACTAAAGAAGATAAAAACTGTCAGAGCTTATTATTGTGTCTCTAGAAATCCTCCAATACCCTTCTACTTATAGGAGGTTCAGGGTCAGGAGTTCTAGTTTGAGAGGGAGTCGAAGGCAACAAAATTTTATGAATTTTCATATCCTGCACATAGAAAAATGATCGGTTTAACAGTGAACTGATTGGTTGGCATGTGAGCCTATCGATTCTACCCTTGAACTGGTCATTTTACTGTGTTTCCCATTCTCAATTGTATTGGTAATTAATATTTGATTAATGCACAACATAATGTCAACAATAATTCTTGATCCAATTGAATTGATAAATCAAACAGTCGGTTCACAACCTGAACTGGTCGGTTCATGGACCTGAGCCAATTTGTTCACTTCCTAGATCCGTTGTCCCATGGTCCAAATTTCCAATGTTGGTCCAATTGACTTGACACTTTGAGTCGATCGGTTAAACATTTGAACCAATTAGTTCACAGACCAGTCCGTCAACTTTTAACCATTGTTGTTTAAATTGAATACCTAACTCTTTCATAATATAGTTTAAACTACATTCATGAATAAACTCATGTTCCAAGTGCATCCTATGTGTGTGACCCTATAGGTTACAAGTTACGTTGGCAGTGAATGTCCATAACTAACTTATGATATCACAAGCAATAATAGGTATCTAGCAAGACATCATTGCTAACCAAGTAATTGGAAAGTTGGAGAACAACTTCAACCTACAATATGTGATTGGTGTTACATTGATTGCATAGTTCCTTTGTCATTAGTATCCAGATTGAGCTCAAGGCATGGATCATCCTCCTCTTCAACATTGAATCCATGTTCCTTGAACTAGAGCAGACTGCCTGAGATATATGTTAACACAATGTCATATATTGACCCACATATGCATGCACATACTTTTTGCATTCTCACTTTTCAAGTGGTCTGGATATCAGACTCGTGTAGGAGGGACAAAATCTCATCTACATCACTCAAAGCCATCATCATGTATTATGATGCACCTAGGCTCACCTTTATGGCAACCCTTATTCAAGGTCATGGTGTATGATGTCTAAGTACATCAAATGACATGTGATGAGTATAGTGAGTTCATGTCTAAGAACCACAATCATCACCATCACAATGAGAGATGATTCTAACTACCAATCATAGTTTCCATGTATCACTCTCAAAGTGGGTATGTCTGATACACAGTTCTCCAATAAGTATATATGTGTTATGTTTGATATTATATATCATGACTGGTGAGATTTTGTCTTTAACCAACACACACTCTAGTCTTATGTGTTATTAGTGTCTATCAGACTTACACAATATCATCCCACTAGGTACATAACAAGAATGTATCTACTCCTGACATTTGTATGATCTCATTGTTCAGGTTCTCAACCCAAAGATATGTGTCATTGAGTAATATCATACTTTAGACATTTATTATGTTTCATCACTATTTCATAACTGAATAAAATAGAATACATTGGAAGACTTGACTTTATTATCAATCAAATCATCTACAAATATGCCATTCTAATAATCATATGACTCACTCTCTAGGCATAGATACCGACAACTTGGTCAACATTGGTTGTATAAAACAAAAAGTAAGGGTGGTTGTTAGGTGGATTTAAGTAAGGAAACAATAATGGATGACTTTTCAAATAGGAATTGAGAAAAGGAAATATTAGCTCGTAATGATGACATGAGAAAAGCTAAAAGAGAAAGAGTTTTTTATCATGAAAATAATGATAATAAGAAGCAATCTAAACTAGAAAATAAAAATTGATGGGCATTGCTATTGGAGACTAAAATGGGAAAATCAAACTTTGGATAGAAAGGAGGATTTCCTTGTTATTGTGGGTTGTAGGAGATAGATTTCACACACACCAAGTTGAGGAGGATGCCAAAAAGTGATGACTAGATAAATAAGACTAAGGCGAGGTAGATAGACGTTGATGATGGTTGGGATGGAGAGAATCATCAAAAGGATCGGATTTTTATGAGGAAGGAAGAAGAAATGAGACAACCATGAAGGTCAGGATGATTCCTAGTTGGTGGCCAAGCTAAGAAGAGATGGTGGCCACCCATAGGCGGAGACTCTCTCTTTTTCCTCCCTAGGATAAGTTCAATTCTCAAATAATGTGTCCAAAATAAGATGAGAGGCTAATGGGATATTGGGCTATTGATAAAAGGCCAACTCCTATCTTATATAGGAAAGGAGGCAAGTACAAGGGTAGTAGACTTTGCCCTCATGGGACAATACAAATAGGGACATATTCCATATTAAACTGAATGACAATAATACTAACAACATTAATAAGACAATTAAGAGATTAAGAAATCAGGCTCAAGAATTTATTATTTGGTTATTCAGATTAAGAAATTAGATTTAAGAATATATTGTTTACTTGTTCTCAATTTTTATTATGATGATGAATTTTATAATATCTCTAATTTTGTTATGTAAAGAAGTGAAACCACCTCTCTACTAAAAATTTGAATAACAAAACATTCACTCCAAACACACTCAGAAGGTATGATGGAATGGGTGTAAATTTTCAAATCTTTATATAATGGTAATAAAAAGACCAAAGTATGGCAGCGGAATAAAAACATGACTATATTCAATTATAAAACAAAGGGTTACATACTTACATCATAAGAATCCATGTAGAGGAAATGTAAACCACCTCAAGATTGTCTCCAACCTTCATCATCACAAACTAAGTCTAGGTCAACATGCCATGCATCCAAGTCTTCCACCTAGGGTTGGAAGCATACCCCAGCAAAAGAGAAACAATAGGAAACATCAGCAAAGGCTAGTATGTGCATACGAAAAAGCAAACTTGAGCAATTTATAAAGAAGAAGGGATATCAAAATAAAAGGCTTCCCATGCAAGAGATAAGGACTACCCACACGGGCATAAATGAAAAGAAAACACCATAACTTGATAAAAGAGGATACTTGCCATAAAACAACAAATAAGATTGTGCAATACTAGCACATAAGAAGGTATTAGGGCACACACCTCACAACATCATCAACATGCATGCATGTGAGATAAACATAGCCCTAGAACAATATAAATACAAAGGCATCCAAGCAAAAACTTGAAACTGGTAGAGAAAGGAATATTGCCAATCTCCCAAATATATAAAATTGAGTATGGATTACTGCCACACTCAGGTATAGAGAAGTGGTATATTGCCACCCTCCTTAATAAACAATAGGGGATTACTGCCCCAAAACCAAAGTAATTTACACTACTCTAGTGCTACTGAATCACATTGCATGTAAATATAGAGGCAAGTAAATAGTTTAATCAGAAGATGAAACAAAGGTTGCCATCACACAATGGACAACACAAACATATAACATCCACTTCAAAGTGGCACATATTATTATAAGAGACCAACATGCACCAAGGCACAAGATAGATATCAAGAGAACATCCAAGTACATAACAAGTAAGATAGTTCACACGAACCATGATAACAAGAAATAAGACACTTTGTGTAGGCCAAACTCAAGAGGATGAAAACATAGGTAAATTTCTCAACATAGAGAAATAGGAGATACAACATACCTCAACTTCAGAGTCAAACGATCCAATGTCACTTCTAGGTCCAAGCCTAGGCATCCAAAGAACCTATTAAACATATAGGCAGATTTGTATCAATTACATGTGCATTATCAAAACCCTAAAAACCACCTTTTTACCATTAGGTAAATTAGGTTTCCAAAAGCCATATTTTAGTATAAGTCATTAGGAGTTCAAAACATATTTTATTACACTTTACTGAGTTATAGATAATTAGTTTTACAAGTTAATTCATCATCAATTAGATCCATTAAAAACACCTATTATTAAACATTATATTTATCCACCCAAACTTATATCATTAGTTAGATCTTATTTTTATGTTTCCAACGAGTATTTATTTGTAATTTTCTGATTAGTGGATAATTAATTATGAATTTTTGAAATTCAACCCATGACAAAATTCCATGTCAGCATTTAAACCACGAGAGAGGAAGAGAGAGAGGGAGAGACCTATGCAGACCGGACTGGCCAATAGAAGCCACCCATGTCAACAGGGCACTCGCCCAACTAGGCAAAGCAATGCACAAAACAAAAAGGATGCGACCGCATGAAAAGACAAAATTGCCCCTAGGTGAAAAATAAAGGATAGAAGAAAAGATGGAGGGCAAGAGAGGAAAATGGCAACAAGTCATCTTCTTCAACAAAACCTGAAGAACCAGTCGGCAAAGTCAAACAACATGGATCAATCCAACAATTCCATAACTGATCTGGGCAAACCATCATCATGGTGGATTCGCGGTGCCAAACTACACTGATGTCGGTGAAAATCGAAAGCAAAATGAAGCGAATAACAGGACATTGGTTCCCAGGGGTCAAAGGCCAAAGAACAATAGAAGGAAAAGGGGAAAAGTGAGAGACTTGCCTTTCAATCAAATTGAAAGGCTTCAATGCTCCGCGGGACCATAGGGAGGATATCCCAGGGGAGAAGCAACACCAGATAGGCTGAAAATCTCCGCCCCCGACTCAATGACTTCGTTGGAGTCAGACAGACATGGGGGAGGTACCACAAGGTACAAGGAGGACAACCAAGATGGGAAATCAGGACCTGGGATCCTGACGGAGGTTAGGGATCTATTATCTAGAAGTATGATGGCTAGAGATGGTGAGGAGAGGGAAAAGAAGAGTGAAATAGGGGAAGAACAGGGAAAGGGGGTGGCGCCCAACGAGTTCCAGATGTAGGCCAGGTGCCCTATCATTTATAGGACCAATGGATTCGGGAAGAAGCAAGGAAGGCGAGGGAGTAGAAAATGGAGGGAACAAAAGAAAGGAAAGGGAGAGAGACTCGAGCGAAGATCGCAGTCGGGACCCTGCACAGAACGGGTCGTGTTGGACTCCTACCAAAGGTGGGAGATGAGACGAGCGTCGTCGATCAAAAATCAAAGGGTCTAGATTAAACCCGAAACTTAAGAAAATGAAATTCTGAATCATAGTGTGACAAGGAAACCGAGAAAATACTTTGCACTTAAATAATGTTTGATTAACTTTCTTTACTAAGAAAATTGAGGGTCCAAACATTAACTAAATTTAGTAACATTTTGCACAGAGATCAATTAAGACATGTAGATTCTGATTATGCATTTAGTTTTGCATTTTGGAAACTTTTAATGTGTTAAACAAATCAAAACCTATTTTCTCTTTCCTCCTTCATTAATGGTATTAGGATTATCCAAATTTTATGAAATGTGACCCACAAGTCATATTTAATGTATTGGATACGAATTTGCCATCAACATTACCTTTTGGAGTTGTTTGAGTATTTATTTAATAGTTTGAAGGTTCTACACACTTTCTCTCTCCTGATTTCACCTTTTAAGCAAACTTTCTCCAAATTGGATGAAAATTCACCCAAAGGCTATATTTGTTATATAGATTACGAATATAACATTATTTTCCTATTTGGGGTCAATTATTATATTTATTTATTAATTACACTTTTTAGGCAATTTCTCTCTCTTGACTTACCATATTATTTCAAGGTTGTCCAAATTAAATGAAAATTGACATGTAGGCTTATTTTGATGTGTATATTATGAATTTGAAGTATATTTCAACTTTTGAGGCTTTCTTATATGAATTTTTTCCACTTGTCCCACTAGAGGCCCATTAACTTCATTATGCATCCAATTAAGTTATTTATCATCTTATTATCACCAAATGAGTTATATGACATGTTATATTACATTATTCATGCATTAGATTATTAGGATCATTCTAACCTCAACTGTGTTTGATCAAACCCAAAAGGTCAAACTTCTAGGGTAGGGTCCAAGATTTGGTATGTTACAAGTTCACTATTTAATAACTTTATTATTTCTATATATGTTTCAATATAGGTAATAAATAATATATGTATTATTTGGTGCACAAGTGAATTTTCATTCATTGAGCCAGTATCTCACACACCCTACCAAACAAATTTCTAGGTAACACTGTTGATATAGAGATCGCAATAGATTTCACAAGAGTCCTTCAATAGGGGATGTTAGTAGTGTTTTAATGTAGAATTACTCAGTCTTAGTCCCTGTCTACTCTAGGTCCCTGATTAGAAGAAAGTTGTAAATGATGTTGTGAAATATTGTGTCTTTACTATCAATAATTGTATATTATAAATAACACAAATTAATATGAAAGCTTTATTTGTATCTTTAAGATTCAAATTAGTTTAGAGGGAATAGGTTTTGCACCTATTCTATGTAAATTAATGTTATTGAATATGTCATATATGAGAGTTTGAAATTAGAAAATGTTAATAGAAGTTCGTTATGCCCATAGATCTGGAGGTGTTCATGCTAGTTTGTGTAGGATTTGATTGTATTCATGATGAGCTTTATTAGGTTTTCCTTCGAAGTTTATATGGCTCCATTAATTTGGAGCCAAGATGGTGATGTTTGGTAATGCTTGATCTTCAAAGAGCCCAGATAACTGTTGATAGTCTTAGTAATGAAATTGGTACAATTATAGGAGACATTATTGTGTGGTATGCCATACTACCTTATAATGTTCTTTTTTAGGGACTTGATCACTTGTGAGTCAAAGCGTCGATGACAGAAACTATTTTCACCCATTTGGTAAAGTATTAGATGGTGATCAGCATGAGGCAATTCCCCTTCAAAGTTTTAGGATTAATCATCTCGATCGTGTTGATTCCCCAAGAAGAAAAGGGACAAGGCATCGCCGTGTTGTATAGTTGGTTAGTACGTGTATGAATGTAGTCACAATGGATTTGATAGACTCAACATCCATGTACATGTCAGCAATAACATACGCCCATGGTTTTCCACTAATACCCTAAATGTTGCATCCTTTTTTTCTACTTTGACCCCACAAATGTGTGGGTCACATGATCCTTCATGGACCACCTTCAAGAGGGCTTATGCCTTTGTCTTCTTGATACACCTGAGGATAGTGTCATTGTAGGATCTATGATATAGATTCCACGACCCAAGAATGTATTCCATTTCTTATCATTTGAGCACTTGTCGTTCTCTTCGAGAGAGACCTTCAGGAATGGCTTGGTTCTCCATGAATACTTTTATGTCATCAAACCAAATCTTTTATTTGAATGCATCATCAACAACCATATAGTAAGATGGTTGAGAAATCATTCATACTTTGAAAGAAAAGAATGTTCTCCTTGGATGCCAATCCACAAAGTGAGGGTATCCAGGGCGTCGGCAAAGTAATTGTGTTCCCTTTTTAAAAAAATTGAAGGAAAGGTGTTGGAAGTCTCAATAAAGGTAATGTGAGTATTCTTGATAAATAATTAGATTCTAAAGGAAAGTATTTAATTTCTTTGAACTTGAGAGATTCAAGATATAGGTGGAGATGATGTGTCCCTTATTGTTTGGCAGACCAGAGTCCTAGGATACAAGATTTGTACTCAACCACATTGTTGGTGGTGGTGAACTCCAATCATCTGACTACATGAGATTTCTCTTCATGCAAGTCTTGAAGGGCTACTCCTATTCTGACTCCTTTACACTTGACATATTCATCATAGAAGATCATTCACAAGTTAGCATTTAGAGGGATAATGATGTCAAGTGAGCTGCTTAGTATTATATCTTCATCTAGGATTTTATGCACATTTGTTGGAAATTTAGGAAATGGGAATTGCACTAGTTTATCAGCTAAATCTTGCCCTTTTACAACCTTCATTCATAGATATGTGATGTCAAACTTTGATGGCATTATCTATCACTTTTCATACCATCCAATGAGAGTAGATGTTCACACAAGTGGTGGTACAAGTCTTACTTAGCAATTATCAATACATAATATGCCATTAGATAGTGATGCAGCCTCCTTGTCACATGTATGAAGGCCAGATAATTTTTCTCAATTGAAGTGCAGTGGGCTTCAGTGTCATTGAATTTCTTGGACAGATAATTTATAGCATTCCCTCTATTTCCTGCTGATTGACTCAGTACTCCAGTCATATATGTTTAACATAACAAAGGTATATGATAACCAAAAATGTTGGTTTTAAGATAGACGATTTAGCGGGATGGTCCTTAAGGTTTTGGTATGCTTCCTCTCACGTTCTATTCCATTCTGATTTGGAATTTTTCTTGAGAAACTTGAATATGGGCTCACATATGAGTGTGAGCTTGGTGATGATGTGGTTGATATATATTAGAGAAGACTAAGTAGACCTCATATCTCTTTTTTGTGTAGAAGAGGGAATTTTGCAAATCGCTTGAGATTTTTGGGGGTCAACTTGGATTCCTCTTTGGATGAAAAGTACCCAAGTAGGTTGCTAGATATAACCCCATTCAAACTACTACACTTCTCATGATTATTTGAGCCTAGTGAGTCAGGAATAGTCATCAATGCAATTATGTTGGCTAGGTTGAATTGTGCATCCATTTCTTCTGGTGGTAGATCAATGACCTCAATGTAGTCATTCATGACTTTTTTAGTTTGACCATCATTAAGACCTCTATAGGTTTCCTCCATTCTTCCTATGTCTAAGGGTTTTGAGCGTATGGGATTGACCATAGGGGTGACCATGAATTTATTTACTTCCTCATTTTGAGGGACAATCATGTCTTCAAACTTTTGATAGTTTTGGATTGTTTGAATTCCCTGTGTATGTTCACTGATAAGGGTGATTTCCTAAATTCTACAGGTAGTAGTGAGGTAATCTTCTTGGTTGTCTTTCTTAACCTCTTTCATGATGTTTGGTGTCCTCATGCGGATGGTTTCTTTGGTAGAGTCATATATACTTTCCCTTATGGCGATGGTGATGGGCAAGTAAAGATGGGGAACTTTGTGATAGGGCCCAAGGTCCCATCAGTACAACACCTTGATCTGACTCTCTTCATTGGTGAGAATTTGTTGGGCTTCCTCACTTAAGTTGCATGATGGTGACACGTAGTTAAGGCAACCATTCCTTGACAAACTTGTGGTGGTCCACAACATTGTGGGCCTCTACTATGGTGTATGCCTAGTAATTTAGGGCATGAATAGGATGGGCCATAGATTCATAGGTCGAAATCCTTTTATCTTTGAGGAATTTAAACAAGATACATACACCCTTGTCATCTGGGTACCAGGCCTTGATGTGGGCAAATATGCATTTCTCATGATAAATGAGAGAACATTACATGATTGTATAGGAGATGGTGTGTTCTTCTTCTTTGTGATGGATCATAGATGATGGTAGAAACATGTGGCATCTCAAGACTGAGATAAAGGTCATATTCTTATATGAATATTATGGTGACACTAGAGCTATCGACATGGACTGTGATGATGAAATACCCCAGTCACTACTTGAGCATGGAATGATGAAGGGACCACACAATTTTAAGGAATCCATGTTTTACCAAAGATAAGTTTGAAGGAAAGATTAATCTCCATGAACATGAATAAAACTGATTAGGTTTTTGATCCAGTTTGTAACTTGAGAGAAATTCCCCCTCATCTTTTAGTTCACTATTGAAGGATGTTGCTTCCTTGATTGTTAGTTTTAAGTCCAAGGGATCCCTCCCCAAACTGATAAAAACCTAGAGTTGACATACTTTGAGGCATACCACATGTCAATAAATCAAAAAAAGAATCTTGAGACATCTATATATAGTAATCATTAACATGGGTCTATTGTGGTTACCTACCTCATGTATTTCTTCTCTGGAAGAAGAGATCAGAAGTGGTGTCATCATTAATCTGATTATAGTTGTGAAAACTTCTAGTTTCACATCTTTGGAGATGTAGGATCCCCCAAGTGTCTTCATTATGGCCTCCCTATGATGGTAGAACTTTGCATCACCTCCACTACCCAAACTTCTCCTTCATACTCATCAAGGAATTGAATTACATCTGACCCTTCAAGATTGGTCTCTTCACAGAGTTCAGTGGTAGGAGGTAATTGCTTGGTCTTCATTCTAGGAACAAAAACTTTGTTCAGATTCTCTTCAGGCATGTCAGTAGGTACCCCTTATTGGATAGTTATTTTTCCTTTCCCTTTATCATTGGGTGAAGGAGCCTCTACTAAAGTAGCATGAGCCACTACTTGTATTATTGGTAGCTTAGGTGCTTCTACATGAATCATCATGGTAGGTGTGGATATGATCATCATGGTGAGATAAAGTACAATTATCAATTTAATGCTTTCTTGAATGGGTTCTTTTCGAGGGTGTGCTAGACAAACATTCTTCCTTGTGTTCCCCTGGTATGGTGACTAACTTTCAAGTGCTTATAGCAATCATTAGTTTCTTCTGTTAGATAGTAGCGACCATATGTGCATTTAGGGACCACTTATCTTGAGTTTTCTTCAAGGGGCTAATTGGCCCAGGAGATGGACCTTCATATGACAATATGGAGGCTATAGTAATAAATGATTACATCTCTTTAGGAACATATGTATTGACTTCCCTCAATTGATTACATCTTGCAAATCATTTCTGGGTTTGAGGCATGTGCTTTTCTTATTTCCCTTGGCTCAATTAAAGTTGCAAAAGGATTTAGCATTATAAACCCTAGTTAAGGGATTCGGTTGCTCCCTTACAATAAATTTAAAATTTTTTTATGGTGGGATGATATATCTAAGAGAGGATCCTATGAGTGTGAACCTTATTTTTTGTTTAGTAGACTTTCTACGATAGGAGTTGTTGGTTCTGGTTGCGATGGTGGGTAGCTTGCAGCATGTGAGTTACTTGCCATTGAGTGTTGTATGGGTGGCTGAAATGGTGGTGGCTCATACCCATAGTAATTATTTGGTTGGAATTGATATTGCAATGGTACATATTGAGGTTGAAAATATTGGGTGTTTGGTGGGGTCATTTGATCTTGTTGTTGTGGTGTGCCATAATATTGGAAGCTTGAGGTGGTTGCACCTAAGTTGGAGTTATTGTTGCTTGTTGTTTCCTATAAGATTAGCATAGCTCTGACTATGTAATCAATCTCCTTAGTCTTAATTCACTTTGACTTCTGGTTGGTGTTTGTGGATGTGAATTTAGGTTGAAGGTAAAACCTATGCTTTCATAGACCGCTATCTTGATGGAATTCTCAATTTGGAACCATGCACGGATCATCTTTGAAAATGTATTATACCTTTGTAGGGATCGAAAAATTCTAAACACAGGTAAAGTTTCACTTATCCCATGTCAAGGGCTTCCTTTTCTAAAGGTTTGAACTCTACCTACCCTGACATATCTCTCCATTGTCCAAATTGTAAGACCCCCTAACCTAACTTCTCAGATAACCTTTCTTGCTTAGAATAATTAGATGCTTAAAACCTTAATTTAATCATGTGATTTGCTTTAATATAATGTGACATTCTTGTGTTTCTAGTTTGGTATAGTTTGTATGATGTTTGAGCTAGTTACACATATATGTATGTGCTTGTTTTGGACCTAATTCCAGTTTACCCATGTTTAGGGTTTAGCTTGCAATCTGTCACATGCTTGTTGTTCCTCACATGTTTTGGCATCATGTTGGATGGAGAGTGGCACCCTATAGCTTTGTTTCACTCTGGTTTGAGGAGGTGGCACCACGTGGTGACAATTAGGGTTTTTGCTTAGATGCTTTTTGTAGATGGTTGACTTTGCTTGTGTGTTAACTGTCGAGTTTTTATTTTCAGGGACCAAATTGATGTCTCTTTGATAATGGTGTCTTTGATCAATGAGTTTTGAGTGCACCTAGTGATCTTGGTAGTCGATGAGCCAAGATATCCTAGGGTTTGGTTTCTATGTGATCGCTTGAGTTGGATCTTCCTTGGTCTCTATGTCTTCTTCGACCGATTGGCTTTTGGACCTTGTGTCCTTTTAGCAGATGAGATACCTTGGATCAGTTAGGCTGATGAGTTTCTTTGGTTTTAATGACCTTCGTTGCATGCATCTGTTTTGTGAATGCATGGCCAAGTTTTTGGTGGACAAATGGCACATGTGGCATGAAACCTAACCCTCTTTATCTCTCTCTACCCTTGGATATATATACCCCTCTCCTTGCATGCAATTGATTCTTTTGCACCCTCTCTTTCTGTCCTCTCCTTGGAGATCGTCCCTTGTGTTCTTGGTGGTGCAAGTGGAGCTTGTGCAGTAAGGAGGTGGTTGAACCCCTTGCATGTGGAACTAGGGTTTGGATCCACTCTCCTTTGGTGATCCTTTATTGTTCCTTGATCTTGGTAAGTGATCTCTCTTGCTTGATATTTGTTTTCTTGCAATCCTACCCCTCTTCTTTATCTTGGACAAACCCATGGTTCTCCATGGTGGTTCTTCTTGAATAACTTCTCTCTCCATGGCTGTATCCATAGTTCTCCATGGTAGTGCTAGAGTTGAGTTGAAGATCTTCTTTCTTGTCTTTTCGGCCTAGATTTTTGCACTCTTTCTTGTACTCCTTTAACCTAGGATTGTTATTCTTCTTTGAGGAGATGTTATCTTGGCCATGAGGTGTGATCAAGCTTGGGTATTCTTCTATTTCCTTGGAGCATCTTTCTTTTTGAGTTGTCATTCACAATCAAGGTGAGTTATATAAATTTCTCCTCGATTATTATTGCACTTAAGCTTGCATGCAATTAATCTACCTGTTACGACCCCACCTTCCGATAACCCCCAATTAAGGGAGACTGAGAGGTTGAAGCCGCACCCATAAATTCCAGATCAAAGGTTCGACATATAACCAATAACAATTATTAAATTCTAACAGACTATACTGAAAATGGTAATAAAATTTTTCTTTACATACCTTTTGAAAACTTGGATCTCTAAACTTCTATCCACACTGATACTAATCTATCTAATCCTCCTTTCACTTTAATTCTCTTTTTGTATCACATGTGCCATTTTACTAGTTTGTCCTTTTCATTGTACCTAAAATGCCGACAAACAAAACGTCGGTCAGCCGAAGCTGGTATGTGGGGAAAACAATAAACATGCAACTATGATAACAATGTAATCATTCAATTACTTATTTAACAACCAATATTACATTTTAGATATAACTCCGCGATCCAAGGGTACTCTATCCTCTGTGTTGTCCCCATTAAACCCCTCATGATCCACCTATGAGTGAACCAATTTCTAGGGTTGAGTCACATGGCACTACTCGTAAGTAGTCCACTCCTTAACTCAGGATTTGCTAAAGAGTCTCTAACTCATGGTAACCTAGACCTTACTCTAGGATTACCCCTTTTTAGCCTTTTCAAAGTAACAGAGGTGGACCCGGATCTAGCCAGTTATACATGCACATTTATGGTGATAATCATAGTCACTTTATAGTGGCTTCAAATAAATAAACATACAACAGTTAAGTTGCATTCAATGCAATTAAACATCTGAGAATACATCGGGAAACTATAGCGGTTATTCATAATCGTAACCACATACCTGATCCATAGTAACTTGATGTCCATGCATTAACATTCAACACAATTAACAGGCAATCAACAATATCCTGAAAACAATGCATAACATTCAAGTGTCATTGTTTTATTCAAACATCCTCAAGATCAACTTGGATTCCACCTTATGATTTCTAGGCCAACTTTAGGGTTTTATTAGGTTTTTAGCCTTCATTATGCATTTATCACTTTTAATGCTCTTTTAGTTCACAAACCCTAATTTCTGCATCATAGGCACAATTGAATGTCAATTAAATCTAATATGTTTCTTTCACACTAAAACTATTATCTTTATTCTTTTAGGTCATATCCAAAACATTAAGGCTAATTATCATCTTCGGTTTCTTTCAAATTGACAAATCATTTTTCATTGTAGTTCAACTCACATATGAACCTTATTTATTACTATTTCCACCTTTATACACTAGGAAACACTAATTATCCAAATAATTCACATTAAAGGTCTTTGGTACTTAATTTATCTTCGAATCATCATATTTCCAATTTATTCTTCGATTGGTACAATTAAAACCATTAGAATTCATATCAACATAAATTAGGGTTTCTAATCCCATTAAGGCATATTCATGTACATAGAACCCTAAGTTAAACCAACTATATCAAAAGATCATCTTTTTTTCAAATCCTATTTTCACTTTTATTAACAACAGGTTAATATCAGCTTGAATTATCCATCTATTATCAAATCTAAGGGTTCCTCATTAATTAAATCATTAAAGATGATAGCTTTATGTACTTTTCAATTTTTTTATCATATCTATGTACATATTCTTCAAATTAAACTAATTACGTACAAAGATCATCCTTTTCTATCTTAATGTACCTTTTTACATTTAACAGGTTAATATCAACTGTAATGATCCATTAAATCCTATTAATCACTTTAATCATATCAAAGTAGGGTTTCTTTACCATTAATACATTAAAGTTCATACATTACACTACTTTTCGAATTGCAAGATGAATTAGATTCTGAACATATTTTTATTGAATTCCCCTCGTTCTGAGGATTAAAATTCATATATAACCTGTTTTAATCCGAGCTATGGTTCACTAGTTACGAATTTTGCAAGAAAAACACTTACTCGGCCAATGAGAGGCTGACACGTCAGCCCATGCGTGCCCTTTTATCCAGCGCGATCCAGGACAACTTAAAACATAATGCAAGGTCAAAACTACCCCTGTGTTTCTGGTCATTGCTTCACATGCCCGAGGGGCATTTCGGTCCAATGTCACCCACGCTTCTTCTTCCTTGCGCGAGTTCCAGGCTGCCGCCCTAGCCGGCGGTTGGCAGAGTTTTGCGGCTTCTCCTCACCACCTAGGGGCTAAAAACACATCGGAACTCCCCCCTTGCCTACTTCCTCCCCTCCTGCAGGCGATGGTGCCCCTTTAAACGTCCAGGATGACCGGAACTAGCTCCATGAATCTACAGCTCACGGCCGAGATGCAGCCTTACTGCAGGTTCATCTCCCACCTTTCTCGGGCGTGAACCACCTCGGAGTTCACCCCTATCTCCGCCGCATCCTCTCACAGGTGAAGGCATCATCTGGCATGCATCCAGTTGGTCGGAGACCAACCCAATAGGGCTGCGGCTGCGGCTACCCTGCAGCCCACTTGCAGGCATCGCGCCAGAGCGAGGAGTCTAGGAAAGCAAACGCCAAGACTTCTACTGTGTTGTAAAAGCGTCTCCAGCCCTTTAACTATTCTGATAGCTCCTGGGATCGCACCATCCCCTTCCGATTAGGGTTAGCATGGTGGCAAGGTTGAAGAAGAGAGTAGAGAAACGTGGGGTTCTCCTCCCCTCTGAACCAGAGCTCTACCCTTATATAAGGGGTGAGAAACAAAGCCCTAAGGCGTGCCCTAAGAGGACTCAAGTCCTAAACTTGAGAGGAAACCTACTTTCCTTGGTTGTGAAGCAACCATCTCTCTCTCTCTCTCTCTTTCTCTCTCTTTATTATCCTCTTATTTTGCAAATTAGGTATTTTCTCTTTCTTTCCTTTTTATTGGGACTCCTTGGATCCCAAGATATTCCCTTATTTTGAAATTCTTTTGATTGGATAGTTATTATCCTACTTAATGCACCTATATGCATTATTATGCATTATTATGTTTATTTCTTCATCAAATATTTCTTTTTGAGGGTTTATCATTATTTCTCTTTAATTTTCCTCATTGGTATTCCTTTTATTATTAGTAATCCTTGGGATATGAAATTCCACCAAGGATGACTCAATTATACTTATTTTCCACATTTTCTCATTGTTTTCAATTTCTTTCTTAATAAAGAAATACATAATTAATCTTTTCGTTTCTTATTGCTTTCTTTTTGCAACCTTGGACTCCTTGGTATCCAAGGAACCCAAGAGTCACGAAATCCTCTTTGGATCTGCCTCCCAGAGGTTTCCACATATTTCTTTTCTTAGAATTTCGATTATTCATTTACTAATTGAATTTATTCGGTATTTGGGCCCAATAGTCAACAAAGCCCAAAACACAACCAATCAAGGCTATTGTGAATGGAATCCATTTAATCAAAACAAAACATATCATTATTTGTTCAATTAGCTTTAATATGAGAAATTACATTTCTCACTATTTGAACCCAAAAATTGGGGTTATAACACTACCTCTAAGATTTGGTTCTAACTATTATGATGACAATATCTTGAGATAGATTTTATGTTTATGTATTGACCTTGAGTACACTAAACCCTTCTTTTCAAACCTAACTCTTGTACTGTGACGTCCCTGGATTTTCTATAACTTAATCTGATGTGTGACGTCCAAATTGAAACCCTCACCTCAGTGAGAATCCCAATTTAAACACCACACACTAGGCTAAGAAGAAGAAAACCAGATGACGTCAAAAGGAAACAATCAGTAGCACATGTACATGAACAATAATAAAACCATACACACATGTTCACCATTCAACATATAATTACAACATTTGATATTACATATTGAACATCAAACTTATACATATACATGTACTACCACTAAACTACAGGATCTTGAGACAACAGGTCCACCTGTACATCAGCTCACCACACAACTCACAACTATCCTGGTTCTTCAAGAGCATACCCATACCCACAACCTAAATAAAATATTACATGTGGTACAAGTCAGCACAATATTCAAGAATATTGTACCGAGTATGCCTACGTGTCTTTTATATACCTCTCATCATATCTTGGCAGTAACAAAAGAATATAAGAAAAGTGTATACTTGCACAAAGATATTCATTATCAAAAGAGAACACATATTTTTAATCACATTTCCATCATATATCTCGTACATCTGCCCCCAAGGGCTTTGATGTTTTTAGGCCTTATGATCTACAACCAAAGAGATTGAGATCATTTTACGTGTGATCTACTACCAAAGAGTTTGAGATCTAACACATGTGATCTACTGCCAAAGAGTTTGAGATCACTTCAATGCACTGTACTACCAAAGAGTTTAGTGCTATCGTATATTGATATCAGCTACTCTATAAACTTTCATCATTTATTGAGCATGTATGTATTTATTGCATATTAATGAGGGTTACTAGCCCTAATTAACCATATGGAGCGAATTACATGACTTCACACACTAACATTACAATTACTGACATCCACTGGATTATAATCATGAATATAGATTTACTGACATATTATCATAATTTTAGAACATCATTTGATATTTATTATCCATTAAACCAAAATTACTCATCTTACATGATATCATGGTTATTAATGCATCAAAAGTCTGATATTATCATTCTAATGTGTTCTACTCATTTTTATGAAAGTTTTGGTACCTTGTTTGTATTTTTCTGGTAAACATACTAATTACTATGAATTATCTGAGATCTGAGCAATTCTGAGATATTTACCTTGAAAGGCCAATCAGCTGTAGGGGCGTTGCTTAGAGCTTCCCAACTCATGCTGAGCCGGTCGGTCTGGGATGGGGCAGGACCTGGTTCAGTCTCCTCTCCTGCTCTGTGTTTCAAAGCCCCCAGCGGGACTCTATTCTTTTGCAAGGCAGCCACTGCCGCTGTGCTTAGTTCCAATGAGCAAAAGAGAGTCGGTTCCTCCTCCTCGTTACAACCTTCTATGACCTGGAGCCTCTCTGGACCACACACTTAGCCGCCATCCTCCTTAGGATCACCGTTGGTGCCACCTTCATGCGACTCGGAGAACTGCCGCCGTCGGTCTCTGTAGGGACACAGAAAAGAGGCAAAAGGCCTCTACTTGATATTGCTTCAATCCAAAGCCTCTCAAAGCAGCACGCCATCTCCCTAAACTCAAATCAAGACTTGATTACCTCTGACCTCACTTCCTTGTGCTCCAACTAGCCTCCATGACCTACTCCAGAAGACTAACTTCATCTCCCATGGAGGTCGAAGCTGTAGGCAAGCTAGGGAGCTCGCTGGGTTGGTCTAGCAACTGAGAGTATTTTTCCCTCCATTCATCCTTGTCTAGACTATCTTCTCTGTGTTCTTTTTCACTCCTACACCCAAACTGGTCTCCGTAGTGGAGGAATGGTGAAGAGGGAGTAAACGTTCTCTCTCATCTGCTCTTGAACTAGGAAATATAAGGGGTCGGTATGTAGGTCTCACAAAGATGAAGAGAACTACCCACTCCTTTTCTCCTGTGGATCCACGATCACCCATGAACTGGCGATCAAAGTTTCCAGCTCCACTCTAGCCCATGATTCCAATTCAGTTGGAGGTTGGGAACAGTTGTCTAGCCGTTCACAAAATACTATCCAACGGTGCCCAGAAGGCCATGGTGTGGATCTGTGACTCTTCATCCTAGGGGAGGGTGTGACATTGTATTTGATCAAAGCCTAAGTTTCTAATTAGGAACATTGGTCTAGAATACATCAAAATACCAATCACTTATCCTACTTAAAACCTAAATAACTTGCTCTAGGATAATCCAATATCCACTAAATTTACACCATAGCTTCACTACCTCTCAACCTACATTCTACTCAATTTTTGGTGACGAAACTCATCTATTTGATCATTCTATTAAATTCCTCAAGAAGGCATTAAAAAGAGATATCTTAATCATGATGTCAACCTCACATCAACACACCTACTTTGTCAAAAGCTTGGAACTATTAATATAGCTCAACCATATGATTTGACTTATGTCATTAGACATTTAAGAATTTCAAAAGTCCACTCCATCACATCCTACACACCTTAAAAAGATATTTTGTCATTGAAATTAAGCTAAAATCCAGTCTTTCACATCATATACATCTTAAAAGAACTTTCATCCTCGAAAGTACACCATACTCATACTTCCAGGGAAAACCTTATCTTGCTCTCATCCACATGTAAGCACCATTCTATGGGTAACATATCCACAAAGGTTACCTAAAACCATGTATCCAAAGCACTATTAGGCGGTTTACAACCATCTTTGGTGAACAAACACTCCATTCGGGGTTGAACTCAAGGTTTAAAAGCTTAGGTTATGTCATTCCATATCTCATATATTAGGGTTGTTTCCTTATATCAACCCATGCATTAGGGTTACCATATCATATTACCATGTTCTCAAGGAGATAACTAAAGTTATCCCATTATATCAAAGTATCATAAACATTTTATTAAGCTAATTATTAGAACATGTTCAACATGAAAATATGCCTTTTAGGAGGGCATTAACTGTAGTTAAACCACCTTATCCATCCAGATCGTATCGAGGTGTCATAATCTTTATGTTGTGCTAACATTAAAATTACATTTTTCATCTTTATTAATCACTAAGATTAACACCTCATGTAACATGTTTCATTCATGTAGTCTTATTTCGTTACTCATAATTGATTTCAACATTTACTAGTGAGTTCATCACAAGATTAACCAACATTATTCATGTATATGGTTAACCATTTATGCATTGGTATCTATTAAACCATCTCTAGGTTTCTGTGACGTCCCCAGATTTTGATTCTCCAAACCCTATTGGGAATGAGATGTCAGAATCCGAAAACATCATCCAATCATATCAGAAAGCGATGCGGAAGCATAATACGCATACATGAACATACAACCATAACATACTCAACATTCAACATGTAAATTTATACAAAATGAATTATTACAACATGATTTACAGTTACAGATTGAATGAAACTCTACAAGTCTGAACATGTATGCTAACAGGATCTTAGACAATAGGTACAACTTGTACAACTTGCTCACATCTTATTCTTTATATCCCATTCTAGCTCTGGACCTAGAAAATACGAGAAACAAAAACATCAACAAAAGTTGGTACGTGGAATTAAAGAGCTATACTATGCTGGCATATAAAATACTCAAAATTGAAGAAAGAGAAAGAAAACATTATTTAAAGGCAGAAAAATCAGGTAATCCCAAGTTATTAATCATATTTCAATGGACATGTATTACTATGGTGGACTTAGCACAAACATAAATATTGGGCCCTATCCCTGCGTACCTTGTACCATTAGGGATCTCCCCGTGTACCTTGTACCATTAGGGAGGTGCTAGTCAACATTAATACTTTCCCTCTCAAATAGGGAGATTAATGAACCATCAGTATCTACATTCCATTTTATTTCTTTAGTGTTCTTATTGTTCAAGGCGGAAATGACAATACATATAGATCTACATCCAACAATGTATTTCAAGTACAAACAAACAAGTACATATATTTAACATCCAGCAAATCTAGTCATATAATTATATCCACGTACCTGAGTTCAGAGATTCATACTTATATTATGGATCATCTACATCTATGGTCATCACCTGATCAAAACAATACCATATACTATCATCAGGTTCTTATCATCTTACATCTCATCTTAACCCTAATCGTATCCATTTTAGGGTTTTCTTAACTCATTAGGATATTCTCATCATTACTTGCATTCTTGTCTTAGAATTATCTTAATGATGTCATTTTCCAGATTATGGTTCATTATCTGAACATTAGGTTCCATATCCTTTTTGTGCACATATTAACCCTGGTTACATCATTAACCCAGATTAGGGTTTTATAACATGGATTAAGATTCATCTTCATATAACATAGATTCTCTTCATCATTATGATATCATAATTAAAACTGAAGTTCCATATACTGATATGATCTTACTCTGTGAATTTCATCATTTATTGAGCATGTGTGCATTTATTACATCATCTTTAGTGTTATTAGCCCTAATTAGACATATTAATTAAATTACATGATTTCGTGCATCAACATCATAATTACTTATATTAGATGGATTATAAGTATGAATATGGATTTACTGACATTTTTCCATAATTTTAGACCATTGTTTGCTATTTATCATGCATCAAGCATTACTCATCTTACATGATATCACTGATATATAATAGTCAAAAGCCTTTTATTATAGTTCTATTTCATTCTACACATTTTTCTGAACGTTTTGATACCTTGTTTGTATTTTTATGACATTCCTATGATTTACTAGGATTTATCTAAGATCTGTCATATTTATGAAGATTAATACCTTTTCTGGCTAATCGCCAGCCGCCACGTGGAGACTTAGGGGCGCGGCTCTTCCTTGCTGGTCTCAAGCAAGCCTTCGGTTCACTAGATATGCGGCCGGTTCACTACCTGGACCTGGTCTGCCATTTCCCCCCTTTCTTCCTCGTTCTTTCCCGCAACGCAACCCGATCCCTATTTCTCCGCAAGGTAGGGTGCAGCTGCATGCTTCGCTGGTCTGCCGCTCCTTGCTGGGCGTGAGAGCCTCCAGGTCCGATTTCGAGAAGCCACCAACTGAGCCTCCGTTGCGCTCCCTTACACAGATCGGCGCCCCTGTTCTCTCTTCGGGCCTCAAACAAGCGTACGAGTACACTGGACTCATTTCACGGCGGCAGCCACGAGGGGCATCCCCGGCGAGAAAGGTCCCACACAAGGTCTCTCTTTTCCACACGACGCAGCGTAGCCGCAGACCTCGTCTCTGGCTGGACTCCGCCCACACATGCTCACCGCCGCTGGGATCTGTTCCACATGGGCGCATCCGCACTGCTCACCTACGACGAGCAAAGAGCAGCGAACAACAAATGGAAGATTTGGGATCTTCACGACTCAAGAGAAAGGTTCTGGATCCGTGGATAAGATAGAAGACGATCGCCTCTCCTCTAGGAACTTAAAGGAGGAGTGTTCATCACGCGAGGAATCCTAAATGTGTACCTTGAAGCTCTTATTCTCTTGGCCATGGCTTCCAGATCTCTGGTGAAGAGCTGGGATGCCTAATGACCTTGAAAGGTCACGGTAGACTCATAGAAAGGAATCATAGGTAGAGAAGGTGTGATGACACCAAGGGCACAACACAGGCATCATTGAATATGATGGCACTGCCGCCTGGGATGATGGACTTGTGAGAGACGATGGATAAAAAGAGATAAAAGTATCTTAGTACCAGCTTCAAGTAAACGGAAATGGGTTATGATTGTTGTGTATATCCTTAGTTTGCGGGTGAAATATCCAGCGATTATCCCCCTTTCATCAGATCCAAACTACACTTCCACCCTGATTTGTTCCTCCATTTTCGGAGGTGAGCAATGACCTGAAAGTTATTCAGACTTCGTATATCAACTCCTGGCAAGGTTCCACATAACCCACTAACACAATGGTAGTGTGACATTGTTGTGTTGCAATGGCCACTTGACTTTATTCTAATATTATTGAAACCTTGCCCCCCTCCTTAATCCAAGTAATCAATATTTGCACTTGCATAGGCTTGAGAAGAAATATTTGCACTTCAGACATATGTTTATAATATCCTAAAATGTATCCCACCAATATTTGGAGGCTCATAATCAAATGTTTGTCTATTAATTGATTCCTCCAATAACATCAATATAGGGGTAGATGGTCAAATAAAATGATCGAATATATTTAAGTTGTAACCAAACAACTTCAATACACTTACGGTGATCATGATACAACCTAGAGTTCCTAATGAACTATTCATATTCATGTATATCGTGAATGGTGATATAAGCACATAATTACCCAATTTGATTAACTAAATATATTCCTCATCATTGACATACATTATGTGTCATGGTCATAAATTGGAATTTTATTGTGACAGGAAACAACAATTGAATAACCAGTCACTCAATTTGGGTTCAACCATCGACACAATATTCATAGTCCTTGAACACCATATTGGGTATTAAGACCCTAAAATCAGGGTCATCACAGTTTCCATCATATTGTGTCTATCTATCACATCTCGAGATTAGATCACAATCTTACATATATTATATCATGGTTGTGCTAACAAACTTATACAAGTGGCTCGTGAAACATGTATCAAAAATTTAAATAGTCCAAAAGAGGTTCCTCTAACCCATACCACGAGGGTATTTCCATGCTCGGTATCTCTGAGCTAACTCAACTCTTATGGGTATCTCAAATGCATATACTTTATCCTCCCTTCTTGGTTTAGTGTTTCTGGGTCTATCTCATTGGTACTAGAAAATAGCTTCATTAGCTCTAGCCACATATGCACAAACCAAAACATGCTACAACATCCTCTTCATAGGTCTCTTATACATACTAGAAACATGCTTACCCAAAACTCTCTTATACATACACCACTAGAGTCCTACATGGAACCACCAACCCGAGCATGAGGTTATCTAGAAACTAACACAGTTGCTTCCTCCAAGGTCATGGGACTCTCTCTCCCTCACCCAGATGGTAGGTACTCATATCTATGTTCACATATACACATATAACTAGCCTCTCTCTATCTCTAGGGTTTGGTCCTCCCAAGGACATCTAGGGTTCAAGAATACTATAGGAATCATGCATTAAGTAACCCAACTCAATTACTTAGGAGTATTCTAGTTTAGGACATAACATATCACATATTTCTCATCATTCTCATATCTTAGAGTTTAGGTTCTCTGACCTTCTCCTACTGGGTCTCACTCTCTCTGGAGTTAACCCTAAAACTGGTCCTAACACTACAGGTCCTCCTTTTTAAAAGATCTTGAGGCTCATGCCAACTCACAACCTGTCTTAACTTAACACATCTTATCTCATAAAAGCCTAGTTACTTGCATCATCAAGACTTATCTCAAAACTTACAAACCTAACTCAAATCCTCAAAGACAAACATAAATCATCATAACCATCTTATATTATCTATATAAGACTTACATCATATCATCAAAACTTATATCATATATTCCATCTATCATTTATTCCAACAAGGCTCTAGACATCTAATCTAGAACTACTCTCTCTTCTAGACTGATGTCATTCACTTTCACTTAGGTTGCATGATCACCTCCTACTCATACATGTGTGGGGACAAATTTTTGTAGTACATATACATAATAAAATATTATATAGTTTTTCTTTGATAAAATAAGCGTCAGAGAAAACTATCAAGGTTTGATCTATTTCGAATAAAAAACCAAATCCTAAAAATGAGTGTCCCACACATAGTAGAGAGTACAGTGTCATGAAATCTAGTGAAAACAATGAGAACAAGGGGTAGGCTAGTGTAGCTACTCTAGACAATGTGCACAATATGTCTAGGGCTTCTCTTCCCTTGATGCACGTCATTTCCAAATAGTGTAACGTCCCATACCGCTGCACTACAAGGAAAGAACGACATCTAAGGACTTGCTACACAACAAGTACCAGTCTAGACCTAGTTCTCGGACATCTAGGTGCTAATCTAAAGGCTAGTTCAGATCTAGTCTCTAAAAGATGACCAATCCAACCCTAAAGATTATTAAGTTCAAGGTTCTTTAGTTTTGAGTTGTATAATGAGAAAATGTCAGGCTTTGCTATTGTTCATGCTCTGATACCACCTGTGATGTCCCTGGATTTTCTAAAACTTAATCTGATGTGTGACGTCCAAATTGAAACCCTCACCTCAGTGAGAATCCCAATTTAAACGCCACACACTAGGCTAAGAAGAAGAAAATCAGAGGAAGTCAAAAGGAAACAATCAGTAGCACATGTACATGAACAATAATAAAACCATACACACATGTTCACCATTCAACATATAATTACAACATTTGATATTACATTTTGAACATCAAACTTATACATATACATGTACTACCACTAAACTACAGGATCTTGAGACAATAGGTCCACCTGTACATTAGCTCTCCACAAAACTCACAACTATCATGGTTCTTCAAGAGTATAACCAACCACAACCTAAATAAAAGATTACATGTGGTACACGTCAGCACAATATTCAAGAATATTGTACTGAATACACCTATGTGTCTTTTATATACCTCTCATCATATCTTGGAAATAAGATAAAACTAATATACTTGGCAGTAATAGAAGAATATAAGAAAAGTGTATACTTGCACAAAGATATTCATTAGCAAAAGAGAACACATATTTTTAATCACATTACCATCATATATCTCATACATCTGCCCCCAAGGGCTTTGATGTTTTTAAGCCTTATGATCTACTACCAAAGAGTTTGAGATCATTTTACGTGTGATCTACTACCAAAGAGTTTGAGATATAACACATGTGATCTACTACCAAAGAGTTTGAGATCACTTCAATGCATTGTACTACCAAATAGTTTAGTGCTATCATATGATGGATCAAATATCTTATGTTTCATGTGTTCATATCCATAAGTATGGAAAAATCAAGCTAGATATCATACAAGAACTATCATTTCATCCAATACCATATGTCAAGTATTTTACTACATATAACACAAGCATAATGTATAATAAGCCAAGTAAGAGGTAATGGCGTACCTTCCAAAGAGATAGATCATTCTAATCACATATTCCTCATGTCATCTATAACTTGTTAAACCTAATCAATACAAAATCATATACTATCATCAGATGCTCATCTTATCAACCCTGGTTAGGTCCATTTTAGGGTTTCACTTAGTTCATTGGGATATTCTCATTATTATTTGTGTTCTGGTCTTGGGATTATTTTACTGATTTCATTTTCTAGATTATGGTTCATTATCTGAACATTAGGTTCCATATCCTTTTTGTGCACATATTAACCCTAGGTTACATCATTAACCTAAATTAGGGTTTCATCACATGTATTAAGGGTCATCTTCGTATAACATGGATTTTATTCATAATCATGATCTCATAATTAAAACTGAGGTTCCATATATTGATATTAGCTACTCTGTAAATTTTCATCATTTATTGAGCATGTATGTATTTATTGCATATTAATGAGGGTTACTAGCCCTAATTAGCCATATGGGGAGAATTACATGATTTCATACACTAACATTACAATTACTGACATCCATTGGATTATAATCATGAATATAGATTTACTGACATATTATCATAATTTTAGAACATCATTTGATATTTATTATCCATTAAACCAACATTACACATCTTACATGATATCACGGTTATTAATGCATCAAAATCCTAATATTATCATTCTACAATGTTCTACTCATTTTTTTGAACGTTTTGATACCTTATTTGTATTTTTATGGTAAACATACTAATTACTATGAATTATCTGATATCTGAGCATTTCTGAGATATTTACCTTGAAAGGCCAATTGGCCCTCGCCACGTGGCCGCTGTAGGGGCGTTACTCAGAGCTGCCCAGTTCACACTGAGCCGACTGGTCTGGGATGGGGCAGGACCCGGTTCAGTCTCCTCTCCTGCTCTGTGTTTCAGAGCCCCCAGCGGGACTTTGTTCTTTCGCAAGGTAGCCTCCACCGCTATTCATAGTTTCGGCAAGCATAAGACAGATGGTTCCTCCTCCTCGTTACAACTTTCTATGACTTGGAGCCTCTTTAGACCACACACTTCGCCGCCATCCTCTTTAGGATCACCGTTGGTGCCTCCTTCATGCGGCTCGGAGAACTGTCGCCGTCGGTCTCTGTAGGGGCGGAGGAAAGAGGCAAAAGGCCTCTACTTGATATTACTTCAATCCAAAGCCTCCCAAAGCAGCACACCATCTCCCTAAACTCCACTCAAGACTTGATTAATTACCTCTGACCTCACTTCCTTGTGATCCAACTAGCCTCCATGACCTGCTCCAGAAGACTGACTTCGTCTCCAATGGAGGTCAAAGCTGCATTCAAGCTAGGGAGCTCGTTGGGTTTCTCTAGCAACTGGCAGTATTTTTCCCTACATTCATCCTCGTCTAGACTATCTTCTCTGTGTTCTTTTTCTCTCCTATGCCCAAATTGGTCGCCGTAGTGGAGGAATGGTGAAGAGGGAGTAAATTTTCTGTCTCATATGCTCTTGAACTAGGCAATATAAGGGGTCGGTATGTAGGTCTCACAAAGACGAAGAGAACTACCCACTCCTTTTCTCCGGCGGATCCACGATCACCCACAAACTGGCGATCAAAGTTTCCAACTCCACTCTAGCCCATGATTCTAGTTCAGTTGGAGGTTGGGAACTGTCGTCTAGCCATTCACAGAATACTATCCAACGGTGCCCAGAAGGCCACAGTGTGGATATGTGACTCTTCATCCTGGGGGAGGGTGCAACATTGTATTTGATCAAAGCCTAAGTTTCTAATTAGGAACATTGGTATGGAATACATCAAAATACCAATCATTTGTCCTACTTAAAACCTAAATAACTTGCTCTAGGATAATCCAATAGCCACCAAATTTACACCATAGCTTCACTACCTCTCAACCTATATTTTAATCAATTTTTGGTGACGAAACTCAGCTATTTGATCATTCTATTAAATTCCTCAAGAAGGCATTAAAAAGAGATATCTTAATAATGATGTCAACCTCACATCAACACACCTACTTGGTCAAAATCTTGGAACTCTTAATATAGCTCAACCATATGATTTCACTTATGTCATTGGACAATTAAGGATTTCAAAAGTCCACTCCATCACATCCTACACACCTTAAAAGATATTTCATCCTCGAAATTAAGCTAAAATCTAGTTTTTCACATTTACCCAAGATCTTTTCAGTGACAGAGGTGTTGGACCTTACACATACATGCTTAAATGTTGGTTTTCTTTTCATGATCATGGTTTTTCTCTCTTGCTTGAGAATGGAGGCTTTCGATACATGTGAGATGGCTAAGTGATTGGTTTTCTCTCTCTTGCATCATGGTTCAATTTTTATCATGTTGAGGATCAGATTTAGGGTTTTGGTGACGACCTCCTTTGCATTCTTTGCACTTTGGTGTTTTTGGTTTTGTGATGATGAACATTATGTTTGACTATGTGGTGGATGATCTTTCTCTCCCTTCATGAGGTTGCTAAGATTTTCTACCTATTTTGGTCGCCAAGGTGTTGGTTCTAGTGGTCACCAAGTTTGACTCTATCCCATGTGGTTGATGATGATTTCGAGGTCCTCTTCGGTTGATGATCATTGGTCTTTCCGGATCTATGATGCTTTGATATTCCATTGATCGATGAAGTTTCAAGGCTCCCTTAAGTCACCAAGATTTCTTCGATCAGATCCTCTTTGGTCAAAGTCATGTCTTGTTTCTCTTTGGTCGCTATGGGTTGATTCTTGTGCATGATAAGGGTGACCCACCTCTTTGACCAATGAAGATGGTGAGGTCTACCCATATTTGGTCGATGAGATTTTCTAGATATATTATGTATGGTTGACCTAATAGTGATGATGTTTGACTTGTTTAGTTCCAAGAAAGTTGGATATAATGTTTATTAGGTGATGCAGCCCTATTTTAGGGCTTCAACTTGTGTCTTTTTGCATCTCAATAGAATCTAAACATGTTAGAATGCAAGTTAATTCCCTCAACATGAATATTACTGTCAAATGCACTTATGGACGTTCTTTGCATATTTTTCAGGTACTTGGACCATGTTGGATGGATGAGTGTGATAGAGGGGTCCAGAGAAGACCCCAAAGCTTCCCCAACTTACCCTTGGTGTCCAGGAGTCAACCCAAGAAAAGAAGTCCATGGATTTCAAACAATGGAGCTCAAAGTGCTACTGAATACCCCATCATGGTCGTACGGCCGTGCTACCAAAGACCAGATGAGCGTACTGAAGAGAACGACCTCTACTCGACCTCGTCCACCATGGTTGTGCTACTCAGCACAACCGTTCTACCTATCCCCAACCTCGGTCGTGCTGCCCAACCTTCATTTCACCACCTCCAACCTAACATTTTCACTTCCCACCATGACCATTCTCTACTACCATGGCCGTTCTGACCTCCACCCGCCATGGACGTTCTTCCTAGAACAGCCCTGGAACAGCTGTGCTGCCACCTAAAACCTAGCTTATCTGCACTGAATTTCTAACAATACCCCCACTTACCCTATTTCTTCCACCACCACCTATATATACATGGGTGGCAGCCACAACACTAGGTTAGAACCCCTACTGCTGAGCTTCCTTGGCCATTTTCTTGCATTCAAACCACTCACCTAACTCCCACCTTCCATTTTTACCATGGAACCCTAATTTTCTAGGTTTTCGACCATAATCCCCCATATTTCCATGCTATTCATGCATCTTGGAGTAGGTTCCATGTTCTACACCTGCTAGAAGGTAAAGGAGGAAGATCTACCATGAGCTCCATGGATTTCTACCTCTTTCTTCTCTTTTCTTTGTTGTTTTGTTTAGTCATGTGTAGACCCTTGTGGTGGGTTGTTTGGGGCAAAAATGATACTTTGATACCATGTTCTGGGAAAATTTTTTGGAAAGTTTATGATTTCATTCTATGATGATTGCTTTCTACTTATATATCATTTCCCATGTCTCCATTTAAGGTTTATATCTAAAAGTATGAATTGCTTGTGTGTATGCTTGAAATAACCTAAGTCTAGAAGAAGATAGCATATGTGGGGTTGTCTTGGGACTTGATCCTAGGTCCAATTAGTGGATCCCTAGATAACACGCTATCTCCCCCTACATATATTCCTTCTCCTACTCCTAGGTGTGTGATCTAAGTATCTAGTATAGAGTTGATTGGTGCAATTACATTGGATTTTTCTAAAATCTAGGTGGTGAGTAATGTGGGGTGAAACACCCTCACATCTACTCCCCAATTTTACCTTTGTCTCCCAATTACACTAAGCAATCCTATGCTAGAAACCTAAATTAGTCAAATCCTAATGAAATCCCACCCATACCTTAGGCTAACTAATACTGTAGGGTGATTTCTCAGTATTTGACTAGTTGTTTGGTTTAAGTAATCTAGAATGAATGATTAAGCTTGCTTGTTCCATCTTTCCCCCAATTGGAATCCCAGTATCATTCCCAAATGGGCCAACTATCCTTATCATTGCTAAAACCCTTCTCACTAATTTATCTTGTTCATTCTAAGTAGTTTTTTGTTCTTAATTGCTTAGTTCTTGATAACCTAGGTCTTTGTTTTTTCTAGTGCTTAACTTGTCTCATAGGGGTTAATTGCATTTCTAGTCTAGTGTAGCTTAGTTGTAGTTCCTTGTTTTTCTTCATTATTTATTTTGCCTAGATTCCTAGTCTTAACTTGTTTAGGATGATTTAGGGTTTTCGGTAATCTAGTTTTCTTCTTGTCTTTAATTTCTTGCAACCTTTGAGTAATCAACCAAAATCACCTTTAAACCCTAAAAACCTTACAATCCACTTTAGGAATGTAGCCACCTTAACCTAGATCTAATGCCCCCTCTCCCTGTGGATCGATCCTCTACTTGCCTACACCTACGCTACAATATGATCCCATGCGCTTGCATGTAAAATATTTGTTGTGTGATTTTGTTGGTCTAGGGCCCTTTATAAATTTGAAAGATCACAGGTGTGTGTTCTGAGTCTCGTGGGGCGTATGTAATCCAAATCTAATTGGATAGTATGTGCACCTCTGACTTGATGCACGAAGCTTTATGGCACCATTGTCATGGATCGAACATGGGTCACCCGCATTCTTAAATTTATTAGATTTGAATTTTATATAAATTCTTAAAAGAAATACAGATAGATTAGTGAAAACCTAATTCATTAGTGTGTGCACCTCAGTGTGTTTTTAGCTAGAATTTTCTACTTTATCTTTTAATTTCCCTAAAGTGATTTGGATGTGATTAAGTGCAAATTGGGGGACAAACCGCCCAGCCCTCCGAGTGCGTCAGCCCAGACTCACACGGAAACCAGAACTCCTCTTTCATACAGCGACATCTTGAGAGGAAATTGCAAGACAATAATGGGATTCGAGGATGCGGAGGTTATACTAAACAAGGAGGATATCTGAATCAAGATGCAGGACAAAACACCACACATGGAAATCAATCCGGGGAAGTATAACATGGTGATGAAGCCGTGGTGCTACACTATCATCGTAAAGGTATTGGGGAAGAATGTAGGTTTCATGGTGCTACAGACGCACATCAAGGCAATGTGGAATCCTATCAGAAGTATGAGGCTGATTGACCTCGAAAACAACTACTACCTGGTGCAGCTACTCTGTGAAGACAACTATACAAAGGCCTTAACTGGAGGACCGTGGCTGATGATGGGATCATACCTGTCGGTGAAACCTTGGGACCTCGATTTCTCCCCCTCTGATGTGAACCCAAGGTACATGGTGGCCTGGATTAGAATTCCGAAAGTCCCTATATTCCTGTACCAACAAAGAATCCTAGAGGAGGTGGGCGACTCCATTGGTTCTACGGTGAAGGTTGACAATAACACTATTTTGAAAAGACGAGGCAAATTCGCCAGGGTGGCAGTGAAGTTGGATACTACCAAGCCTCTCACAACCTCAATCATCATCTAAGACGAGAGGTACTCGCTGGAGTATGAGAACTTACCCACTATCTATATGTGTTGTGGAAGAATCGGGCATAAGGAGGACACGTGCAAAATGAAGGAAGAAATAGAAGCGACGGCCAACCAACCTTCGACGGAAGGAGAAGCGGCAAACCCGGTGATGCATGCGTCGCCCAGTGACTTCACCAACACCCTACATGCAAAGCCCATGCAACGCAGACCACGGAAGCCACCAGCAACACAACATGACCGCACTTCCCCAAGCAACATATTTGCAAGCCTACCGGTAGAAGAGGAGGAGAACAGTGGTCGGGTCAACCCACAAGAAGTAGCCAACAAAATTACTAGTATCGATTCGAGGGCGAGAAAGGAGACCACAAAGAAGAACACTCAACAACACGAACCACAACCAAAGAGGCAACCACTAAGCTGACTGTCCACCACACCCAGCACTGTTGTAACCAATAGACAAGCTGACCGCCAGGCCGGCGGAAAGGAGAATAACCACAGGGTGACCGACGTAATGGAGGGAGATACAGTGGTGATTACTAATGCTAGAGGAGACACAATGCAGAACCTATCTTTTTTCTTCGGGCAATATACACCGCAACAAGGAAATAATAGGAAGACATGCCTTGGCCCTGACCCTGCACAAGGGGGGGGATCAGTGGGCATCCATCTCAAGAACCGCAAAATCAGTGCCACGTCTGACATACTGAAACCTGGGTCCAAGAAGAGGGGAAAAAAACAACATCCAGAGGACGACAACCTGAAGGAAGAGGGTGAAGCTAACCCTTTCGTCACAAGAAGTGTTACTTAATGATATGTGCTTCATGGAATGTCCAAGGAATTGGTAAAGAGGGCATTCAAACTGTAATCCTTCAGTACAAGAACTCTCTAAGTATAGATATATTAGCAATTTTAGAGCCAAGGATAAGTGGATCGACAATGGAAAACATCATCAAGAGTCTTTAGTTCGATGAATCTCACCGGGTAGAGGTGGTGGGCTACTCCTGTGGTATCTATGTTCTATGGCGCAGAAGAATGGGGACAGTGGAGGCATTGGCACTGCACCACCAATTCATCCACTGCCTCATTAATAACAACCTCCTGATCACATTCGTTTATGCTAGTCCCCAACAACATAGAAGGAAATGTCTGTGGAATCACCTTAACACCCTAGAGATAGCATCTTTGTTGCCATGGATGGTGTTAGGTGACTCAACGCCACACTATCACCCGAAGAGAAGAGCGGCAGTATCCATGTCAACCTATCCAGTTGTAAGGAGTTTACTGAGGCACTGGAGCTATCTGGGTTAGAGGACCTCGGTGCATCTGGACCTAGAATGACTTTCAAGAGAGGTTGTCTCCAAGAATGACTCAATCGCACCGTAGCAAATCACAAATGGATTGATACTTACCCAAACACTTCTGTAAAGGTACTGCCGAGAGTTGCATCGGACCACGCCCCTATCCTGGTGCGGACTAATACGCACAATAACACCTATACCAAACATATCAAAACCAGCACCAGATGGATTGCACGGGACTCTTTCCCTTCTTTCATTCATAGTAGGTGGGACACAAAATAGGATTTCACCAGACCAGGTTCATGACCGCAGCTGACAAATGGGACAAGGAGGAACAGAAGAAGGAAAGACGGCATAAGAACCACCTTCTAGCTAGATTGACAAAGAAACAGGCTGAGTTAAGCATCTTCTACAGTGAGGAACTCAACTGATAGATAGGGATGATCCAATGTGAATACATGCACATCCTTGCGACAGAAGAAGCTGAGTGGAGGAAAAAAGCTCAGTGTGATTGGATGAAGATGGGGGATGCCA
Source organism: Alisma plantago-aquatica (assembly GCA_963693085.1). Taxonomy (NCBI): domain Eukaryota; kingdom Viridiplantae; phylum Streptophyta; class Magnoliopsida; order Alismatales; family Alismataceae; genus Alisma; species Alisma plantago-aquatica. The sequence goes on along the minus strand of OY856412.1, from coordinate 1,178,724,705 downwards.
ACACATCCTATTTTCAATCTCTAGTAAAGGCAAAGAGAAGAAAAAACACGATTTTGAAACTAAAGAACGAGCAGGGAGAATGGGTTGACGACAAAGAGGAGCTAGGGTCACTGGTCAGGGAACATTTTTGGAAGCTATTCATAGACGACCGACCCACCGCCGCACAACACACCACCATAACATACCCGGGGGCATTCCCATCCTGGCCGCCTGCGACTAGCTAGTGGATTGGTCGTACACCGGACGAAGACAAGATATTGGAGGTCCTCAACCGGATGAGCCCGATTAAGGTGCCAGGCCCTGACGGCATTGATGTTGGGTTCTTACAGAAGAACTGGCACATCATCAAACACTCTTTAAAACTAACAATCTCTAAGTGTTTTACAGGACAACAAATCCCAAAACCGATGGCATCCTCCACCTTAGTATTGATACCGAAGAACGTTACGCTAGAGCACTACAACCATCTTCATCCTCTTGCATTAAACAATGTCAGCATGAAACTAATCTCAAAGATTATAGTGGAGAGGATTAAGCCATTCTTGAGAGATTGGATCTCTTCAAACCAGACGAGCTTCATCCCGGGGCGCTGAATCTCAGACAACACCATCCTTCTATAGGAAGTGATTCACACTATGAAAACGTGAAGAAGTGGATAGAAATACATGATCCTAAAGTTGGACCTGGCTAAGGCATACGACAGATTGTGCTAGAGCTTCATCTATGACACCCTACAGAGAACACCCATGCCAGCTCACATCATCACAATGATCATGAACATAGTGACTAGCGGCGACATAGCCATTGTGTGGAAGGGCAAAACACTACTAGAGTTCAAAGCTACGTGGGGAGTCCGACAAGGGGACCCTTTATCCCCGTATCTTTTTGTTCTTTGTCTGGAGCGGCTGAGCCATGACATTGCTAAGTTGGAGGCGGAGGGCAGATGGAAGCCATTACTCATAAGTCGACGTGAACCGAGGCTGACACATTTATGTTTTGTCGATGATATCACCTTATTCAGGGAGGCATCGGTGGAACAAGCTAGATTGATCAACCAATGTATCCAACGATTCAGCGACACATCTGGGCAGATGTTGTCAACTGAGAAATCATTTGTGTATTTTCCCAAAAACACCGACCGGGCTACAAAATGTTGGGTGTGTAGAATTTTGATAATGGAAGGAACTGAGGATTTGGGCAAACACCTTGGGGTACCCATGCTCCATAAATGAGAAAGTAAGACGGTTTATCTAGACCTACTAAATGCAATGGACAGGCGTATTAGCTCATGGATGACTCGAACACTCTCTCTAGCCAAAAGGGTGTCACTTGCCAGATCCACACTCAATGTTATGCCTTCTTATATCATACAATCTAGTCTGCTCCTTGTTTCTCTATGCGAAAATATTGACAGAACTATTCGTAATTTCATTTGAGGAGGGTCGGACGCTAGTAAAAGCATCAGCCTTATCTCGTGGAAGAAGATAATAGCGCCAAAAACGTTTGGGGGATTGAACATCAAACCTGCCAGATTGAAAAATGAAGCCATGTTGTCTAAAACTATCTAGGATTTCTACACTAGAAAAAGAAACCTATGGACAGAGGTCATGGAACACAAATACATGCACAAGAAAGGAGAAGGAAGATCCACATGATCTAGACTTTGGAAATTTATGGTGGATAACAGGAGCAAGGTCATGGACAAAGTTGCCAAAGCCATTGTCAATGGAAACACTATCTCTATTTGGCACGATATATGGGTGGGTAGCCGCCTCACACCAAATCTGAAATCTCATCTAACGATCCCTGACGAGCTTCAGGATCTGAAGGTAGCTTCCATGGCCTCGAATGGGGTATGGGATGCGGGTTTCATCTCTCACTGGTTCACAGAAGAAACTGCTAAAATAATCCTCAATATGACCCCTCTTATTCAAGCGGGAGGTACTGATGTATGGTGCCACCTAGATGACACACATGGCCGGTTCAGAACTCAGAACTATTATAGAACACTTCTGAACAACACATGCATTTGGTCTCCTGGTAACTGGACTACGATATGGAAGTTGGCGGTGCCACAATGCACTAAGGTGTTCCTATGGAAGGCCCTGCACGACGGTCTTATAAAAAATGCTAACCGAACAAGGAGAGGCTTCACTAGGGATGATAATTGTCCTAGATGTGGCCACATCATTGAAACAACCATCTACATTCTGAAAGACTGTCCCTATGCACAGGAGGTGCGAGCTGGTATTTCCAAGTTCTATAATGTGGCATTTGAACCAGGCAACTCTTTGTTAGAGTGGTTCTCCCACAAATTGAAGCACAAGATGGGGAACCAGATCTAATCGACCTAGTTCACCATGATAATGGAACACCTATGGAGGCAAAGAAACGAACTTGTCTTCAAGGACATCTAGTGCCCTCCAATCGTTCTCACAAGGAACATCTCGTCTAGTGTCACCTACAGTCTGGCTGCTTTTAGACCTGCAACCCCTGTGCATAAAGGCACACCAAGAGAAGAGTGTCCACCAATACTGGAGAACACTATCAAAGTCAATGTCGACGGCTCCGTTCGGAAACGCACAGGTACGGCGGCGAAAAGCTTCGTCGTAAGGAATGCACAACAACAGTGGCTCGTGGGTAATATGTAGAGGCCTCGAAGCAGTAATCCATAGACCAGAACATGTAATGGTGGAAACTGATAGCAAATTATCATGGTCAATCCTAACCTCCAGAGAAATTCACATGCTCAAGTATAAGATCTTCTTCACTAGATTTGAAAACCTCAAGGCGCAAAAACCTGATATTCAAATCCTATTTATTAAAAGAGAATCAAATGTAATAGCTAACTGCCTTGTCAAATGGGCAATCTGGCATAAGACGGAGCCTTTAACCTAGAGACAATGCCCTGAGTTCATCCCAGCTGAGATCTGGAAAGAACAATGGGCAAATCATGTAACTGTTTGTTCTGCCACTTTAGTCTGCAATCTGAGAGAAGGATGAATAAAGTATCTCGGTAACCCCCCCCCAAACAAAAAGTGCAAATTGGCACTATTTTGGCCAGCTTTGCCTAAAATTTGGAACTCTTTGTCCAAAAGCATGTTTTAACTTGAATCTCCATTTGTTTGAATTAAAAGTTGTTGATCTTTGAAAAATGCATGTCATATTCTTAGATTTTTTTGCTTTATGGTCTTTATTGATGACGTTTTACATGTGTGTCACCTCTCTCATGCTTGTGAATGATTTGGTTGAATTGTGAATTAAGCAAGCTATGAACGCTTAGAGCCTATGGAATCACTTGATATAAATGTGAATCTCATGTTGTTCACTCATGTGGTGTGATATCATTTGATGAAGTGTTGGATTAGTTCTCATACAAGAGATTTTAAGTTGAGAATCACACTAGTAACTCCTCTTTGAACCGACACTTCTTTCACCATCTTCATACCCCTCTGCTTCATGAAAGGATGCCTAAGTGCACAGATTTAGACTTGTCTACCTCCAAAATTTTGGGGTGGACACATCTACATCTCCCTGGTTAACTCTCTCCACCATATGCCCTATCTACACCAAGTCTAAAGAAGAAAAAAAAGATACAAAAAAAAGATAAAATAAAATATTCTCATGTTTAAGAGAATCTAAAGAAAAGATGAGTGTGTAAAAGCATTTCAATTTCTTACCGCAATCATTTCTTCCATTTTCATACCCATTGAGCTAGGAATCATCAAACCCATCTCACTTTACACTTTTTACATCCATGTGGATCATTTGGTGTGGTTTGAATCATAAGATAGAAATCATGAAAATGAAACAAAACTCCTAGTCATCATTGATTAATGCCAGCATGAAACAATTTACGCATAATTACATGAAGGATATATGGAAAGCTTGTGTATTCTATGCTCTGTATTCTAAGTTTGTATGCTCAGTGCTCTTTTCATGATCGGATTGTGAAATTGGAGAGAAAAGAGGTGGAACACATGCACTTAGTCACTTTTAAGACCATTTAGTCCATCTCCTACAATGCATTTTATCATTCTTATTTGATTGAAAGAAACTGAATAGAGGGTTAAGTTGGAGAATATTTGAGGACAAGTATGTTTTAAGTTTAGGGTGGTGATGCAATCCTATTTTAGGGCTTCATCTTGTGTCTTTTTACATCTCAATCACATCTAAACATGTTAGAATGCAAGCTAATTCCCTCAATATGCATATTACCATCAAATGCACTTATGGACATTCTTTGCATGTTTTTCAGGTACTTGGACCACGTTCGATGGATGAGTGAGATATAGGGGTCCACAGAAACCACAAATCTTTCACAACCTACCCATGATGACAAAGATGCAACCCAAGAAAAGAAGTCCATGAATTTAGAAGAATGGAGCTAAAAGTGCTACTAAAGACCCCAACACGGTCGTGGTGCCATGGAACGGTCGTGCTCACCAATGCAAAAATCACAGGTTGATATCCATTTTGACATGCTACAACAACTCCACCAAAATGGCCATGCTACCCAGTGCGGTCGTGCTAAGAAGCCCCCAAAATGATAGTGCCATCCAACATGGCCATTGTGCCAAAGGTCAGAACAGGCGTACTAAAGAGAATGACCTCCACTCCACCTTACCCACCATAGTCGTGCTACCCAGCATAGACGTTCTACCTAGGCCCCACCATCGCCGTGTTGCCCAGCACGGCTGTGCTACCAGCCTTCATTTCACCACCTTCAACCTGACATTTTTCACTTCTCACCACAGTCGTTCTCTGCCACCACGGCCGTTCGAACATCCACCAGCCACGGCCGTTCTACACAGAACGGCCATGCTGCCACCTAAAACATAGCTTCTCTGCACTGAATTTCCAACAATACCCCCACTTAACCTATTGCTTCCACCGCCTTCTATATATACATGGGTGGTAGCCACAACACTAGGTTAGCACCCCTACAGCTGCTCTCGAGCTTCCTTAGCTATTTTATTGCATTCAAGCCACTCACCTAACTCCCACCCTTCCATTTCCATCATAGAACCCTAGTTATCTAGGCTTTCCACCGTAATCCCCCATATTTCCATGCTTCATCCATTTTGGAGAAGATGTGACGTTCTACAGCTGCTTGGAAGTGAAGGAGGAACATCTATCACGAGCTCCATGGATTTCTACCTCTTTCGTCTCTTTTCTTTGCTCTTTTGTTTAGTCATGTGTAGCTAAACCCCTTGTGGTGGACTGTTTGGGGGAAAAATGATATGTTATATCATGTTTGGGGGAACTAATTTGTAAACTCTATTATTTCATTCAATGATGATTTCTTTCTACTTATATCTCATTTCCAACGTCACCACTTGTGGTTTGTATCTAAAAAGATGAATTGCTTGTGTGTGTATTCTTGAAACCACCTAAGTCTAGGAGAAGATAGCATATGTGGGGTTGTCTTGGGACTTTCTCCTAGGTCAAATTAGTGGATGCCTAGCTCTCATCCCATCTCGCCCTAAATATAGTCTCCTACTCATAGGTGTGTGATCTAAGTAGCTAGTATAGCGTTGATTGGTGCAATTACATTGGAGTTTGCTAAAAGCTAGGTGGTTAGTAATGTGGGGTGAAACACCCTCACCTATACTCCCCAATTCTACCTTTGGCTCCCAATTACACTAAGCAACCCCATGCTAGAAACCTAGATTAGTCAAATCCTATTGAAATCTCACCTATACCTTAGGCTAACTAATATTGTAGGGTGATTTCTCAGTATTGGACTAGTTGTTTGGTTTAAGTAATCTAGAATGAATGATTAAGCTTGTTTGTTCCATCTCTCCCCCAATTGGAATCCAAGTATCATTCCCAAATGGCCCACCTATCCATATCATTGCTAAAACCCTTCTTGCTAATTTATCTTGTTCATGCTAAGTAGTTGCTTGTTCTTAATTGCTTCTTAGTTAATTTTTTAGTTCTTGATAACCTAGGACTTTGTTTGCTCTAGTGCTTAACTTGTCTGTTAGGTGTGAATTTGCATTGATAGTCTAGTGTTGCTTAGTTGTAGTTCTTTTTTTGCTTAGTTAATGGTTTTGCCTAGCTTCCTAGTCTTAACTTTTTAAGGATAATTTAGGGTTTTTGGTAATCTAGTTTTGTTCTTGTCTTTAATTTCTTGCAACCTAAGAGTAATAAACCAAAATCACCTTTAAACCCTAAAAACCTTACGCTTCACTTTAGATAAGTAGCCACCCTAACCTAGCTCTAGTGCCCCCTCTCTCCTTGTAGATCAACCCCTCGAGTTGCTTATCACCTATGCTACAATACGATCATGTGCGCATGCAGGTGAACATTTGTTTTGTGTGATTGTGTTGGTCTAGGGCCCTTTATAAATTCAAAAGATCCCAAGTGCATGTTTTGAGTCTCGTGGGGCACATCTAATCCAAATCTAATTGGTTAGTGTGTGCACCTCTAGCTTGACGCACCAAGCTTTCTGGCACCATTTTTTAGGAGTAGAGGCGCTCGACCTAGCTAGTTAGTGTAGCTTAGCTTTTCCTACTTCCCTCACCATTTTTAATCTTTATTATTTGTTTAATCTTGCATATTTTCCTTCTAACTTGGCTCTTATTAGTTTCTTGTGTATTGTGCAGGTGATAGTTTTGCATCCCTGGTAGACACTCTACTTCTACTGTCTTGGCGACATTCGACCACGAGATAGGCAAAAGAAGATGTCAACACCGCCGCAAACAATACTAAAAAGCTGAAATGGATGGCCCCCATGCTCACAACCCTCTCGGGGGTGTTCCTCAAAACCCACTTGTGGTAGGTCCACAACAACCCAACTGGCATCTCCATTACTACTTCACCCTAGGAAATTACACCTCCCCAATTGCCACCCTTGTTGACCAAAATGTCGGGTCAACAATTCTCCATCATACCGGCCCTTCTCAGTCTCCTCCCCACTTTCTATGGGATGAAGAATGAGAATATATACCACTACATTGACACTTCCTAGAGACTTTCTCCACATGCCACCACTGATGACTCAATCCAAAGAACCCTCTTTCCATTTTTCCTAAAAGAAAATTCTAAGGAGTGGTATAGCGCCAAGCTTGAGTTGTTGACATGGAATTCTGTGAAGAACGAGTTCCTCGAGAAGTTCTACCCAATCTCCAAGTTGACTCAGATGCGTAGATGCATTACTTCCTTCATGAAAAGAGAGAATGAACCCTTCCATGAAGCTTGGAAAATGTTCCAAAAGATGTTGTGCGACTGCCCTTACCACGAAGTCCCTTTATGGAAGTTGGTGCATACCTTCTACATTGGCCTTATGGAGTTGAGCCAAACTTCTACTGATTCCTCCTGGGGAGGGACATTCATGGCTAGACCTCCAGAGGAATCTTAGATTCTATGTGAGCATTTTATAGAGAACTCATGACATCAAGCTTCAAGCAAGGGGGTCACCTTAATAGAAACTATGTACCCCCTCCTCCACCTCCATCTCCTGTTAGAAAGGAAGCCAATCTTCAAATGATAAAGATCCTTGCCGACATTATGAACCTCATGAAGAATCAAGTTGGGGGTTCTACTAGTCAGTCAACCATGGCCATTGATTCTATTACTGAATAAGTGCAAGCCTTGCAATCCTTTGGAAACCGCAACAACCAAGGCCCAATGTCCAATTTTTATACTCTAGAGTGGAGAAATCATCATAACTTCTCATGGAAACAATAGGGTGAGGAAGGGAAAGGGAAAGGGCAATCAAGGCTAAGGTACAACTCCAAGTTTGAAGATGAGGTTCTTGGAAAGCTAAGGAGCCTAGATGAGGTAATGAAAGATAGGTCCTCCCATGGGAAAATGATTAGCTGCCTTGAGCAAAGGCTAGATCAGATTTCTCTTTCACATGCTCATCGTGAAGAAGGAAGATTCCCCTCTCAACCTATGCCTAATCCAAATAGTGATGGTGGTTTTATGGGCACCACCCAAAGTTCCTATGCTCCACCACAATACCAAGGACAAAAGAACCTTTACGCTCCTCCACCTCTACAACCTCCATTCAACTACCAATACACTCCACCTCCGCCTCACTCATACCGATAACCACCTCAACAATATCACCCCCATCCACCATGACCACCACAACCTCAGCTGCAATACATCCTCCAAAACCCAAATCCCCCCACATCCAAGACCACCACCACCTCAATAGGCACAACCTCCACCACAAGCTTCTTCTTCTACAACCCATGAGCATGTGATGGAGGTGACAGTGTTGAGGAATGGTAGAATTTGGAGCAGTCACAGAACACTTCTGTTGATAGTGCATCCGGTAATGAAAGAGGTGATACTGAGATTTAGGTTGAGGATATTGTAATAGGCACCCAGGTTGATAGTGTGATCCAGTGAGATGATATTGTGATTCCTATGATACCAATTGATGATTTTGTTGATTTGATCTGGTCGGGAGCACAACTCCCTCCTTTCCCATATGCACTTAAGGAATCCACTAAAAAGGGAAGAAGAAGCACACTAAGGACGTCATGGAAACTTTTAAATAGGTGAAGATTAGTATTCCATTTCTTGATTCAATCAAGCATATTCCATTTTATGCCAAGTTATTGAAAGATTTGTGCACATTCAAGAGGAGAACAATAGGAAGAACACCAAGGAAAGTCAATCTCATTGAGAAAGTAAGCTCAATTCTACAACACACTATGCTAAGAAAAAGGATAGATCTTGGGGCTCCTGTCATCTCTTTCTATATTGGAGCACACCGCATAGACCAATCCCTTTGTGACTTCCATTCTAGTGTGAATCTAATATTTTTTGATGTCTTTACAGAACTACAAATGGGATAATTGGGTCTAGCTAACTACACATTGAAATTGTCTTACCGATCAGTGAAAATGCCAAGAGGGTGTGTTGATGATGTGGTGGTGAGACCTAATGATGAGACCTCTGCATTCTTCCCTACTGATTTTAAGGTGTTGGATATGGAAAAAGACTCAAGAAAAGTGCCTATTATCTTGGGGATACCCTTCTAGGATACAACCAACGCAGTGATTCATGTGAGGATCAGTACCATGTTTGTGACCTTCATGCACATGAAGATTTGATTCAACATCTTCAAGTATTCTACTAAAGCAGAGGTGATAGGTGCTACAGAGGAAGATGTCTATTTTATTGACTATCTTGACGAGATTGTAGAGGAATGCCTCATGCATGGATTCAAACTGCCACACAAGAAAGAGGTCTGGATCCTATTGTGGAATTTCTCAATGATGGATGATAAGGATGAGGAAAATGAGCTAGCCTTAGTGGCTGCAAGTGAGGACCTCCCGACCAATTCTAAAAACCTATGAAGAATTCCATTGAATAACCTCCAATCCTTGAGCTCAAGTCTCTTCATGAAGGGCTCAAGTATGCTTTCCTAGGTTCAAATGACACACTCTCGATGATCTATTACTCTATCCTTTCTCCAGAACAAGAAGATGTCTTGATGGCGGTTCTGAAGAAAAACATTCAAGCCATTGGATGGTCCATTGCTGACTTGAGGGGCATTGACCCTTCCATTTGTGTTCCTATGATTTAACTTGAGGAAGATGCCAGGCCATCATGGCAAATACAAAGAAGGTTGAATCCAAGGATGAAAGAGGTCATGTCACAAGAAGTAGTGAAGTTCCTAGATGTTGGGATTATCTACCCCATTTTTGATAGCCCTTGGTTGAGTCCCATCCAGGTTGTGCCGAAAAAGGGTGGGATCATAGTGGTTGAGAATGAGGATGGAGAGTTGATTCCAGTGAGAGAGCAGACAAAGTGGATGATGTGTGTTGATTATAGAAAGCTAAATAAGAAGACCAAGAAGGACCATTTTCCCCTCCCTTTCATTGATCAAATCTTGGAAAGACTTCCATGATAGATATTTTGTTGTTTTCTTGATGGCTACTTAGGTTACTTCTAGGTAGAAGTTCATCTTGCAGATTAAGAGAAGATGACATTCACTTGTCCAAGTGGTATGTTTGCTTACAGAAGGATGCCATTTGGGATGTGCAATGCTTCTTCTACATTTTAGAGATGTGTGACATTCATCTTTGTTGACATGCTTGATTCATCTCTGGAGGTCTTCATGGATGATTTTTTAGTGTTTGAAAAGACATTTGATGGTTGTTTGCTCCATATAGAAGTTGTGCTTGAAAGATGTCTAAAGGTTCATTTGGTGTTATTTTAGCAAAAGAGTCACTTCATGGTTCCTGAAGGCATTGTTCTGGGTTACCGAGTTTCTAAGGCTAGCATTGAAGTTGATAAGGTCAAAGTGGGCCTAATTTCCACTCTCACTATTCCTTCCACCGTAAGACATGTCTAATCTTTCTTGGGGCATGCATGTTTCTACCACTAATTTATCAAAGAATTTAGTAAAATTCCGAGACCGCATTGCCACTTGCTTGAAAAGGATGTAAATTTCAATTTTGAGAACAAGTGTGTTGAAGCATTCAACCACCTAAAGAACAAGCTCATCTTTTTCCTATTATGCACCCCCATATTGCTTCTTGCCATTGAAAATCATGATCGATCCATCAGATATGGTAGTGAGGGTTGTACTGAGCTAAAGGATTGGTTGGGTTCTACATGCCAACTATTATGCAAGCAAAACCCTTGATGAAGCCTAAAGGAACTACACCACCACAGAAAAATAGTTGCTTGTTGTGAGTTTTGCTCTCGAAAAATTTCACTCTTATCTCTTGCAAAAAAAGGTGGTGGTATACATGGATCATGCAACCTTGAAATATCTCATGGCAAAGAAAGATTCTAAGCCAAGATTGATCCACTGGATTTTGTTGCTTCAAGAATTTGATTTGGAGATTATTCACAAAAAGGGAGTGGAAATTTTGCAGTTGACCATCTCTCCCACATTGAAGCACCTTATGATGAAGCGAACTGTATTAAAGATACAATGTCCCATGAAAAACTATTTTTTCCTAACTAGACTCAAAGACCATGGTACAAACATATAGCCAACTTCTTGAAAATTTGGAGGGTACCAAGCACATGGAATAGAATAGAAAGAAAGAGGTTGTTTGCTATGGTGACGAATTATGTTTGGGATGACCCACATCTATTCAAGTATTGTCCCGACCAACTCATAAGAAGATGTATCTCTGAAATTGAGCAATAAGAGATCCTATCCATGTGCCACTCTGACGTGTGTGGAGGTCACTTCGGCAGAAAATGCATAGCCGCCAAAATTCTCCAAAGTGGACTCTATTGGATAACCATGTTAATAGATGCTAATGACTATTGCAAGTGTTGTTTGGAGTGCCAAAAGGTGGGCACTATCTCTAAAAGGGACATGATGCCTTTATCACCCATTCTAGTAGTGGAGGTGTTTGAGGATCGGGGGATTGACTTCATGGTTCCGTTTCCTCCCTCTTTCGGATATGTTTACATCTTAGTGGTTGTTGGTTAAGTGTCCAAGTGGATTGAAGCAACTGCCACAAGGACAAATGATCACAATGTGGTTTGTGACTTTGACAAGTCAAACATCTTCAACCGCTTTGGTATACCATGATCATTGATTAGTGATGGAAGAAGCCATTTCATCCATAGGACCTTTGAAGGATTGCTAAAAAGGCATGGTGTGAATCTTCGTGTGGCTACTCCTTACCACCCTCAAACGAGTGGTCAAGTTGAGTTAGCTAATCAGGAGATAAAGATCATTCTTAAGAAGACGGTGAGGTCGGACTGCAAGGATTGGTCTTTGTGTCTCAATGAAGCTTTTCGGGCATATAGAATAGTATTCAAAGCCCTGGTTGGCACCACACCGTTTAAACTTGTGTTTGGAAAGAGCTTCCATGTGCCATTGGAGATGCAACACAAGGCAATATTGTCATTGAAAGTCATGGACATGGATGGAGACATTGCCGGAGTGAGAAGAAAATTACAGTTGCATGAGCTAGAAGAGATGAGACATGAGGCATATGAGAAGTCAAAAAGTTACAATGTAACATACTGGAATTTAGCCATATAGGTTAATCTTCCCTTCTTCTAGAACAATATTAAATTATGTTAATATCTAAGTACTTAATTTCTAATTCAAGTTCTGTTACAAGTAATTGGAATAAAATAGTATTATGGATTCATAAATATCCTTTATAAATTATATTTAAAGGATAAAATAAACATAATATACTCAACAATAAGATTTGAGGTGCATATATATCAAATAATGTGCTTGGGTCCAATTTGCCACTCTAGAAACCTAAGGTTATAAGATAAAATAAATTGAGTTAATATGCATTATAGTGTCACAACTGAGCAATTTAGAGGAGTATGTATATTAAATGTGGGTTTAATATGGTAACAATGACATCTAATATGAGACTTAGTCAAAAAGTAAAATAAATGCAGTTTCAGAATCCTTGCATCCCAAATAGCAGTTCCATCAAATTTGACATTAATTGGCTAGCATTTAACCATATAATTGAATGGTAAATAATTGCATTAAATAACCTAGGTCTAATGTATATATTCAATATGACACTCTATACTCTCTAAAGTCTGCATTTTGTATGTCACACTTAATAAGGAAGGTCAGGTTCTAGCCTACTAGTTATTCAAAAATGAGACATCGTCTCTCCTCCCGCAACGCTCTGGTGATCGCCCTTGCGATCTAGGGCTAGCGGCGGCGGTGCCCTAGGCTTGGGGGGGCGGGGGCGGCGGTCGCGGCCTGTGATCTCTTCCCCTACTCCCCCGGAGCCTCTTTCCTGCCTCGCCTCGCCTCCACCAAGCTGCCGTCGAACTCCTTCGGCTGGTCCTGCCTCTCGCCGTTCCTGGGCGGCGGGACCTAGGGGTGGCGTTATCCATCTCGTCCAGTGGTGGTGCCGCTGCCTTTGCAGGCACTTGTCGTGACAGGTGGGAGACGGTGTGGTGATGAGGGGTTGAGGCTCCCATTTCCCTTTCTGGTTTGCTCTGGTTTCCTTTCAGTTGCTGGTTTGTTCTCGTCTTCTACCCGTGTCGGGTGGTCTGTGGCAACTTCAGTCTGCCATTTTAGTCGTCGTTCATCGGCGTTTGTTTCTAGTTGCTACTGGTTAGCCTTTGTTTGCTCGCTGCTTGTCAGCGTTTGTCTTCCCGCTGCCTGTCAGCGTTTAGTTTTTGCTTGTGTCTTGCTGTGGCTTGTTTTGTTACTTGGTTATATGGCTTCCTTTGAGATGATGATGCATCGGAGCACCGCACAGATCCAGGACCTCTATCACTACTACACGCTCAAGTCGAAGGAATTCTTCGTGGAAAGCTGCTTAAGACAACATCAAGGAAGAAGAATCAATACGGAAGCGTTCTATTCTGGTTCTGATATGAGTTGTAGTGATGTTAACTTGATCTTTGTATGCTCTTGTTGTATTTTTGACTCAAATTGTATATGTCGTATGGCTTATAAGTAATGAATCGAGCCATTTGCCCTCAAAAAAAAAAAGGAAGGTCAGGTTTTAACCCTATCAGCGTGTTATGCCTTCCTCACGCACGATGAATGCCTACGCCCTCTGTGAACGATCATAATTGTCGTACGTTTCCGTATTTTCTCGGCCTCTCCTTCCTCTTCTCTTCCGTTTCATCCTCCTCCCCCACTTCTCTCCCGTCCTTTCGCCTTCATCTCGTTTCCTAGAAGTGGCAACCCCATCTCATCTGCACCCAGCAGCGATGGCATCGCAGGAAGAGCCACCACAATTTGCGGTGACTAGCGACTCTACGACGATGTCGACTCGCCACCACCAGGACCTAATCCATTGCCATGCTGCAGTGCTTCTTCCATACGCCCAATCACCGTTGCAGAGAAAGAAAGCTCCTACAACTGCTCTAGCCGGCTGAGAATCGAGAGCACCACCTGCCATCATGACCACCTGCAGACCTTTGTCATCATCACCCCCTCCGATTGGCAACCTGCACCCTGAACCAACACCAACTTCAGCCCCACTTCCTTGGCAGCAGCAGACGTCACATCCTACTATCATGGCCGCAATCTGCACCCGCATCCAACACCACCACGGATCCATGATAACCTTTGATAGTGAAGAGCCCTGGACGTCGGCAATCAACCCTCATTGCACTGCTACAGTATGAGATCGACCGCACCCGGACACGACGGCCGTAATCGTGGACTCCAGGCCACAAGCATTGGGCATCCTCTTCTTCTACCATTCTGATGTCGAGGAATTTTAGATCAACCGCCAACATCACCATCGGAAAGTCTGACTCCACCGCCATCTTCAAACTTCAACGCCCTCGACATGCAACTCCGTCCCCTACCATTGAACACCCCCGATCAATCAGCACAGCCACAAGCTCATAACTTTTTTTTTTTTTAAGTTAGAAGAGACATTAATCCCCCCTCCCTCAAAGAGCATGTCAGAGCCCGGATGACTACAAAATCCCCCCTCCCTCAAAGAGCATGTCAGAGCCCGGATGACTACAAAGGTGGTAAATACTGTGCCTAACGGGAGGTTCGACCCCGGATCCCCCGGAGAGGACCTACCGTTCTCAACCATCCGCGCTACACAGGCCGGTTGGGTTACAAGTTCATAACTTACTTACAATTTCAATATGTGAAATACCAAAGACTGCTGCAAATTTCTGCCGGACACTACATCGACGTGATGAACCTGACACTGCAGATTCAACGCAGCAAGTCTCAACACAATGCTAAAACTCACTCTGACACAGCTTTCTCTTAATCCACCTCCATTGATCTCCTTCCTGCTGATGGAGACCATGTGAGCATAGGTTCAGGTATAATGGAGGAGCTATAGCATGTCAGTAAATGCTGGTCTAGCATCAGTGTCGACATATCCACAGTTCAAGACGGCATCAAAAAATTAAATCCCCTGCAGTCCATGGATCCTGTATCATAGCAGCATCTAGAGAATGTTAGTTCATCTCTGATTAGAACCCAACACCTGAACCGACACCATTACTTCCATGTTCTCTTGAACGTAGAGCTAGCCTCCCTCCCAGCCATGCTTGCCACATCGTTGGCAACCTCATAACAACATGAGCCCTTGAGATGATGGATGATCATTGCCTACAACCTAAGGTTAGTTCTAATACAAAATCTATATATGCAAAGTCTTCATCTATGATTCATGTTCATCAAATCTATCAATCATATATGTGTAATCATACCATAGTTCATGTGCATACAAATAACCAATAAGTCATATAAATCACGATTAGAATAATAATAATATTAAATGTGCTATTTACTTAGTATTTACATATGCGTATGGGTAACATATATGTATGTGAATTAATGAATGGTTAAGTTGTAACTCAGATTTTCAGTGGTTGTTAATAATAGAAATTAATATGATCTCATACATTTGTAGATTCCCTATATACACTTCAATATACATAAGTATGAGATGAAATTAGAAATACATATTGATCTAGGGTGCACACCTATCTATATTAGTCAATTTTTTACAAAAGGAAATATAACAAATGTATAATAATACATTATTACAAATACAAGTATGGGTGACATGTTGGTCACATTGGGATCTACTACAAGTACCTATAAACTACATATTTGTATTCATGGTATATTCAAGAATTTGATGCTAAATTGTACATAAACACCAATATACATGCTAAGTATAATGTTATGTATGATATTGATTCACATGGTATGGGGAGACAAATACATTACAAAACTCAAGTTGAAAGAATGCATATTGAAAGCCACACATATATATACCCTAGACATATCTAGACCTATGTTACCAGAGATGAATATTAGACTTCCAATTATCAAATCATCACTTAATATGGTCAAAACCCTAACAATCCTCTGGGTGATTAGAATTGAGGTAAGATCCATATATATAACTATACTAGGTGTGTATATATATGTATACCATGGTTTGACTAACATAGAAAATGTGTTCCTAGGATGAATATTCAACTTTGGAGGACCAAGAGTAACATTGGATAAATCATTAGTCGTGCAGACCAGGTATGCACTCCTCCCTATTTATAACTGGGCATTTATATGACTATATTTTCTAATAATGAGGCAGCTCTTGGAATACTTGTTCTTATTTCCACTTGTTAAAATATCATATCCCCTCAATTGCGACTTATTTTTTTTCTTCTGAAATTATTATTAACAAGTTGAATTGGGTCATTGACCCCACCTTCTATTGTTCTTAAAACTTGCCACATATGTTTGTGAAAGGTGTATCTTGCCACTCTATTTATGCATGTTAGATAATTTGACTATTTTAACTATTGTAGACTCTTGTGTGTAACCATTAGGGTATGTGTTTAGTGCTTTTCCACCTAGGGTGTGATTTTCCACCCATTTTACTTAGGCCAATGACTCAGTGGTGTCATGGCCCTACTATAGTTACTTTAGTCAAATATATTAGCATGCAAATGTTTATGTGATTGAATGGTTGATAATGGCAAGATTTTTTATTTTAATTGTTTAATTATATTGCCTCATTCTTTTAGAAATTCTTTCCCTTGTTACTTCTTATTGAAACTTACTTATATTTAATTGCCCCCTTTTGTTGGGAACATCTTACTTTACTTTTTCAATAATTAATGCCCTGGTTACTCTTCAGATGTACATACTCAACTTTTCCTATTATTGTGGGTGTTCCGTCCACCCAAGTGTAGGTGTTTTACATGACAGAGACTTAGGATGATTATGAGCTAATTGGTGGACATAAGGACAACTTGGGATAGCCTTGTTATCCTCTACATATGGGCTTATGTGTTTACAGATGTAACATTTTCATTTTATGTATCACCCTTAGGGTGAGAAAGTTATGTACATGGAAATACTTTGTAATTTTGTAAATAGTTATATTTTATGTTGCTTATATATTTGATGGCTCATGTTTTTACCATTGAGTGGGCCCACCATCGGGTCCCACTCCTTACAGAATGGTATCAGAGCATAACCCCTCCAATAGGTGGGGCCCACATGGGCATGTTGCATGCTAGTCTTAAGTTGTTCCGTCCATACAAGTTGGAAAGGGTTATCTGTTAAGACTAGATGGATTTTCCCTTGCGCTGGTAGCCGTGGATGGGAGTTGGGTGTCCATGGGCCATTTTGGGTTTGCACTAAAATGGAAAAGAGATTATGAGGCCATATAGTTGAGCCTTGACGAGGACGTCAAGAGCCTAAGTGGGAGAGATTGTAATGTCTCAGGATTTGAGGCCTTGGATAAAATGATCTTAAAAGGAATGATTAGACTACCCATATCACCAAGGTGTACCTCCTTTTCTGGGATCTCATCACTAAAGAACTCCATAGTTAAGTGTTCTCATCTTGAAATAGTACTAGCTAGGATGGGTGACCAGTCAGGAGGTTTATCCTAGCTTGCGCGTGAGTGAGGACCAAGTATGTATTTAAGGCTAGTGATGGTCTATTGGGCCATTCGTCATTCTTGAAACTCTACTAGAGCCTTGGGTAGTGGGTCCGGGTGTTACAACATGGTATCCAGGTGTTACAACATGGCACCATATGAAGCCTTGTATGGGAGGTGTTGTAGGTCTCCACTTTTTTGGTATGAGACCGGTGAGTATCAACTTTTGGGTCTTGATCTTATACAAAAACTACAGAAAATATAAAAGTGTTATAACAGCAGATGGAGGTAGTCTAAGAAAGAAACAATTCTTATGTTGATAATCATCACATGCCCTTAAAGTTCCAAGTGGGAGATAAGGTGTATCTCAAGGTCTCTCCTTAGAAAGGTGTGCTGAGGTTTGGTAAGAAGCCTTGGGCAGTGGGATCAGGTGTTACAACATGGCACCGTATGAAGCCTTGTATGGGAGGTCTTGTAGATCTTCACTTTTTTGGTATGAGACAGGTGAGTATCAACTTTTGGGTCTTGAGATTGTACAAAAAACTACATAGAAAATAAAAATGATATAACAACAGTTGGAGGCAGCCCAAGAAAGATAGATATCTTATGTTGATAATCATCACATTCCCTTGGAGTTCCAAGTGGGAGACAAGGTGTATCTTAAGGTCTCTCCTTGGAAAGGTGTGCTGAGGTTTGGTAAGTAGGGTAAGTTGGATCCCAGGTTTATAGGACCTTACCCTATGGTGGCACGTGTTTGGAAGGTGTCTTAGAGATTGGATTTACTGCCAGAGTTGCACAAGTTATATCCTATGTTCCATGTTCCTATGTTGAGGAAGTGTCATCCAAATATAGAGCAAGTATTGCAGCCGGTGGAGGATGAGTTGGAGGAGGTTGTGTTGCATGTGGAGGGTCTTGTGTTGATCTTGGACAAGAGGGTGAAGAAGTTGAAGAATAAATGTATAGTGTTGGTTAAGGTTTTGAGGAATCCAGATGGCTCGTGGAAGGAGCGGAAGAGGGAGAGGGCGTGGTGGCCAGAGCAACCCTAGTGGTTGGGGCGGAATTGGGGAGATAGCGGTCGATGGCTCATCGTCGACCTCTCCAGGAGGCTCAAGAGTGGCCAAAGGAGAAGGATTCCCCAACATCCCCCACACTGAGGGCTCGGCGGAGTTCACAGGTGCATATCCCTCGATGATTCCGGACCACCCACAAGCCAAAGCATCGACAAGCGAATCTGCCGGTGACGAGTCTGCTTCGTTCACGGACTGGCTCTACGCGAGTCGCCTTGGACGGAAGGTTTCAGACATCTCGGTGGTGAAGTTCATCGAGCTGACCATCAGAGACGGAGCCAAGTGCGGCTCGATCTCAAGCCAGGAAGGACCTATTCCTGACTGGAATCAGTACCTTTCGGTCCGCCTCGCGAGTAGAAAACCATTCCGAAGCCAGCTTGGCGGATGGATTAGGAGGGAATGGAAACCGAGCGGAAGATTTGAGATCATCGCCGAAGAGAAGGAAGGATTCATAGTGAAGATTTCAACCGTCAAAGAGAAGGAGAGGGTTCTTGATGAGGCCCCATGGATAATGGACGGGTCTCTGGTTATCCCTCAGGCATGGAAACCAGGGTCTCTTCTCCAACCCCTCTCATTCTCGTGGATCCCTGTCTGGCTGGAGGTGGAGAATCCAGGAGTTCCATGGACATTCGAGGGTATATCCAGCGTCGCTAGCACCTTGGGATGGCTTCTGGACTTCGTGGAAACCTCCCTGTCAGCCGGCTGTATGAACCCTGCTCTTGTGTTAGTGGAAATCTCTTCTTCTGACAAAATCCCCAATGTTACGTTGGTGGAGGTGGATGGAAAACCGATGCAGTTGAAGGTCATTGCTTTGGCGAAGCCCCTATTCTACTCAGGTTGTAAGAATTTCGGACACAAGCAGGGGTCGTGCCCTGCTATCACCAGAAGCGAGGCTCACTTCAAACAAGTACAATTCCGGTATGGGAAGCAGAGACCAGGTGCACAACGCATTGCTGGTGTCAGCCATACTTCTCAACCCGAGTAAAGGACAGTAGATCAAGTTGGTCAGGATGATGCTGCAGTTGAGGAAGCTATCGCACGCCAAGTGACTGATACTGTACTCTACTCCACATCTATAAACCACACTCTAATCGCCTCTTCCTCCTCGAAGGAGCCAGGCATGCTTGGCTCTCCTCCTGCTATCAACCCGGGTGGTTTTAACAACCTCGATTGTGAGCTGTAGGTTAGGAGAAAGGGTGATAAAGAACCAGAAGCCTGGAAGATCAATAAAGTCTTGGGAAGCTACGGCTTATCTGTTGATTATAAACAAAGAATAGCATACATGGTTGAGGATGAAGAAACGTTTAAGAGTGACTCAAACTCTGAAGTTGAATCTGATCATTGGGGTTCTGACTCATTGATCATTGGCCAACGAAGTTCCAGGAAAAAGAAAAAGCCAGGAAGGAAAAAAAGGGTGCCCTAGTTCGTCTGGCCCCTTGCTTGTTTACATATGCCTAAAATGAATACTTTGGTACACAAGTTCCTAAAGCTACTATTCCTATTTTCATTCTGGTTTCACTCCACTCTTTCAGGAGCTGCGGATAATGCATGTGGTTGGGAAGCTAGTTTCAATTAACAGGGTTTTTCAGCTCCATTTTCTTGTTCAACGGGTTTTTGTTTTGGCAGCAGAGTTTGTAAGCCATGTATGCAATTGAGCAGTTTCTTTTCTAGAAGACGCTCTGACCAAGTCAGAAGCTGGATGTTGTGCGATCTCAGACAGGGAAGTGTAAGGACAACATGATACCTAATGCTGCCATGAATACTCTAGCTTGCCTGCCAACTCTCATACTTTTTAGATGAGGTTAATGCAATTGAGGTGGTGTCAAGTAGAATAGAGTAGGACTGAAAGCTTTGGGGTTTTCCCTTCCCTTTTGTTTCCTTTACTTTCTTTTCTGTTTGGCAAGGGCTTCCTGCATGAAGCAACATAGTTTTGGTTTTTCAGTGCATTGAAGCACTAGGATGAGGGGGAGCATCTTATATTTGTACCCAAAGTTTTGGAAATATAGCAACACGCATTTTTGACCGACCAAAAAAAAAGTTTTGAGGAATCACCACGGTGAGGAGGAAACCACGTGGGAGTTAGAGTACAAGATGCATAGGAAGTATCTATCTCTCTTTGCATAGGATTTTAGGGGAAAATCCTTATTTAGGGTTTATGGTTGTAAGACCCCTGACCTAGTTTTTTGGATATCCTTTCTTTCTTAATATAATTACATGCTTAAAACCTTAATCTAATCATGTTATGTGATTTAATAACATGTGACATGCTTGTATTTCTAGTTTGGTCCAGTTTGGATGATATTTGAGCTAGTTACACATATATGTTCTTGTTTTGGACCTAATTACAATTTACCCATGTTTAGTTTCATCTTGCAATCTGTCACATGCTTGTTGTGCCTCACATGCCTTGGCATCATTTTTAAGAGAGAGTGGCACCCCATAGCTTTGTTGAAATGTGGCTTGAGGAGGTGTCATCACGTGTTGACGATTAGGGTTTTGCTTAGATGATTTTTATGGATGGTTGAGTTTGCTTGTGCATTGACCATTGAGTTTTGTTTTCAACAACCATCTTGATGTCTTTTCGACCATGGTGTCTTTGTTCAATGAGTTTTTAGGGCACCTAGTGATCTTGGCGGTCGATGAGCCAAGATATTGTAGGGTTTGGGTTCTATGCAATCGCTTGAGTTGGTTCTTCCTTGTTCGCTATGTCTTCTTCAAACGGTTGGCTTTCAGACCTTGTGTCCCTTTGATCGATGAGCTACCTTGGATCAGTTAGGCTAATGAGTTTCTTTTGTTTTAACGACCTTCGTTACATGCATCTATTTAGTGCTTGCATGGCCAAGTTTTTGGTGGACAAGTGGCACATGTGGCATGACACCTAACCCTCTTTATCTCTATCTACCCTTGGATATACCCCTATCCTTGCATTCAAGTGATCCTTTTACACCCTCTCTTTCTCTCCTCTCCTTGGATCATGTCCCTTGTATTCTTCATGGTGCAAGTGGATCTTGTGCTTGAAGGAGTGGACGAACCCCTTGCATGTGGAGCTAGGGTTTTGAGCAACTCTCCTTTGATGATCCTTTGTTGTTCCTTGATCTTGGTAAGTGATCTCTCTTGCTTGATCTATGTTTTCTTGCAATCCTACCCCTCTTCTTTCTCTTAGTTGAACCCATAGTTCTCCATGGTGGTGCTTCTTGAAGAACTTTTTGAAAAACACTAGAGGGGGGGTGAATAGAGTTTTAAAATAATTTCAACAATTATTTAACTCAAACAACCAACCACAAAATATTGGACAAGGGGACAAGGATTTAGAGTGGTTCCAACTTTAGCAAATACTAAAGTTGTCAGTCCACTACCCAGTTGCTTACCCAACCGAGATTTGGAAAGAATTTAATTTTATTACCTCGCAAGGACTTTACATAAAATTACAATTCTCTCCCTAAACCCTTCAAGCAGCCTTCACCTAGAAGTAATCGCACCAACCTTGAAGCAGCCTTCACCTAGAAGTAATTGCACCAACCTTGAAGCAGCCTTCCTCCTGAAGTAGCTTCCCGTTGCAATAGCCTTCTTGAAGTAGCTTCCCGTTGCGATAGCCTTCTTGAAGTAGCTTGAAGTCCACCTTCTCCTCCGAGAAGAACCTTCTCCAATCCGCAGCCTCCAACCCTAGGAGTAGCAAGGAGAATACAAAGAATAAAAGGAACAAGAAGGAAAATAGAAATTACAACTTATCCTTTTAAGCACAAGGCTTGATTTGCCTATATCAAGCGTATTGATCTCCTAACTAATGAGTGTAGAAGTGTAAGTGTTGTGGAAAAGAGATGCTAGCCTATAGGACACGAAATTAGAGCAATGGGAATGAATAGCCAATGTGGGAAATGCTCTATTGCTCAAAATAGATTGCCAATGAGTATTCAAGCTCAAGTGTAGCACAAGTGTAGCTTGGGTGTGTTTTTGGTGTCCTATGGCTTGTCCTATTTATAGGAATGGCCTATGAATGCTTAAGGACATTCTAGACACTTTCTAGGGGGTTCTAAGTGCTTAACTAGCCGTTATTTGTCCACTAATTGTATTTGCAACGGCTAGTTAATTGACCCTGAAAAGTGCAGACAGAACTTTTCTCGGTCGAAGATTTGTCGACCGAGAGTCCTTCTCGGTCGAAGATTTGTCGACCGAGGGACCTCCTAGAGCAAGTGTTTTCAACATTCATTTCCAACTCCCAACCACTTTGTCTGTTGGGTCTAACGGCTAGTAGGGTCTATTCTCGATCGAAGATTTTGTCGACCGAGAGTTTCTCGGTCGAAGTTTTTGTCGACCGATATTTTCTCGATCGATGATTTGTCGACCGAGAATATTACTGACTCAATGTATTCATTTACTAAGTGTGTGTATCAATGTGCAATTGTGATACTATCTTGGGGAATGGCCTATCTAAGTGGTGTGAGTGGATAGGGAAGATCTAAACGCTTGATTTACATGATATCTAATTACTTGTACATTATATACTTGTAAAAGCTTTTACATTTGATTACAATCATGAAAATAAAGCGATTTTATCAAATTTTTCTTCCAAGTCTTTGTTATCCACCACCTGAAATACTCAAATAGCACGTTAAAACCACAAGAATGAAATGTTTGTCATTATCAAAACAAAGGGATTAACATAATGTCCAATTTAGCCAACAATCTCCCCCTTTTTGAAGATGACAAACATTTCCTAAATATAAAATAAGGAAATATAAATCATATGAGTTTCATACCTTAAGTTTACCTTTTGTATCCAATCTTGTGTTTGCAAGTGGGTGCTGGCTGAGATATTATGAAACTCATTTTATTTTATGTTTTTGATTTTATATTATTTCTCCCCCTTTGTCATTTCAAAAAGATATCCAAGTTTAATATTTTATATTTCTTCTCCCCCTTAATTTTATACTATGCTCCCCCTTAGATAGATATTCTATTAGGAACATGGATTTAATATCATTTTTGTCTAATTTAGCCACAATTTGTTTCTCAATCATTTGCAAAGGATGTTAAGTCTTGAAATGATATGAGATCATGTTAGGTTCATGGCATATGTATTGATTTCTCATCTATTTTGCAAGGGATGTTAAGCCCTGAAAATGAAATAAGAGTCCTTTAATCTCAGAGTTCATGAAAAAATGTCTCTAACCAAATGCAAGGGATGTTAATCCCGATTTGTTTAGAGAGTTCCTTATATCATTTTTATGAAATTCATAGATGTCTTCATAACCAAGAGTAAAAATACTAAGGTCGTAATAAGCTTCAAAATCTTTTTAATCAGATAATCAAATTTGTTTGTATGAGCTCCCCCTTAATCTTACCATTAAAGCAATTTAAAGCTTCTAAGGTCACAGATGATTTTAAATTTTGATTTTGACCTTTATCAAAAGTATACTAAGATTAAGTACAATAAAATGATATCCGAATAAGCATTTTGTCAAAGCTTATTTTAGGTCGTCCTTGACTATGACCGTAGCGCCCCTTGGCTAAATTTTATTTCAACCAAGAGGCAGAATCTGCAGATTTCACATGTGAAGTATAAATTTTGCAGGTTCCTTAAAGAGATATCAATTAAATTACTTTGAATAAAACCTATTATGAATGATGTCCTTTTTACTATGAGTGCATAAATCAAGTCCTATTTCTGTTCATATTAATCATGTGATTCTTCATGAAAAGACATATATCCTTGAAGGCATGAATGATATCGCAATTTCTTATAGATACCAATTGAGAAATTCTTTATTTTATGTTTCGCAAACCTTAAAGTTCTTTTTCTAAGCAACAAATCACCAATGAATCATTTTTCTTGCCTATGTCTCATCAAGGATCCATGCAATAATCATTATCTATTTGTTCTATGTAACATAGCATCATCTTTATGAGCTGAATGATAAAGTAGTGAAAGCATATCCATGATGTAATAATAGAACAATAAAGTGATAATTTCATGAAATACAGTGATTGTGATCATTTAAACTAAATGTCGTAACACATGATTTCTATATAGATAGACCAGGAGATGCTTTTATTAGAAAATAGTGATTTCTAAACATGATTTTCAGTTTTACCTTATTTAGAGGATCAATCGAAATGATATCATTTATTTTCAAAATTGATCTTCAACTTGTTTTGCATGTAAAACAGTCATTAACAGCAAATAGATAGCCACTTGATCAATCAAATTAGTCAGCAATTTTACTGCAGATTGAAATCAGTGACCTGTTCGGTCGAAGATTTCTCGACCGAGTGACAGCTCGGTCGAAGATTTCTCGACCGACAAGGTTTCTGTACTGTTTTTAGAACTGTTAATTGCTTCCAAAAAAAACATAGACTATATTTAATTCAATTATGCAATTTAAAAATCATTTTTAGTTGAGATAAACATAGAAATATCAAAGTAACGTTTAGATCAAATCTCAACTAATCATATTCAAATCTTTAAGTTTTAAGGACATTAATTTAGATAAATTTTCAAAGATGTGTCTCTGCGGGTTTGTTTAAGATTGTATATTTTCAAGTTAGAAATTTTAATTACTTGAATCATTTTGTTATCTCTTTATGTTAAGTTGAGATAGACATAAAGATATGCAATTTAAAGTCTTTGGTCATATCTCAACTTAGTCTAATCAATTCAATTTGGGGGTTTTGGAACCCATTCCAACTCAACATCCTTTTTCTTGTATGGGCATGAAAAAGAGTAGTGTCCAAGACGTAAGCAATAATGGCAACATATAGAATCAACCTCAAGTCTTTTTCTATGGTTTTGTTCTAGGTTGTTCTTTGGTACAAATGTATTTGTTCCTTTAGGTACATATAGTGATTGATGTGCTTGTGTCTTTCTCCAACTAAGTTGTTGATAAGATTTCCCCTTAGGCTTGTAACCTAGTCATATTCTCCCAATTTGATGATAGGAATCATCCAATATTTTATCAAGGATTCCATTGTTGCTTAACCTACTAACTTCTTGGTGCAACTTAGCAATCTCATCCATTCTTTTCTTAATATCTAGTTTTGCTTGATCTAGATTAGATGATAAAGAATTCCTTTCTTTCACTATATTATCATAATCTAGATGTGTACACAAGACAGGTTGTTTTTGAAGATCATTTAATTTTGCAAGTAACCCAACCTTTTCTTGAGATAGAAGATCATAATTTGTTTCTAGAGTAAAAATCTTCACATTACTACTACTTAGAGATGATTTCAAAGTATGATTTTCAGAAATAATGCTATCTTTTTCAAAACCAAGATCATTTAATTTAGCATATAAATCTTCATTTTCAGATGTGAGAGCAAGAAGTCTAGCATTTAATTCATCATTTGCTTTATTGGATTTCTTTAGTTTCTTCTTGCACTCAACATATTTATTATGTGTCTCTTCAAGACTAGCAACTAGTTCTTCTTTAGATAAATCAAAAAGACTTACCTCTTCTTCTTCTTCACTAGTTGTAGCAATAAGACAATCCTTGTGTTCATCTTCCTTCTTTGATCTCCATGGGCAGCTAGTTGTTGTGTGACTTGTTCCTAAGCACCAATTGCAACATATTGTAGATTTGTTCAAGCTGCACCTTTTTTTGCGATTGTAATCACCATCACCCTCCATTCTTCAAGACCTGGTTAGGGTTCCTTGAAGCCTGCTCTGATACCAATTGAAAAACACTAGAGGGGGGTGAATAGAGTTTTAAAATAATTTCAACAATTATTTAACTTAAACAACCAACCACAAAATATTGGACAAGGGGACAAGGATTTAGAGTGGTTCCAACTTTAGCAAATACTAAAGTTGTCAGTCCACTACCCGGTTGCTTACCCAACCGGGATTTGGAAAGAATTTAATTTTATTACCTCGCAAGGACTTTACATAAAATTACAATTCTCTCCCTAAACCCTTCAAGCAGCCTTCACCTAGAAGTAATCGCACCAACCTTGAAGCAGCCTTCACCTAGAAGTAATTGCACCAACCTTGAAGCATCCTTCCTCCTGAAGTAGCTTCCCGTTGCAATAGCCTTCTTGAAGTAGCTTCCCGTTGCGATAGCCTTCTTGAAGTAGCTTGAAGTCCACCTTCTCCTCCGAGAAGAACCTTCTCCAATCCGCAGCCTCCAACCCTAGGAGTAGCAAGGAGAATACAAAGAATAAAAGGAACAAGAAGGAAAACAGAAATTACAACTTATCCTTTTAAGCACAAGGCTTGATTTGCCTATATCAAGCGTATTGATCTCCTAACCAATGAGTGTAGAAGTGTAAGTGCTGTGGAAAAGAGATGCTAGCCTATAGGACACGAAATTAGAGCAATGGGAATGAATAGCCAATGTGGGAAATGCTCTATTTCTCAAAACAGATTGCCAATGAGTATTCAAGCTCAAGTGTAGCACAAGTGTAGCTTGGGTGTGTTTTTGGTGTCCTATGGCTTGTCCTATTTATAGGAATGGCCTATGAATGCTAAAGGACATTCTAGACACTTTCTAGGGGGTTCTAAGTGCTTAACTAGACGCTATTTGTCCACTAATTGTATTTGCAACGGCTAGTTAATTGACCCTGAAAAGTGCAGACAGAACTTTTCTCGGTCGAAGATTTGTCGACCGAGAGTCCTTCTCGGTCGAAGATTTGTCGACCGAGGGACCTCCTGGAGCAAGTGTTTTCAACATTCATTTCCAACTCCCAACCACTTTGTCTGCTGGGTCTAACGGCTAGTAGGGTCTATTCTCGATCGAAGATTTTGTTGACCGAGAGTTTCTCGGTCGAAGTTTTTGTCGACCGATATTTTCTCGATCGACGATTTGTCGACCGAGAATATTACTGACTCAATGTATTCATTTACTAAGTGTGTGTATCAATGTGCAATTGTGATACTATCTTGGGGAATGGCCTATCTAAGTGGTGTGAGTGGATAGGGAAGATCTAAACGCTTGATTTACATGATATCTAATTACTTGTACATTATATACTTGTACAAGCTTTTACATTTGATTACAATCATGAAAATAAAGTGATTTTATCAAATTGTTCTTCCAAGTCTTTATTATCCACCATCTGAAATACTCAAATAGCACGTTAAAACCACAAGAATGAAATGTTTGTCATAATCAAAACAAAGGGATTAACATAATGTCCAATTTAGCCAACAATCTCCCCCTTTTTGAAGATGACAAACATTTCCTAAATATAAAATAAGGAAATATAAATCATATGAGTTTCATACCTGAAGTTTACCTTTTGTATCCAATCTTGTGTTTGCAAGTGGGTGCTGGCTGAGATATTATGAAACTCATTTTATTTTATGTTTTTGATTTTATATTATTTCTCCCCCTTTGTCATTTCAAAAAGATATCCAAGTTTAATATTTTATATTTCTTCTCCCCCTTAATTTTATACTATGCTCCCCCTTAGATAGATATTCTATTAGGAACATGGATTTAATATCATTTTTGTCTAATTTAGCCACAATTTGTTTCTCAATCATTTGCAAAGGATGTTAAGCCTTGAAATGATATGAGATCCTGTTAGGTTCATGGCATATGTATTGATTTCTCATCTATTTTGCAAGGGATGTTAAGCCCTGAAAATGAAATGAGAGTCCTTTAATCTCAGAGTTCATGAAAAAATGTCTCTAACCAAATGCAAGGGATGTTAATCCCGATTTGTTTAGAGAGTTCCTTATATCATTTTTATGAAATTCATAGATGTCTTCATAACCAACAGTAAAAATACTAAGGTCGTAACAAGCTTCAAAATCTTTTTAATCAGATAATCAAATTTGTTTGTATGAGCTCCCCCTTAATCTTACCATTAAAGCAATTTAAAGCTTCTAAGGTCACAGATGATTTTAAATTTTGATTTTGACCTTTATCAAAAGTATACTAAGATTAAGTACAATAAAATGATATCCGAATAAGCATTTTTTCAAAGCTTATTTTAGGTTGTCCTTGACTACGACCATAGCGCCCCTTGGCTAAATTTTATTTCAACCAAGAGGCAGAATCTGCAGATTTCACATGTGAAGTATAAATTTTGCAGGTACCTTAAAGAGATATCAATTAAATTACTTTGAATAAAACCTATTATTAATGATGTCCTTTTTACTATGAGTGCATAAATCTAGTCCTATTTCTATTCATATTAATCATGTGATTCTTCATGAAAAGACATATATCCTTGAAGGCATGAATGATATCGCAATTTCTTATAGATACCAATTGAGAAATTCTTTATTTTATGTTTTGCAAACCTTAAAGTTCTTTTTCTAAGCAACAAATCACCAATGAATCATTTTTCTTGCCTATGTCTCATCAAGGATCCATGCAATAATCATTATCTATTTGTTCTATGTAACATAGCATCATCTTTATGAGCTGAATGATAAAGTAGTGAAAGCATATCCATGATGTAATAATAGAACAATAAAGTGATAATTTCATGAAATACAGTGATTGTGATCATTTAAACTAAATGTCATAACACATGATTTCTATATAGATAGACCAGGAGATGCTTTTATTAGAAAATAGTGATTTCTAAACATGATTTTCAGTTTTACCTTATTTAGAGGATCAATCGAAATGATATCATTTATTTTCAAAATTGATCTTCAACTTGTTTTGCATGTAAAATAGTCATTAACAGCAAATAGATAGCCACTTGATCAATCAAATTAGTCAGCAATTTTACTGCAGATTGAAATCAGTGACCTGTTCGGTCGAAGATTTCTCGACCGAGTGACAGCTCGGTCGAAGATTTCTCGACCGACAAGGTTTCTGTTCTGTTTTTAGAACTGTTAATTGCTTCCAAAAAAAAACATAGACTATATTTAATTCAATTATGAAATTTAAAAATCATTTTTAGTTGAGATAAATATAGAAATATCAAAGTAACGTTTAGATCAAATCTCAACTAATCATATTCAAATCTTTAAGTTTTAAGGACATTAATTTAGATAAATTTTCAAAGATGTGTCTCTGCGGGTTTGTTTAAGATTGTATATTTTCAAGTTAGAAATTTTAATTACTTGAATCATTTTGTTATCTCTTTATGTTAAGTTGAGATAGACATAAAGATATGCAATTTAAAGTCTTTGGTCATATCTCAACTTAGTCTAATCAATTCAATTTGGGGGTTTTGGAACCCATACCAACTCAACATCCTTTTTCTTGTATGGGCATAAAAAAGAGTAGTGTCCAAGACGTAACAATAATGGCAACATATAGAATCAACCTCAAGTCTTTTTCTATGGTTTTGTTCTAGGTTGTTCTTTGGTACAAATGTATTTGTTCCTTTAGGTACATATAGTGATTGATGTGCTTGTGTCTTTTTCCAACTAAGTTGTTGATAAGATTTCCCCTTAGGCTTGTAACCTAGTCCTATTCTCCCAATTTGATGATAGGAATCATCCAATATTTTATCAAGGATTCCATTGTTGCTTAACCTACTAACTTCTTGATGCAACTTAGCAATCTCATCCATTCTTTTCTTAATATCTAGTTTTGCTTGATCTAGATTAGATGATAAAGAATTCCTTTCTTTCACTATATTATCATAATCTAGATGTGTACACAAGACAGGTTGTTTTTGAAGATCATTTAATTTTGCAAGTAACCCAACCTTTTCTTGAGATAGAAGATCATAATTTATTTCTAGAGTAAAAATCTTCACATTACTACTACTTAGAGATGATTTCAAAGTATGATTTTCAGAAATAATGCTATCTTTTTCAAAACCAAGATCATTTAATTTAGCATATAAATCTTCATTTTCAGATGTGAGAGCAAGAAGTCTAGCATTTAATTCATCATTTGCTTTATTGGATTTCTTTAGTTTCTTCTTGCACTCAACATATTTATTATGTGTCTCTTCAAGACTAGCAACTAGTTCTTCTTTAGATAAATCAAAAAGACTTACCTCTTCTTCTTCTTCACTAGTTGTAGCAATAAGACAATCCTTGTGTTCATCTTCCTTCTTTGATCTCCATGGGCAGCTAGTTGTTGTGTGACTTGTTCCTAAGCACCAATTGCAACATATTGTAGATTTGTTCAAGCTGCACCTTTTGTTGCGATTGTAATCACCATCACCCTCCATTCTTCAAGACCTGGTTAGGGTTCCTTGAAGCCTGCTCTGATACCAATTGAAAAACACTAGAGGGGGGGTGAATAGAGTTTTAAAATAATTTCAACAATTATTTAACTCAAACAACCAACCACAAAATATTGGACAAGGGGACAAGGATTTAGAGTGGTTCCAACTTTAGTAAATACTAAAGTTGTCAGTCCACTACCCGGTTGCTTACCCAACCGGGATTTGGAAAGAATTTAATTTTATTACCTCGCAAGGACTTTACATAAAATTACAATTCTCTCCCTAAACCCTTCAAGAAGCCTTCACCTAGAAGTAATCGCACCAACCTTGAAGCAGCCTTCACCTAGAAGTAATTGCACCAACCTTGAAGCAGCCTTCCTCCTGAAGTAGCTTCCCGTTGCAATAGCCTTCTTGAAGTAGCTTCCCGTTGCGATAGCCTTCTTGAAGTAGCTTGAAGTCCACCTTCTCCTCCGAGAAGAACCTTCTCCAATCCGCAGCCTCCAACCCTAGGAGTAGCAAGGAGAATACAAAGAATAAAAGGAACAAGAAGGAAAACAGAAATTACAACTTATCCTTTTAAGCACAAGGCTTGATTTGCCTATATCAAGCGTATTGATCTCCTAACCAATGAGTGTAGAAGTGTAAGTGCTGTGGAAAAGAGATGCTAGCCTATAGGACACGAAATTAGAGCAATGGGAATGAATAGCCAATGTGGGAAATGCTCTATTGCTCAAAACAGATTGCCAATGAGTATTCAAGCTCAAGTGTATCACAAGTGTAGCTTGGGTGTGTTTTTGGTGTCCTATGGCTTGTCCTATTTATAGGAATGGCCTATGAATGCTTAAGGACATTCTAGACACTTTCTAGGGGGTTCTAAGTGCTTAACTAGCCGTTATTTGTCCACTAATTGTATTTGCAACGGCTAGTTAATTGACCCTGAAAAGTGCAGACAGAACTTTTCTCGATCGAAGATTTGTCGACCGAGAATCCTTCTCGGTCGAAGATTTGTCGACCGAGGGACCTCCTGGAGCAAGTGTTTTCAACATTCATTTCCAACTCCCAACCACTTTGTCTGCTGGGTCTAACGGCTAGTAGGGTCTATTCTCGATCAAAGATTTTGTCGACCGAGAGTTTCTCGGTCGAAGTTTTTGTCGACCGATATTTTCTCGATCGACGATTTGTCGACCGAGAATATTACTGACTCAATGTATTCATTTACTAAGTGTGTGTATCAATGTGCAATTGTGATACTATCTTGGGGAATGGCCTATCTAAGTGGTGTGAGTGGATAGGGAAGATCTAAACGCTTGATTTACATGATATCTAATTACTTGTACATTATATACTTGTACAAGCTTTTACATTTGATTACAATCATGAAAATAAAGCGATTTTATCAAATTGTTCTTCCAAGTCTTTGTTATCCACCACCTGAAATACTCAAATAGCACGTTAAAACCACAAGAATGAAATGTTTGTCATTATCAAAACAAAGGGATTAACATAATGTCCAATTTAGCCAACACTTTTCTCTTCTTGGCCAAATCCATTGTTTTCCCTGGTAGTGCTAGAGTTGAGTTGAAGATCTCCTCTCTTTCTTGTCTTTTAGGCCTAGGGTTTTTATCACTTTCCTGTGCTCCTTTAACCTAGGGTTATTCTTCTTCTTTGAGGTGATGCTAGCTGAGCTGTGAGGTGTTGATCAAGCTTGATTTTTCCTCTCTTTCCTTGGAGTGTCTTGCTTTTGAAGTTGTCCTTCACAATTAAGGCAAGTTATATAACTTTTCTCCTTGATTGTTGTTACACTTAAGATTGCATGCAATTAATCTACCTCTAAAACTTGGTTCTAAGTAGTATGAGATGATATCTTGAGCTAGATTTTATGTTTATGTGGTAACCTTGAGTAGACTAAACCCTTCTTTTAAACCCTAACTCTTATACCAGAGATCTTGTTCATAACCTTACATGCACATGCTAAAATGTTGGTTATCTTTTCATGATCATGGTTTTTATCTCTTTCTTGAGAATGGAGGCTTTGGAAACATGTGTGATGGCTAAGCGATTGGTTTTCTCTCTCTTGCATCATTGTTCGGTTTTTATCATGTTGAGGATTGGATTTAGGGTTTTGATGATGACCTTCTTCACATGCTTTGCAATTTTGTGATTTTTCAATTATGTAATAATGAAAATTCTATTTGAGTATGTGGGGGATGATATTTCTCTCTCTTCATGAATTTGCCAAGGATTTATACCTATTTTGGTTGCCAAGGTGATCGTGCTAGTGATCACCAAGATTGACTCTATCCCATTCGGTCAATTATGATTTCATACTCCTCTTCGGTCGATGATCCTTGGTCCTTCATGATATGTGATGGTTTGATATTCCTTCAATCGATGAAGTGGAAAGGCTCCCTTCAATCTCCAACATTTCTTCAACCTAGTCCTATTTGTTCAAAAGTTATGTCGTGTTTCTCTTTGGTCTCTATGGGTTTATTAATGTGCATGATGCATGTGGCCCACCTCTTTGATCGATAAAGATGGTGAGGTCTACTCCTCTTCGGCCAATGAGATTTTATGGTCATATGCTTTCCTTGTATCGTTGACCTAATAGTGATGATGTTTGACTTATTTATGTACAAGGAAGTTGGAGATGATGGTAATTAGGGATTAATGTTACTTACTATTTTTAGACCCTAAATGGGTTAGCTATGATGATCCCTAACCCTAATGGCAAGTACGTAATGATTGTTCTCTATTTTGCTTAAGTAATTAGCATAATGATAGTACTTTCTCTTTCCTAAACTTTTGTAACCCTAATTTGTTGTTGAATGAGCAACATAGTTCTTAATTACATGAATGATTTTGGTATCCTTTATGTAATACTAGTGTGGTGATGATTATGAACCTTAAAGAGGCGTGGAAGGATAATGAGGCTCTTGCAGGGATCAATGTGAATGGTCTTATGACTTGGTACATGGTTGACTACCCTAATTGAGGTCAAATCCTCTCTGTGATGTGATTAGGGATCGATATCCTATGATGATGAGATAATAATGATGGCCTTGTGTAGACAGTGGGACAATGTCATGTGGTGATGTGACAAGTTTACGTTTTACATGTTTTATATCTTTTTTAGTTGCAACCTACCTTATCTATTGTAGCATCCTTTTAGGGTTTTCTTATAACTTGATTGATGAAGTTAAAAGATACCTAATTTTCTTAACTAATCGAGTGGAATCCTAATCATGTAGTTTCCCTAGCGATATATCTATTCATGTGTCATGACTTGTTGGATGGTGAAATGTGTATTCCTAAGGAAAACTCAGAGAGCAGCCTATTGAGTATGTGGGTTCTTGGAGAGTACATCCTTGTCATCCAGATCCTAAGGTGTTTAAAAATGGTTGCAGTTGTGTCTCGGTGTTATATATATGGTATATGAGTATAGCAGTGAGAACAACTACATTTGTACCTTAGACAATACATGTGTGTATAACCTATTCACTAGTGTCGTGACCTATATACCATGGCAAACTAGGTTGTATTACAGTTGGACTTTATATGTCATTGTGGCATGCTCATATTGACGAAGGAAGGGAGAGATAATAGGAGTTCGACTCTCCTAGATCATGTATGGCACTATTTTTTACTTTGCAATGGATAGTTGGAGCATGTGTGGTATCCCTCATCTCCTCAAGACTTAAAACATGTAATACATTTGTGTAGTATATCTTCTTAGGGTTAAACATGATTCACATTAGATGTTTACCCTTGCCTTGTTTTTATTACTTCTCTGTTGTTATATAGTGTGGTAAGAGAAATCAACTATTATACATGTTCTTCATATTCCTTCTAAAAGCATATGATGATCTGCTTATGTGCTAGAGATATTAAATCTTCCTACTTATATAATCAGTTTAAATTATTAATTTACTTGAATCTTCTCATCCTTATCAATATGGTTATATTGTTTTGTAGCAATAATTGTTGGTAGAGAGTTATATCTCTTATTGGGACATGGGTCTCACCCTCATGGTTTGCCACATCTTTTTAGGTAGTCGTCAGTGACGTGGGTAGGATCGTGTTGTTGTGAAGAGAAGCTTGGAGATCAGTAGTAGCAGAAGGTTGGATGTTCCTTGTGGTGTTGTAGTAGAGTCCTATGTGTCATCCCTTTACTCTCAGGTCTGGGAGGGTTGTGTTTTGTAGATGATATGTATATCAAAATGTGATTTTGGTGTATGCCCTGGTTGTAAATATGGCTTGTACATGTGGCTCCTATATGTGAACAATATATGTTTTGTGACAAGATGTGGCTATATCCCAAATGAACAGACATGCATATGCCTTGTATAATATGTGATATGGTACAGTTGTGGACCCTGATGTAATATGTTTCCACACATAATGGTTATATGAGACCATTTTTTATTTATCTTGTTTTCCAGCTTTGTAATTTGTTAGTAGTCAATCACACACTTTGTTTTGAGTAATATCGCTCATGTGACATTAGTTTTTTTACACAAATAACTTGGTGTAAGTTTCCTCCACCTTCTATTATAATGCTTCAAGATCCTCCTTATTGCGCCTGATCCAGGTTCCAGGCATATTGATTGATGAACTTTTTGTCCAATTGGGACCAACTGGTGATTGATGTCAAGTATTTCTTATTGTACCATGCCAAGGTTGGACCTATTAGGGTTCATGAAAAGTATCGGATCAAGACCATTTTTTATATTAATATGACTTGATATGTGCTAGAGGATCTCCTTTCTCAAATTATTTATGAAACTTTGGAATACTAAACTTATCAGGTAACTTTGCATATGTGAAGTAACCAAAATCTCTGAAGGTCATTCCACTATCCTTTTTCTCTTCCAACTATTTCAGCTAGTGTAGAATCTCGAGCATGAGATAATTTGTGGCATTGGGCTCTAGGATGGAATCTATTTTCTATTCTACAAGTAATAATGATGGTTTGATTGTCATTTGTTGTGCCTTATATACTGGTGATGGGAACCCATATGGTCCTCCCGTATACAGTCTGTACCATGAGGGTAATGATTGTAAAATGAATGTAGTATTAGAATGGTCCCCTATTGTTCATGTATTGTTCCTTAACCATTGTGACAGTATTGAAGTCCTCTTTAGTTTTAGGATTTTCTCCACTGACCTGGAACTCTTCCTCCTACTTCTCCTCGACTTCATCATTGGGGATTGGGATGGATTTCGTTGCTTCTGAAATCATTGGGATTGCTCATGCATTCACTTGTGGTAGATACTATATATCTCCAATAGGAAATGTCATGGTTGGTGTAGATAGGGATTCCATATGTTGTATGAGAATGAGTGCATTGCATAAATAACATATTGAGATCCATGTCATGGGAATTCTAGAAGGAACAACCCTCCGTGTAATCAATGTCATATGGGTGCAAAAAGGTGACGTCTGTTGGCTATTCTAGCATGCTTTGTGGTGGGACATCTTGAGATGTAGAAGCTTCATCAACTGGTATGGTATCCTTGGGCTTCTCTCCTTCAACTATCTTGTCTTCTACTTTTTTTTGTGTACATCCCCTTTAATGATTCCTTAGGTTTTCAAACTATGTTTTTTGTTCTCGACATCTTGATTGATTGTTTGTGGGATCAAGAGAAGTAATGACTCTTGTTGGCTCCCGTGATGTCTTGCAATTTTGGGCAGGTTAGTGAGATTCATAATAAGGGTTTAGTGAAAAACATGATAATACATTATGCTTTAGGATACATCCCACTATACACAATATTCATATGAAAAGCAAACTGAATTCCACTTCAATTAGGAAGTCAAAAGGGTATTTTGTGTTCTTTCATGGTCGTATAATGGATATTTGTGATACGTTTTAGATAATCGCATATGCCCTTGGCTTGGGCAATATAGATGGGTTTATCAGTTTTGAAATGAGATGTATTTGTCACTACCATGACTGGGATGATACATAGTGGTGTAGGATAAAAATATGCATGATGTGATGATCCTTAGAGACGAGAGGGGGGTAGTGAGAGAAAATCCCATAAGAGAAAGGGGTATATAGGGATAGGTTGATCTAGTCAAGAACAGAGGTTGTGTTTAGATATTTGTTTGTATATCGATGTGTGATAATTCTTTACTACCCCTCGAGATCTTACAAGAGGAATTGTCACAAGAAAAATGGATATCCAGGACAAAGTGAATCGCTCAACACGTGAGGTTGTGGTTGAGTATCAATATGAAAAATGATGTGTGTGATTTATCTCTCTCTCTCCCTCCACGTGGGATGTTTTGAGAAAAATTCTCATGAAAACCAACAAAAATGAGGGTTATCTAGGGAGAAGATGAAACACTCAGGACTAGATAGTGTGGCTAGATATCTATATGCAAATGTGAGTTTAGGATTTCTATATCAACATGTAGGAGTATTCAAGAAAAAGATAATTGATTCTATTTTAGGTTGTGGGGACCGTATATATGAGAAAGTGAACGTAGGTGTGGCCCAGTTTTATGTCATGGTCTTGGGCCATATAGATATTCACATAAAAGGATTGTGATGGAATAATTTTAGGTCATAGTTTAGGACTATATGGGCATGGGTGGGCCATGTGCTTACAGGTAAAATTTGTATCATAGTGTAAAATATATATAGCTCTATGCAAGGTGAAAAACATGAACATTTCTTCAGTGAACATTTTGGTTGGTGAATTAATCTTCCTTATAGCAAAAGGTTGGAGGTTACAAAGGAGATTCTTAAATGGTTTTTATGATTTGGGTTACCTTTCAGTTGATTTCCAAGGTTCAAGTAGGTGATGGCTCAAGATAGGAGACCAAAATTGGGAAACCTTTTAATAGGAACCATGTCAAGAGATTTTGGTATGATTGCCTAGTGCTTCAAGTGTAAAATTAGGAAACCTTTTGAAGATAATTATGCTACATTGAAGAAGTAAGGTCATTTACTCAAGGCAAGACAAGGCACGAGGGTGAATCTTTTGGCAACCTAATGGAAGGTGTAGGCTTAGAAATGAGTAACATGGTCAAAGGGATTTTGAGAGAACCTACCGAAGTAAAGAGGTGGAAGGATCATATAGTGGATGCATGGAGGATTGTATCCTACCCCTCAAAACATTCTCCACTTGAAAAGATTGTCGTATATGGGAAAAGAAAAACTTGGAAGGATTGTTTAAGTCAAAAGATCGATTTGTTTCAAAAAGTTGATTACACTATAAGATTTCTTTTTGTTGAAATGCTTGTTCACTTTTGAAAGATTATTTCACTTTGGAAAAGAGTGTTTTGTTTTGTACAAGATTGCTTCGTTTGGTTTTGAAAAAGATTGCTAATATTTGAATGATTGTTTATTTGATTTGAAAAATATTATTATCACTAAAAAAGTTGTTGATTTAATTTTCTAATGATTGTTAATCTTTAAATGAGTGTTTCATTTTGAAATAATATTGTTAACTTCAATTGATTATTGGATTGGATTGGACAGGACTATTAATCTTTAAAAGATTGTTCGATTTGGGAACTAAATGTTAACCTTTTAAAGATTCTCAAAATTTTCAAGAGATTTATACTTTTTTTATTTTATTAATCTTGATCTGGAAAGATTGTTAATCAATCATCATTGATTGAAGATCTTTTTTGAAGAAAATTTATCAAGTCATGTTGAAGCCTATACATGAAATCATTACTAATCCATGCACAACCAAAGAAAGACTATTATAATCTTAAGATCGTGAAGAAAGAAAAAATCTTTGGATTAAAAAATAAAGCAACAATTGATAGGGTTCATATATTTAGAAGAATAAACCTCTCTTCTTTTATCCCATGAGTTTACATTTTATTATATCCTTAAAGAGTGACATGCATAGTAGGGGTTGGCCCTTAACTTATCTATGGTTGTATGTCACTCGTTGTGGGGAGAACCCAAGTTCATTAGATATGGGTACTTCTATGAATACACATCATGATTATAGTTTCTATAGTTACTCGTGAGTGTTAAGTGAGGAGGTTTTACTCAATCCCTTAGAAGATTCAACATTATGTTTTGTCAACAACTTTATTAACACCCATGTGCCTCGTCCATGGATCCAACATGAGTTTCAATTTTTACTTGTACTTATGAAGAAAGGCCATGAAAAATAAATAAAAGGAAGTAAACTGGAAACACCATGTAGATAAGCAAATCCTCTCTCCAATATATATTAATCATGCAGGGAAACATGAAAGAATCTTTCTCATAAAGGAAGAGTTCTCTTATCCTCTCCTCTTTTTTTGAATTTTATATTTTATATTTTGTATTTTTTAAACAAATTTAAAAAAGAATAGAGAAAACAAGTAAGAAAATAAAAGAAACATAAAAGGGAAGAGGATGCAAATCCCTAAAAGGGAAATGGACTAGAATCCCTAAAAGGAAAGCAGATCAAAAACCCTTACAGAAAAAGCAAAGTAGAAATATTTTGGACATGTATCAAATATAAATGAGGAAACCAGATATGAAGGACCAATATATGAATTTGAGAAATGGTACTTCTCTTAGATCTACATATTGTAGGGAACCCATAACACTGACATTTGTTGCTCTACTTCTGATCACATGTCACAACAAGATAAATATATCAGAAAATGGTGAAAGAAAGACCAAAAAAACCTAATCCAACAAGATCATCATGAAAATAAAAAGATATGGGAAAATTAAACATGATCTTCAGACTATCCCTAGGGAAGTCTCCAACCTATTATACCTATTGAAAAATAAATCATCCAAGGAATATTAATTTGTTGTTAACTAAAATGCAACAAAAAGATGATGAAAAATGGTAAAGTTTGGACTTTCCTCCATATTTAATTTGTATAATGAGGAAAACTTGGATATAATATTAAATCAATGGGAAAATGCAAAAAGCCATTTTTTACTCCACCCAATAGTTTTTTAGGAACAAAGTTGGAATGTGTAGCAGAAAATTAGATTCAACAATCTCGATATGAGTTGGAATTGAACCCTTCTCTCCTGATAGGTCATAATTTGAACCCTTTTATTAATGATCTCAAATTATATTGTCTTCTAGTTGGATTAAAGGAAAACTAAACAGTAAAAAGGGGTAAAAAGGTTTGTTTATAGATCTTTAGGATGAAAGGCAGTGAGGGGTCCTAATCGCTTCAGGATCTCCCATCCTAATATGCATTCCTAGAGGATAGGGCCAATGTCTAGGATAAAGAGGATTTGATATGATAATAATTATATTAGATGCAAGATTTTATATTTATTCAAAAAATAACTCATGTAGTATGATTGAATCACATAAAAGTAGAGAAACCAGATAAATAGGTAGACATGAATATTAAAGATTGAGGTGGTTATGAGAAGTTATTACCGGTTATCAATAGTTTGAGATAAGAAGATTAGACATTTATGATTATTGTTCATCCTTACGACATTCTAAAAACCATTATGTTATAAGAAGGATCCTCTCAGCATGAACAAGATATAAAATAAATAGAGGGGTAGTTGATCCTGTAGCTTCAACAGAATAAAAAAGGGCATGGAATATGGTGTGTATGGGGTTCTGTTGAAAGTATAGAACTAGAGATTTGGGGGTTCATAGGGGAAAACTCTAGAAGGGTGACGAGTAGTGGCGATGTGTGGCTATGGGAAAGCCCTCAAATTGCATCAATCCTCAACTTAGCACATTACAGGTAGTTGTGATCTTCTATGTGTCCCTAGGTAGGGTAAAGCTTGTCTTCTTCTAGTCTATTTTTAGTAGCACTCTGAAGAAAAAATTGATAAAAGAAAATATTTGAACAAAACTTAACAAAATAATGAAAGGGGTTTAATTTAGGATTAAACTTCCTTACTATCTAAAGAGATGTGATATTTGTGGGGATAAAGGAAATTGAATATCTATAGGATTGAAAAAAAACTGTGTATTTTATCAGGATAATATAATGTAAATTTATGTAAAAGACTTATACAAAGTGTAATTAAGGAGAAAAATGCACTTGAGTCTAGAGAAGGATATCTTTTGTATAGAAACATCCAAACTTGTAAATGGTATGGAAATGAGTGGATTAAATAGGTGAAAAATGTAGAAAATATGGAAACTAGAATGAAATATATCACTAGCTAGAGAATAAACATTGTCATGAAATTCTATTGAATGAGCAAAAATGGTGTGTCAACATTAGTTCGCAAAGGCTTAGACTTTTATCTAGCTTTAGAGCGCTTCTTAGTTTTACCTTTTCCCTTTGCCTTGCTATTTCCTTTGTTCACCATAAACCTATACTTTGCCTTATATTTCTTCATCTGAGTCTCAGTTGTCCTCAACATGCAAAGAAACTCTGACAATAGTCAAATGAAATTTTTCATGTTATAGTTCATGAAAAATTGATTGTAAGATCTTTGCAACAACTACAAGATTATGTTAGTGTAAAACTCTTGGCCTAAGTGGAATCCCAATATCTTTAGGATTTCCACATACCCAATCAACTTGAGTGCATGAGTCCCAGTTGGATTTCTCACAGTTATGTTGAAGGCCTAAGAGACATCATACCTATATTGACTTTCTTGTTCTTGGAATATATTCTTCAGATGTGTGGCCTTCTATAAAAATTTGTTGTTCTCATGTTTCTTATTAGTATCATAATCCATGGAGCATAGCATGAGGTACTTGAAAGTGTCATGGGTATGCTTACAATAGGCTTCCCTTTCCTCTCTAGTAGATCTAAAGCTAGTTTTTCCTATTCTAGTGTTTATAGGACATAAAGCTTATGAACATGAGTGAGAACAATTCTCAATGTCCTATACTAATTATTGAGCTTTTTTCATTTAGTTTTTATTTCTCAAAGACTGGTGAATAATTTGATTTAAAAAAAAACTGATTTGATCATATCAATTTGGACTCTCATTAATAAATTTCCTAGTATTTCAATTTAGTATCCCTCACTATTAATTTATAATATAAAGTGTGCAATCTTCTAATGGGCCAAGATCTATATTTTATCAAGTCATGAGTCAACTTTGACTGTCAACTCCTAATTATTTAGGTAGGTAACAATTATAAATTTTATTTAATGCCATCTTGAATAATTGGTTGTAGAAATGCATGTCATAAATCATTTAATGAAGTATATTCCATATTTTTTCCTCTGGTACCCAATCCTGTTAAGACCACCATGGTTTTGTCCTACTCAAAGATCAATAAAATAAGCTATGCAGCGTACTTTGGAAAATTTGCATACTTATTATCACAGTTCCCCAATTTAGATGATCCACCATGCTTTGACATGTCAAGACATGGTTTTTTTTTAAATATTAAATGAGGTCCATCTTATTTATCTTGCCCCTCAAGCAAGCCAAATCAAGTCATCCGCATTACAAAAGATCATCCGCGATCTACCCTTTAAAAAAAGGAAAAAGGAAACCATCCCATTTGTCTTCTTCAGCTGGAGAGTCCCGTTCAAACATCATAAAACCCCTCCCTTCAAGCCAGGTATCTACGCTTCCCCTTCTCAACACCAACCTTTGTGCTTACTACCTCCGACTCTAGTCCAGGAGTCAACTACGTCTCCATCGTCCCATACAAAATCTTCATCCTCATCCTCGCTTGGATATCCATTCCTGTGTGAATCGCTGACCATCACCCTCACTGATGAACTGTTGGAGGAGCTACTGGGTTCCCGCGATCTTGTGATGACACCGCCCCATAATGGCTTCATAAAATCACCAAAACGAGGAGAGCGCAGGCGACGACAGTCACATGCCGCATCCTCCACCCATCTCGCTATGGTGCCAATCCTTCCGCCACCAGGGGTTCCACCATCAACAACCTTCACTTGCCATGGATGCCCATCAGTCAACCTCGGTAGTGAATGAGAATCCGACCTGCGCGATGGGCAATCTTTCACGACGTGGCCAGTTGCCTTGCACCAAAAACACCTTACCTGAGAGGAACAACAATTCCTCCAGTGACCCCTCTGTAGGCACCGGAAGCAGCGATCCCTGGGTGGGGTGGGGGGTCTCCCCATGACCTTCCGGTGAAGAACGCAGCTCCTCGCTAGATGATCAGGGGTTCGACACCGGAAGCACACCGGTTCTGCCCTGCAGTGGATCTTCTTGTGCCCTCGTTGCAAGCAGTGCCAGCATCTAACGCGATGACGTCCCCGGAATGGAGCCTCCGTCTGCACCACGGCCAGCTCTGCATCAGCAGACTTCTCTGCCGACGACGAGAGAGGGACACAGATAGTCCCCACCCATACACACCGCCCAGCGTAGCCCACATCGCCCGTGACATATGCGGAATTTGTGCAACCCGTCACCGGCATATCCTCCAACAGTTCGTCTGCAACATCCGTCAGCAATGCTTCCTCCGCCGCAACTCCCACGTCCCCACCTGCAAGAGAAGAAAGGGGATATGGGACTCCACCCACCAGATCCTATGATGCCGCAACCATCTCAGTCTCAAGCCCATCTGTAACATCGTTCGCCGCATCCTCCATATGCGATCTTTTTCCTGAGGATTCATCCCTGCCATCATCCGCCACCGAGAGGGCGTCACCCCCGCCATCATCCGCCGTCGTGGGGAACGATAACGCAGATCCATGGTCGATTTCCTCCACGTCTCGCAGTGCCCACTGATTCCGTAGGGCCAAGAAGCGTGCTCAGAATGGGGAAATAGATGTGGCGTTGTTCTCGTCAGCATCAGGTCCAACCCCGCCATCTGTCGTTGTAACCGAAGGCTCTGGAGATGCCCCTTTTGCCCAAACCGCCTTAGCTTCCTGAAGACACACCCTGAAGTCCAGGATTGACGGATGCAAGACAACGATGGTTGTCGTCCGTCCATCGCTAGACACCATGTGATCCTGAAGCCCCGTTCCACCTCCGCAAGGATGCAGCAGGGGGGAAGGCCCCCCCTCGCCGGGCCGCCGCCCCTAGGGCAGAGGTGCCCTAGGGATCACCACCTGAATCGCTGCTCCTAGCCCCGTTCCATGTCAACACATGGTTGATTGTGGTTTCATGTATATTGTACATTGGAAATCATCCTAAACCTAATGTTATGTGGATGGATTTTGACAGTTTATCAATAGATATATGAATACTATTACATATATATTATTCTTATATGTATCATATACCGTAACAATAACCACTAGCAATAAAATAGGATGTGTCAAATAGTATAAAATCTTTCCAACCAGAGTTGTAATAAACAACCAAGTGATCAACATTTAATGTAATCCTAATTATACCTTCAAAGGGTTTTAAGTCCATCTACTAGCAAGTTAATCTATTTGTTGGACTCCCAATTTGGGAAGGCCTTCATTTTTTATGGAGTCATTGCTTCATCTTCATCAAAACCCTCCAAGAACTCTCCTCGTAGATGTAGACTCTAAACACCTCCTTCTCTCCATAATGTTCCATATATGATGTCAAAAATCATTGCTAGAACCAAAATTTTGCATGGAAAAGTATAGAGAGGGGCATGTCCTACATGCCATCTACATTTTGGATTGTTTGACCAAACCTCAAAATCACACATTTACATGTTTCAAATTACAAACAATCACCATAGCAACCTAGTTGCCATATCCAAACCTAGTAAAAGGAATCAAACATGTTTATGTAATATATACATAATGTATCATATATGATAGTTGGTCACAAAATGTGGACACATAATGCACATGATTCATTCATCAACAATATTATAGTTTAAAATTCACACTGGCACAAAATCATA
The DNA here is from genome assembly GCA_963693085.1 of Alisma plantago-aquatica. Classification (NCBI taxonomy): domain Eukaryota; kingdom Viridiplantae; phylum Streptophyta; class Magnoliopsida; order Alismatales; family Alismataceae; genus Alisma; species Alisma plantago-aquatica. The sequence continues at coordinate 1,178,680,484 of OY856412.1, read as the reverse complement.
CAAATTGGCTTTGATACCACTATAGAGTTTTGTAGGAAGAGAGCACAATGGAAATAAATAAAAATTCCCAACAAAAACTGCATCCATTGGGTCTTTGTAGTTATAAAATGCCACTATATCAAACATATAGAAGGGATATCAGTTATACATTGGTGCATGTTAGTTGTCCAACAACTAGACACATTTTATATCAGTGTAGAACTCACAGTTAGAGATCCAGATTTGAAATTGTTGTTGTTGTTGCTTCGTGCAAGCAGTAACACCCCATAAGCTCCTTGGAGAAGTTGCTCATCCTCAAGTCTCTACACAAAACTTCAGCCTTTACATCATCCACATGGATGTGGAAGCTCTTGGTGCACCACCTTAGTCACTAAGAGGAAAATGAAGTCATAATCATCGAAGTGCTAGCATCACTCACTATCCATCTCCTCCTATTGCATGTTGGCCTCCTTCGTATGGGTTTTTATCTCTTCAAGAGAAAGAACTCTTCGACAACTTGTGTCTCAATATTTATGTCTCCCTTTGGACATTCACTCCTATATATAAAAGAGTCATGGGCTTGGGTTTCTTGAAATCCAATCCCTTTTCTAATAATAATTCAAGAAAGAATCAAACTAGGAAAACTCAAATAAACTTTCTAGTCGATCGGTTGGCCATCCACTAGACTAGTTGGGTTACTATGTTGACTAGTTGATATATACATACGACTGGTTGTCCAGATTAATCAAGTCCTAATTTGACCCGATTGACCAATTTGATTCCAAATTTAACAAAAATCCTTCTCCTAGTTGTTTCTTAACTTTTATCCAATACACTAGTTGGGTTACCCTGTCAATCGGTTGGCCAATTTCCAAACTAGTAACCAATCGATCAAATGACAATCAGTCGACTGACTGAATTCTCTACCATTAGGTTGACATTGGGCTTGTGCAAAAATTACACATGAGCCATTATTATATTTTATTTCTTAGGAAAGAGTCTAATTTGGTCGGCAAAGAATGTAGTCGATTGATTGGAAGTGTCTTGTAGGTAATGACTAGGCTATTTGTAAGGAGGAAAATTGGTTGAGTAGAATGCTAAGTATAGCCAATGCATTTTATTAGTATGTTGTTTAACCCTGTAGAAGTTTGACTAACAATGAATCATAGAAAATTTAGGTAGCGACATGATCACTTCCTCATTTCACCAGGGTTAATCAATTGTCCGGTTATTGCTAAAGTCTAGAAGGTATTCCTAGAAGCTTCTCTACCAAATATTTAGGTCTTTATATTCACCAACAAACCACCCATTCTATATGGAACCTTAATATCAATAAAATGCATATTGGGCTAGCGGGTTGGAAGAACTACATACTTAGTCTTTTTGATTGTGTAACCATTATCAAATTCTCTTTATTCTCACTTACCTCCTTTTCACAAGGATAATTTGTTTGCCTGAATTTTTTTGAACGTCATTGATGTGTTGAGGCAGAATTTCCTATGGGTTTCCTCATCCTCACATAGAAAACTTGAACTTTTTGCATGGGATAAAATCACTAGACCTAAACATAGGGAGGGGTGGGTTATCATCAATCTCATAACACATGCTACAGTTTTTAATTATCAAATAATTGCATCTGTTTATACAAAGCAAGAGACTGACTTGGGGCTCATATCATTTAAAATAAATACTACCATAGCATATCATCCTTGATTTAACATTAGTACGATAAACTACTCACCGAAGTGGAAACACATCAATAAGACCAACCATCTCAAAGACATCTAATTATCATCCCCCCATGTCTCTCTCCACCTCCTTTCTTCTGGAAGGGTAACTACCTATATGCAGGTACAACAAAAAAATACCTACCATTTCTGAACACCCCCCCTCAAATTCTAAATATCATTATTACATAGATAGAAGCCTCTTTCTATCTCAACGGAGTAACTTCTTAGGAAGAATTATCAATAATAATTCACCTCTATATTATGCTCTCAATTGTATTCTCTCCCCAATCATCCTTTGAATCCTTACTACATTATTTCTTGGGTCTGGGGTTCTACCTTCTACATGAAGGGATCTTAGTTCTTTCTCTCTTCGGCTGGAGTTATGCATGTTAATGATAGAAAAAGTTAGAAAATCAGTGTCTCCCCTAGATCGAAACATTTTCTGTGGCACTGTGATATAGGTGTATTCTAAAAGTAAAAATATCTATGTGTGAGTTTTCATGGTCAATTTATTGCATAGTCTATTGGAATACTACAAAAACTATAAGGTATTTTATTTTTTATTTGTGTTACACTGCTAACATTTAGAATCACTTTACTAACAGATCTCCTTGCCTTGATTTTTAGCTACACTTGATGATAACCTCACAAAATTGTTTGTCCATCCAAACATTTTGACAGATAGTTCCCTTATTTTAAGTTTCCTTTGGCACATATGGAAAGAGAAAATATATAATCTTCAATGTCATCTTTTTCCCATTCTTAATTACTATAGACTACATCACAAATGAACATAAACTTTGCACAAAATTATATTGTTAGGAGTGTTCACCTACTTTGCCGAGGATTTTTCTTTTTTTTTTCCTAGATCTAGATCAAAATTATTTCCAAGTGCAAATATCAAAAACATACCGAAAGGTCCATCTTTTGAAGAAGAACAAGTTAGCTGATATTTGTTGAAAAGCCTTACATTGGTTGTGTTGTTATTTTGTGGATGCCATTTTTTTTCAAACAACTCATACACATATTTCTCCCACTTTATCTAATACCTTTTGCTATAGACTCTGTGTGTGCTTTAATTTGTTTAATGAAGTTTTGTTTCACAGGACCGGACATTGTTTTCTTGAACCGCTAAATCTAGCAGGTGTAAGTTTGGCCGCTCATCATGGATTATTTGATAACAACAACTTTGTTTCTTGTAATACTTTTGATTGGCTCGCTTTCTCACCTTTCCTTCTTGCATTAAGATGGATTAGCTGGAAATGATTTGTTCTTGTTTTATGGAACTATTCAAACATGACTAAAGAAATAGACAAAGACAGTTACAGACTAGCATTATATATACATATACAGAATAGAGTCATATAGTCGATCAATGGTTCGGTTTAGGAATAACTTCCTTTCCTGAAGTCTACCCGATAATGGAATCACAATAATGTATTACTTAATTGCTGTCCCTTTTTCTCTTATTCTTAAATGCTCTTGAGGATAAATAATGAGATGGAATAATGGCATAGCACTTATTCCATTAATATATTACCCTGGTGCAGTGATGTTGCTGGGAGTCTCGCGAGCAGCGACATTGTTGTCAGTAGTGAGAACTCAGAAGACGGCGCCTAGTTCAGAAGCTTCTAGCTTGTGGATAATCTCGCCGTCGGGGAACGGTTTATTCGGGTAGCACACGCAGGGATCGCGCGCACGATCGGCTCTTTTAGCGAGTCGCCGTTGTTTCCCCCCTTATCCTACCAATGTCTCGCCGTTCGGGGACGGACGACGGCCGGAAGGCCGTCTCGGAGGGTGGCAGTGAGGCCCGGAACGAAGATGAGGGGGCTTCCTTCGGAGACAGTGACTACGTCCAGGGTGAAATCCCGAATGATACAAGCGGCGACGGCCTTGATTTCCATGATCGCGAGCTCTTGGCCGAGGCAGACGCGGAGGCCGGCTTGGAAGACGGGGTACTTGTAGAGGCACTCGGGGACGAACACGACCTCTCCTCCACGGGCTCCGTTGGCGGTGGCGGACGGTCTAAGCCACCGCTCGGGACGGAAGTCCATGCAGTCTTCCCCCCACGCCTCCGGGAGGCGTCCCATGGCGTAGGCGTTGAAGCTGACCCTTGTGCCTTTCCGGACGTACGTCCCGTCGGGGAGGACGTCGTCAGAGGCGGCGAATTTCGAGTCGTGTTGAACCGGTGGGTAGAGCCGCATGGCCTCGTAGACAGCCGCGTGGAGGTAGTGCATCTGTCGGAGCTGGTCCCAGGTCATCGGCGCCGTAGAGTCGTCAATGTCAACCACGCGGCGGATTTCGTCGGCCATGGCTCGCTCGGCGCTGGGGTTCTTGGCTAAGAGGTAGAACAGAGCAGTGAGAGCCGAGGCTACCGTGTCGCGTCCGGCGAGGAGGAAGCTGACGACGATGTCGCGGAGGTACCGCTCGTCCTGGACTGTGCCTATGAACCTCGTCAGCAAGTCGCAGTGATTGCTGACCATTTCCTTCTTCCGCTTATTGATGACCTCCACTGCCAGCTCGTCAACCAGCCGTATGGCCCGTCGCAGTTCCCGTTCTGGCCCCACGTTCAGCAGGCGCTTGAGCTTCCACACCCAGGGCGACACGTACGTTGCACGAGCAGCCGATAGGGACGACGCCGTATCGAACGCCGCGGCGAACTCTGACGCGGGGCGCGCGAGCTCGAGGCATCGCGGATCCAGTCCGAAGGAGATCTGGCAGATTGTGTCGAACGAGAACCGCCGGAACACGTCCTGCAGATCCAGTACTGTGACGTTCGTCGCGACGTCCCCTGCAGGAGAAGAAGCATGCAGGAAGGGCACGAGCCTCTCCCGGACCTCCTCCAGGACGATGCGGAACGCGTATTGCCTGACGGACGTGCTGCCAAGCTCGAGGCTGGCAAGCTTTCGCTGGAACAGCCAGTGCTGGCCGTCGGAGTTGAATATGCCACGGCCGAGGAAGTCGCCGAGTATGGACTGGAACGGCTTCCCTTTCGGGTAGTTGTCGAAGTTGGCCTTGAGGATGTGCTCGATGTTGCTGCGGTTGGCTGTGATGATGTTACCGAGGACGTGGATGTGAACAGTGCGCGTCGGGGAACGGCAGAGTAGGTGGGCGTACCAGTCACAGAGACTGCCATGATCGGCACGCCAAGAGGAAGAGAGGTAGGCACGGCAGACAGAGCAGCTGCACCATGGCCGACCACGCATAAGGAAGACGGTGAGGGTGACGACGAAGAGGGTCACGGTGAAAGAGAAGAAGGCAGTTGATAGTGCCGACTGAAGGCCACTAAGCAACTCGAGGTCCATGGCGTGAAAGAGCGTCGTCGGCAGAGCTATATCCAACTATCCAGCAGTTGCGGGGGTTGTAGTCGAGATATGTGGGAGTGGAGAGGACGGAGATGGGGCAGTTTTTATAAAGAAGAAGTAGCAACTTGTTAGGTTCTTGCAGTTGTTTCAATTCATCTGTTACTCGCCAGACACTAATGGGCTGTATATTGCTACTAATTTTGTGCTTGTACTGTATTTTGATGTGGCGGCTACTGTTGTGCGAGATTGACATCTGCGTGTGGGGCGACGACGACGGGGCTGGGAGTGGCCAGGTGAGATGAACGGCGCAGTTGCCGCACATGTCGCGGTGTGTATAGCATCCGACAAAACCGAAGCCAGTAAGTACCCTTCGTCTGTGGGTGTTACATATTATATTGTGGTAAGCTATGTCATATTCTCCTTCTCCACCACGTGCCTAATACCTTTGCCTTTGTCGTTGTCTTCTTTATAAATATTTTTTAATCATTCTTCGCATTGGCCATTGTTACCTCCTTTCTAAATCCCGTCTTCTTTATGAGGTGCTCTTGAATGATAGTCGAGTGGTCCCTTTTTCATCTCTCGTCAAAGATCAAAGACAATCTTGAGATTATTTCGTGTAAAAAGTCTTATAATTTGATGGGACGTTTCAATAACATCATAATTACGTGTGTAGAATTGTGTTAGTTACAATTCATTTCCCTTCTTACCGATCTCTTGTCCATCACTGCAATGCCACATAATTACATGTGTAGAATTGTGTTAGTTACATTTCATTTCCCTTCTTACCGATCCCTTGTCCATCACTGCAATGCCACGACACCACTAACTTTCAGTCAATGACCTAGAACGATTAAGAGTTTTCAAATTACAAGAGCTAGAGATATCACATGTAGATGTTTACCTAGTTTATATCTCAATTTTCAATCTGGCCCTAGATAATGAGATAGCCTCTCCATTCTCAATGGTTATGACCAACCAATTGAGAATTGAAGAGGAATGTCATAAACAATAGACTTTGATGTATCGCTCCTTTCTTACTACTTCATGTGGTATGGAACACATGTATTAGTATGTTAGTGAGAGATAGCATGTCAGGATCCCACATCTCTGGTTATGTGCTCGATCACCAGATATCTAGGAATGTAGGAGTTACCTAAAGAACTTAAGATTGAATAGTCACCTACACCTAATGTACGAGAGTCTTGACAAGGTTGAGGTAGACGTCCAAAGGTATAATGACAAGTTTGGTGTCATAAACCCTAAGTATGAGTTGAGCAGTGGACCAAGGTAATAGTTAATGCGCACATAAATATTTAATGAAATTTAAGTCATATATTACATATCTCATTTCATGTAAAATTTTGAACATAAGTGGACCTTGATATGTTAACTATCAGAGAATGAAGAGGTAAGCAAAACCCTAAGGTGGGTAGTAGTTTAAAGAAAATTTTGAGGATGAAATTTACTTTAAGGTGGGTAGAATTGTAACATCCCAATATTTTAAGATAAATTTAAGTCTAATAATGTAGTTTTTATTAAATGGAAATAGTTGAAGGTCTTAATTCAAAAAGACCATGAAATGGCATTTCTTATAAGAAATAGAAGTAAGAAAATTAAAATGAGACTCAAAAAATATTTTTTTCTGGGTGCATTATGTGTTTGAATTAACTCAAAGATATAAAAGTTAGTCTTCCTGTTTCCTTTTTCTCTGTCTGGCCATTAAGGATGTTTAAAAGAAATCAAAGAGGAAGGAAAAAGGAGTGGATTTCTAAAATATACATTTGATAACTTAGACAAGCAGTTTCCTATTCTTTTAATAGCTTGTTGCATAAAAGGGAAACATTATTGTTCCCTCTTTCTTTCTAATCCAAGAGTATATTTCCAAAAGGCATAAAAGACATTAAAAAAATAACTTTTGAAGCGGTAATAAGTATTTGTCTCAAAAATTGGGTCAAGATCTCACAATCGAAAGTCTTTTTCACATCATCTAATCTAATAATGCATTAGAATTAAGTTTATGACAAATATGGAAATTATGAGCAAAAGGTTTTGGGAAAGAACTTGGAACTTGGATTCTGATGTTAACTCTATGTGGCAAAGTATGAGCACCTACATAACAAAAATTGCCAAAGAGGTTTTGGGAGAGTCCAAAGGGTGTGGGCCTCCACAGAAAGAGACTTGGTGGTGGAATGATGAAGTTGATAGGTATTTTCTATACGCCTAAAATGCAAGTGTACGCTATCAGAGTAATATAGGACAATGAGGCCCAAATGTCAAACACAGGGAAACATAAACTTGGAAACTACTACTAACTATATTACAATTAGCTAGGTCGAAGGAAACTTTGACTGAATGGTTTTATTAACTACGAATGCAGAAATTAAATCTAGAATTAATGGTGATTAATCACAATTGGACAGAATTCCTTAGAATTTCAGTTTCACCTTGGTTAACATTGCAATTAACAATTATGATAGTAATAATTATCTCTCCTAATCCTACACTAAGAGCCTATAGCAAGAATTACCCACTCTCGTAGTGTACTCCACTACCTAATATAATACCAATCGCACTCTCGTATCGATTGTGTTATTAGTTAGGTGCTTTAACGAAACCTCTGAATAATCTCTTCACGTTCGTAAGATGCCTTTCTCAAAGAGCGATATAAAATTTGTATTTCTATGATTTTCCAACCATTAATTTCCTTTTTCAAAGCAATTAAGGTCTAACTAATTACCTATGGTGATCAAGCATGAAAAATCTAGAAGCGGGTGAATAAAGTTTATAAAATATTTAAACAAATTTAAAATGTATGAAAATAAAAGAGACAACTAAAAGAGAGAGATGAGATTTAGAGTGGTTCCGTCTACGATGTCAGTCCACTACCTAGTTTTTTCCAACTAGGATTTGCAAAAAACACTTTTATAAATTTATCTATGAGGACAAATTACGAGATGATTTCTGCAAATAAATCCCTCTTCTTTACTAGACACAAAAGAGAACCACTAAACCTCTTCTTATATGGATGCATCAATGGATGAGGAAGAGCACCACCAGACCTCTTCTTTTATGGAGTCACCAAGGGCCAAGGAAGAGAACTGCCACACTTCTTCTTTTATAGATGAACTGAGGGCCAAGGAAGAGATCACCACACCTCTTCTTTTACAGATACATCGAGGGTCGAGGAAGAGAACCACCACTTGTGGAAGTAAACCAACCACAATCACAAGTAATAGAAATAAGAATGGAAGAAGAAGATTGCAATACTCTTTCACAAGATATACAATCAAGCTCTTATGGACAAGTGATAATGATCCACTCCATAAAAGGTTTAGGCAAGGTTGATATTTGGTGGAGAAGGATTCTACTATTTGGCTTAGGCTAGAGTGATGGAAACTCAAAAGTAAAGGCCTAAACTCATGAGAATATAAGCAAGTAGTAGTATGCAAGTTTGAGTATATGATCTCAATTGTTGTATGCAAAACATTATGATTTTGTGTCCTAGGACCACTCTTATTTTTAGGAAATGTTTACACATGGTTAGAGAAACTATAGGTAGTGTCTAGAGTATTTTAGGATGAAAACCAACCGTTAGGATTAAGTAAATTGAATTACAATAGTTAATTTGACCATTTTCTAAGTTGCATCTAGAAACATTCTCGGTCCACAATATTGTCGATCGAAAACCATCTCGATCCACAATATTATCGATTGATATTTTCTCTGATTTGACATTTTCTCCAATGGCTATATGTCGATCGATCCCTCCAGTCAAATGTGCAATGGCTATATCTCGGTCGAGAATAATTTCGACCGAGAGTAACCTAGAGCTCAATTTTAAAGAAAAAATAATAAGAAAAACTTATCTAATGAAATATCTAATAAAACCTAACAATCCTAAAGGCTTCATATGAGTATGGGATAGGGTTTTGGATAGGTTTTGGAAGATCATCCCTTGTCCTTACAGTATATCTATCAAGTTGTATGAAAACATATAAGTACAAACATATTAATGGTGCAACTTGATTTGCAAGTATCCAAACTTATATATTTGCAAGGTTTTTGTAGTTGGATCTTGATTATGTTCCTTGATCACCTGAAATACTTAATACACATGTTAGTAATATATTATGGAAAATATTTGTATCATCGAAAAATGAGTGTGGCATATCCAAAAAGCCAACAAAGCTTTGGTAGTTCATATAAATTCATTGAAATAAGTCCAAAAATTGAGAGAAGTTGATATATTAGTGCATAAAAGTCAAATATAATGCATCACTGGGCTACTCCTTGGTCCTAAGAAATAATGATTTATCCCTGCATGGTTTTTATGGCAAAAAACATAGGAGAGGAGAAGAAAAACGTGGGAAACATTAATAAAATTAAAGAACCCCTGAAGTAAGATGGTCCAAAAGATCCCTTCTAGTGTATGTGCACATACATTAGGACTACAATGTAACTTTATGCCAAGATTCTACATTAGGACTACAATGGCTATGAGTAAGAATCCCAAGATATGAAATAAATGAGTTGCGGTTCACTCCAACTAGATTTCCTGCATGATCAAAATCCACAACCAGTTTGAGTCCATTTCCCCTTTGTTGTAGTAACTTGTTCATCATAGTGATTCCCCTCACTTTTTCAATTTTTTTTTGCTGCTCATCAAGTGCCCCAAGTTCTTTAGGGGGTACACCATCAACCTAAAATTTGACAAAATAAACACACTTATAGGATATAACTATAAATGGACATATAGATAGAAATATAGGATATATTATTCAAACTTACATTGTGAGGCAGCACATTGATATTCTCACCCTCATAGTAATAATCATCACGGTCATCATGCTCATGCTCAACCAACTGAAAGTGTCATTAAAAAATAAAACATTTAGCATTTGACATAACTAGAAGATAATAAAACATTGTAAAGTTCACATTCAGAAAAATAAAACATATAAAAATATATAAACATGCATGCCTCTAATATTGTAATCTTTTAACAATTAACAATCCTTCATTATGATCTCTGCGCACATACAAGTCATCATTAGCTTCAATATTTGGTGGTGTTGGCAACCCAACTGAGAATGGACTGAAGTCATCATACTTATCATAGTACTCTTCTTCATCTATATGATCTTCAATGAATTGTCTTTTACCATGGAGAACAACCGACCATTTATCATTTACAAGATCATCGATATAAAATACTTTTTTCTCCTGTGATGCCAATATGAATGGTTCACCCTTCTTGCCAATCTTTTCAAAGTTCACTAATATGAAACCCAATTCATCCACTCTAACTCCTTTGGTGTTATCAACCCAATTACATTTAAAGAGTAGAATTCTGAAATCTACATAGTCAAACTCCCATATGTCTTCAATGACACCGTAATATGACATTTTGGCTTCACGTGGATTCTTATCCTTTTCACTTGCAAAAAACAATGAAGACGTTTGAAGGGTGATCCTACTATTTTGGATGAAACTCTTATCATCTTAACACTTTGTGTAATATGAGAATCCATTTATGTCAAACCCGTCATAAGACATATCATTCAATTTTGGTTTAAAGGCGAGGCATTTGATAGTTTCAGTAAGATTATTTGGTGTTTGAGATAGTTGATATAAGACTTTTTCTTCAAACCACTTAATAAATGTCTTGTTATGCACTCTAGCAAGCCATAATGAATTGGATCGAGGATATTGTCTCTTGATGAAATTGGTATGTTCCTCGATATAAACACTCACTTCGTCGATGTAGTGTAAAATATAAAAGTGACCTTGTTCCAACTGCTCATGGCTGATTACTTTCATTCGTGATCCCAAAATTCCTTTGCCAGAATACTCCTCAATATTCTTGTCATTAATAAGAGCGTCATTACCACTCAGAAAGTCATTGCAAAAATCCATAACCTCTCTCACCATATAACCCTAAATAATACTCCATTCAGGTCGATAACGGTTTCAAACATCACCTTTAAAAATGCTCATGTATCGTTCAAAGGGATATATCCATTGCAAGAAAATTGGTCCCAACATTTTCACTTCCCTAGTCAAGTGGACAACAAGATGTACCATGATATCAAAGAATGAAGGAGGAAAATACATCTCAAGCTGACATAGGGTAACAACCACTTCTCTTTGCAATTTATCGAGAGTATTAGGGTCAATAACGTTGCTGCACAGACAATTGAAAAAGAAACAAAGTCTGGCGATTGCAAACCTTACATGCTTCGACAATATAGATCGAATTGCCATGGGCAATATTTGTTGCATTAGAGTGTGGCAATCATGAGATTTAAAACCTATCAACTTCAGATCTTTCATTTATACCAATCTACAGATGTTGGATGAGAAACCTTGTGGCACCTTAACATTTGCCAAGCTTTCACAAAAAGCTTTTTCTCCTTTCTAGACAATGTGTAACAAGCGGGAGGTAAGTATGTTCTCCGATCGCTACTAACTACTTCTGTTAATTTTTTCCTTATTCCCATTTCACGTAGGTCCATTCTGGATTTTATCCCATCTTTAGTCTCACCTGGTATATTAAACAGAGTACCAATGACGCTATCACAGGCATTTTTCTCAACGTGCATGACATCGATATAGTTCCTGACTGCCAAAGAACTCCATTAAGGAAGATCCCAAAATATTTACTTCTTCTTGAATAAAGATTTGTCACTCCGTGTGGCCATGGTACATTATGATCTCTTACCAAATTCATTGGCAAAGTCTTTTACTCTTTCATAAACAACCTCCCCTAGTATAGGTTTAGGTGCACTCCGTTCCTCATTCCGTCCATTGAATGCTTTGCACAACCTACAATACAGATGGGATTTTGGAAGAAACCTTCAATGACCAAGATATACAGTCTTTCTGCCATGTTTTAGTCGTATTGAATCAGTGTTCTCTTCACATATAGGACATGCTTTAGATCCTTTGACACTATATCCAGACAAATTCCCATATCCTGAAAAGTCATTAACAGTGCAAAACAACTTAGCATGCAAATGAAATGTCTCTCTTCGTGAAGCATCATAGGTCATCACACCTTCACCCAAGAGTTTCTTTAAGTCATCAATCAGAGGTTCAAGATAAACATTGATATCATTTCTAGGTTGTTTAGGGCCCAATATCAATAATGACAACATAACATACTTATTTTTCATACACAACTAGGGAGGAAGATTGTATATAACAAGCATAACTGGCCAAGTGCTATGTTGGCTTCTCAATGTCCCATATGGATTCATCCCATCTGTACAAAGCCCAAGTCTTAGATTCTTGACTTATTCACCAAATTTAGGGTACAATAAATCAATCTTCTTCCACTGTGGAGAATCAGACGCATGTCATAGGATCCCATCATTATTTTTCTTAACATCTACATGCCACTTCAAATTCTTCACATCTATCAGATTGGAAAACAAGCGTTGAAACTGTGATATTATAGGTAGATACCACATCACCTTGGCAGGAGAACCAGTTTTGGACTCCCCCTAACTCATCATTTTATACCTTGACGTACCACATTTTGGACAATCTTTCAAATTCACATAGTCCTTTTGAAATAATACATAATCATTCAGACATGCATGTATCTTCTTGGCCTCCATTCTCATTGGGCACAACAATTTCTTTAACTGGTATGTTGATATTGGCAACTCGTTTCCTTCAGGAAAAATTTCTTTCAATAAAGACAACAATGACGTGAAGATTTTGTCGCTCCATCTATTGTTAGCTTTCATCTTATACAATCTCAACACAACGCTAAGCTTCGCAAGCTTAGTACAACATGTATATAATGGTATCTCAACATCATGCACAATGTTTTTTAACATGGGAGGTGGATCGGTGTGCTCTACCCCCCAATTATCCAGCATCGCAGGAATGATGTCTACTGGAATTGGTTCGTTCGCATCCACGTCATCGGAGGCAATTTCTTCTTCCACACAAGCAATGCTATCGACATCCACTGATTTCAGGTTTGAAATCTCTCCATGCCAATGCCATTCTGTATAGCCTTGTATAATCCCATTGCACATGACATGACTTTTGATTTCGTCACCAATGCTAACTTTCAAGTTGTTACCGTAATGCCTACATGGATAGTAGAACCTATCTCCAGGTTGTTTCCTATGTTACTCGGTAAATCTAATAAACTGATCAAGACTAGAAATAAACTGTGGGGTGCAGAGATTTGGAATGGACATCCATGATGTATCCATTCTATGATCAAAGAGGAAACAAGTATATATTAGGGTTTAGGGTTAAAAGATTAGGGTCTAGGGTTAAAAGATTAGGGTTTATGGTTAAAAGTTTAGGGTTTAAGGTCTTATATATAATAAATGTGTACCACCTATCCTATTCTTGAACTCCTAATCTCACTAGTAAGTGTATAATGTGTATTGGGTTTTAAAGAAAATTTTAGCAACATTTCCCTGCTGTTCTTCTAGTACATATGTACTTAGAGAACAAACGGCAAAATGCTATTGAAAATTTCTTGAAAACCCAATACACATTATACACTTACATCCTAAGTGAGATTAAGTGTTCAAGAATAGTCCCAAACCAGGGACTATCTAAAATTTACTCCTAATGAGTAAATCTTGGACGGGTTTCTAGGCCAACAAATACATGTGTTGTTATTCCTATACCAACGATCCTAGTTTCGTCATTCATATCCTAGGTTTATTTACAATAGCATAATTGATTTCAACATCTCAAATATACATGCATATGTTGTCAAAAAGATAATCATTAAACATAAAATGTAGGTATCCTATCATTTATAATGGACTTCAAAATTTCAAACTAGCTCATGCATTATCATCATCATTCTACATCATACAATATGTATTCATAATTAAACATAAATGTAGCTATCCAATCATTCATAATTGATTTCAAACTAGCTCATGCATTATCATCATCATTCTACATCATACAATATGGATTCATGTTCCTAACATTTATTTCCACAAACATTTGTTTTATTTCATATAGTATCAATAGAAGTGCCTACCTTATAGTATGAAAAAATCATAAAATCATCCATTCATTTCATATAATATATATTAATCATGTAAAATTCTTTACTGCCTACCTTCTAAGGTGACAGTCGCAGAGCAGATGGAGGAACAACAGTCAGTAGACTAGATGGAGGAGTCGCAATCGGGTTCAGGCGGGTCCAGCAAGGAAGAGGGGTAGCGGCGGCGACAGCTCCAACAAGGAAGAGGGGAAGCGGCGACACAAATTGCGCTGAGTTCTGGCGGCGTTGAGCTCTAAAGATCTGGCGGCATTGAGCTCCAAAGCTCTGGTGGCATTGAGCATAGGCGATGATCAAGCACAACAGTTGGTGAAATTGCGACGGCGGATGGCGGTGGCAGATGGAGATCGGTGGAGCGATGAGTGGCAATAGAATCGCCAGACCTAGCACTGGTGAAATCGCGATGAAACAGAGAATGGGGATGATTCTATTTTACGAGTGCTATTAAGTTTACCATCATCGTCGGTTGTTTCAGAAACTGACACCTATGTTCAATTATAGTCATCAGTTTCAACTAGAAAAACCGACATCTGTCTACATATGTTGAAAAAAAATGTTCTTGAATTATGACCATAGTTGTCGGTTACTTGGTCAACAACCGATGCCAATTGGGCAATTTGGGGGTAAAAATTTCGCAGGGGAAGCGCGTGAAAACACATCTACGTTGGTTATTGTAAGAAAACCGACGACAAAAATGGGGCCGATTTCTGTCTCGCGAAAACCTTTAGTTGTCAGTTACTTGGTCAATAACCGACGCCGTATGTGAAATTTTGGAGGTAATTTTTTTTCACTGGAAAAATTGAATTTGGCAGGTGATTTTAGATGTCGGTTTCTTATTGCGCAACCAATGCTAAATAAAAAGCGATACCTGTGTCTTATGAAAATAGGCCGGTCTTCACATATAGATGTCAGTTTGTGTTTTCAGCCGACGTTGTAGGGTTTAGGCATCGATTTTTGGAATACAACTGACGCCTCAAAATGAGACGTTATACGTCATTTCTGTAGTAGTGGTGCCAATTTGCTACCTTCCAGCTACAAATCTGTCTGCAAAAGTGCGCAGATCATCCTAAACACAGTCTTCTTCTTCTTCACTTTCTCCTCTCTCCTTGCTCTCGAATGTTGTCCAATGCAAAAGAATTTGATTCATAGGGTTGGCCGAATTTCCCCTAAGTCATAGAAGTGACTTAGGATGAAATAATCCCTCAACCATCAGATTAAACATAATCTTCATAACTTCCTGATCCCGACATGTTGGTACTACCGACTAGGTATCCATACTACTGACTCCTTAATTGTTGCGACCACCTGGCAAGTTGTTGGTACTACCGACCTGGCTGTCGATAGTATGAGTTGCTTCAATTAATCTTGATCAAAATGTTGTGATGTTGTCGGTAGCATTAACATGCAGAGTCAATACTATCGAGTTTTCTCGATTTCATTCTTTTCCAAATTGAGCATATGTCAGTACCTATGACTCCCAAGTCAATAGTACTGAGTTATGTATATTATTGTAAAAATTCCTAAAATTCACAAAATTCAAACATAAGCTCTAGAAACATAATAAAATCATTCAGAAATATTGAAATTACACTTTTTTAATGCAATTAATTATCAAAGGTTAATAAGAGTAAATCATGCACAAATTGATATGATTATGAACAAAAGGTGCACAAAAATCAATATAAATAGCATGTGAAAATTACAAAAAAATAGTGCATCAAACTCCCATATGCTTAAATGTTGCTCAGACTCAAGAAACACACCCTCAGATCTATTTGAGACAAGTTAGCAAAAGGACAAACTATGAATTCAATTTCTCAACATTTCCCCACCTTGGCGGTCCCAAACTGCCTTTATTTACCACTAAATAATCAACTACTCTTATGTGATCAAAAATTTCCATAAAAGTTGTCCACCCTTAGATCAATGAACAATATCAAGAGATCAGTAAACATCATTGTTGATCAGGCATTCA
This sequence comes from Alisma plantago-aquatica, assembly GCA_963693085.1. Lineage (NCBI taxonomy): Eukaryota > Viridiplantae > Streptophyta > Magnoliopsida > Alismatales > Alismataceae > Alisma > Alisma plantago-aquatica. Next base: position 1,178,664,440 of record OY856412.1, on the reverse strand, counting down.
CTTAGTGCATTATGTTATTCCGTATTCTACATTGCTCTTTCATATCTATCAATTACGTGGAAGCAGTTCTCCTTTTAAGGATGAATGAGGAGAAAATCATAGAAGTGGCCTACCGATAAGAGCAATGAATGGTATGAAATGTGTAATATCCCTGACCTGGGTTATTCCCTAACGCTGGAAGTTTTGTTTAAGCAAGTTAATTAGATCCTTGATTTTATCTTGTGGAAAGTAATTAAGGCTCAAGAGGAACTTATGTTTCAATTTTGGTCCTGTTTGAATAATGTTGAAGCAATGTTTGCTTGTTTTGGACTAAAGTACAAATTACCCAAGTTGAGGGGTTAAATTACAAATGTTACATGATAAAATGTTCCTCAAAGTGTTTGAGAATAATGAGAATGAAAATGATGCAGATGTGTGGCTCGTGGAAGCTGAGCACCAAGAAAGAGCTTATTAAGCAATGTTTGTGCATTAAAACCTAGTTTTTGTGTAATGTGTAATTTACCCAAAACCTAGGGTTCAATATGCAAAATACCACTTTTAGAGAGTCCCTAATGTTTCTTGGCATCATGTAGAATAAATAAAATGAGAGGGGCATCTCATTTGTATCTCTTTGGAGGAGAGAGAATCTTGATATTAAAATAATCAAGATTTAAGCATAATTGGAACTTTACTTCAATTTAATGCAAAAATAAATATATTAATTGAAGAGCCCTTCAACCAAAAGGTGAGGGATGATTTTGCAAAATAATGTAAGACCATGTGCCTTGCAAAGGCACGAAAATATCTAAAGGAAGTGGATAACTCACTCACATTATTAAAAGAAAAAGAAATATCCACTAACTTATGGATATTATTATTAAATGGATTAAGGTGCTTAATTTTCTTTTCTTTATTTCGTGGATAATTGAGAGGAATAAGTGGGAAGGAAGATATCCTCGTATCCAAGGAAGAGGAGGGGGAAAGTGGCAAGGAAATGGAAGAATTATCCCCTACTTTCTCTCTCTTAAATGAATTTTTAATAAAAAATTCATATAAGCTCATTTATCCATAGCTTGAAAGGGGAATTTTGAATCCACTTTCACTCTTTTCTTGAAAAACGACCAAGGGAGCTTAGGAGAAATAGGAGGACGAGCCCCAACCTGTAGGTAATCTCCATGGCCTTCTTTCACCTTGATTTCATGGTGGAAATCACAAATCAATGCTTGATTTCTTCTTTTCTCCACTCAATCTTCAACCCTATCCATTCATCTCACTCAAAGACTTGAGGACGAGCATGGGATAGTAGAAGGATTTGCTTTCACCATTGAAAATGTGGAGCTTGAATCTTTGAAGCTTCTTTGGAGCCGGGTTTTATAACTTGAACCCTTATTCATTGTTATTGAATTCAATTCCTCAATCAATTTTGTTCAATTGTTCTTCTTGCAATTCCTTTGATTGATTGATGAAGCTATCATGAAATGGCAGTAGATTTTGAGGGGTTGAATCTTTAGGATGATGACATCATCCTAAGCATACACCTCAAATGAAAATTGGGTGCAAACGGTTTTAATAATATGGTCCAATCGATTTCACCAAGCCGTTTGGTGACCAAACGGTTTGCAAACCGTTTGGAGGTTTGGGTTTCAAACCGTTTGGAGTGGTTGACCGAATGGAGGGGGTTGACCATTTGAGGGGGGTTTCTGATGTGTTGAATAATGATCTAATAGATTTAATTGATTGGTTTCTAAAGGTTCCATGATTGGATAATCTACCAATTGCAAACCCTAATCGGGTGAAGTGGTGAAAACCCTAATTGAATCCATTCGATTTCAAGACCATTTGGACTCAAACGGTCTCAAGACCATTTGGGATCAAACGGTCTCAGGTCCATTTGGAGGTCAAAATCTAATATGTATTGTTTGGAGATTCAAGAGTCAATGATTGATGTAGTTAACTAGTTCAATTGTTGAAGATTTCAATGGTGCAGATCATGATCGATTGGTTGATGGAAAACTTTAGGTGACCCTTTTGGTTTTGAGGCTGACTTGGACCAAACGGTCTTGAGACTGTTTGAGTCCAAATGGTCTTGAAACCGTTTGGGGTCAAATGGTCTCAGGACCATTTGCAATCAAACAGTTTCAAAACCATTTGGTGTTGAAATGCTAAAATCGAATGGAGGTCAAAAGTGATCAAATCGTTTTGACATTTAAAGTGATGATTGATCCATTGATCCAATGGTTGATCATAATGATAATCAAAGATAGGTACAGTTTTTGAATCCCTAAAGTACGTAGATGATTAGTACCTTTAAAATGATGACCCTAAAAGTTTATGAAAGCAAAAATTCACTATGTCAACCATAGTTCTATGTATTTGATGGAAAGGTTGATGTAACCTAATCAGGTTGAGAGGATGAGAGAGAAGAGTTCATACATGAGTGTTAATCATGTAGAGTATGTGATTAGGGTATGATCCTTAGTGAAGAGATCATGAAACCCTAATCGATAAGGTTAACAAACCCTGACCCTAATTTAGGGCAATTTTGAGTGAAACCCTAATCTAGGGTAATAGTGTAACTGTAATTGAGGGTGATTCCATGTGAAACCCTATGCAATGGTATGATGAGGATCCCTAATACAGGGTGAAGGTATGTGAAACTCTAATTTTGAGTTATAATACGTGAAGCCCTAATCTTGGGCAATATGATGATAAACCATAACCCTAACTACTAGGTAATGGTATGAGAGAACCCTAATGATAAAATAGTGGGTAATGCCTCATAAAGGTGAAATATCTCAAATGATTGATCATAGGCAACCTTATAGTAAGCAATGCCTTGACCTGAAGTGAGTCCATATCATTGAAGATGGTTGGACCATTCTTGTTTGTGACCTATGCACTTCATGGTAAAAGTGATAGGTTAGTGGATGAAAGTATTAAGATGGGAAATACCTTAATCCAAGTTAAGTTGATAACTCAGGTAAGTTGGAAGTGATGAGGAAAGTGATACATCAAGATATGATAGATATCACTTTTAGCATTCCAGGGTTGACATACCTTGATGCACCTCAAATCCAATATACTTGGACAAGAAAAATATAAAGAGTGTTATCTAAATTGTTACAATGAAATGTAATGAGTTTGATATACTTTGATAAGTATAGGATAATATACCTTGATAATGGGGTTAAGACAAACTAATGAGTATGATGTAATCATACCATGATAAGGATGAGAAATGAACTCATACCTTGTATTGATAATCATTTAATGATAAATGTTAAGAGTAATAAACATGATTGAATACTCGAGATGTTAATGGATGTTCCTAGAGGTGTGGAGCAATATATTAAGGTTGATTTGATAAATAGGAAATTATAATTAATGTGAGATGGGAAACCCTAACCCTAAATTGGGTAATGGGACATGAGAAACCCTAATGTGATGTGAATAGTAAGCCCTAACCCTATTGAGGGAATAGTGGGGTTACTATTGTATTAAATGATGTAATATGTTATTGTTTCCTAGTGAGAGGTGACAAGATGTGTAATGGCCTTGTGAGCCATATGATTAGATGTTGCCTAGTGATAGGCGACAAGATGTTTAATGGCCTTGGGAGCCATATGGTTAGATGTTGCCTAGTGAGAGGTGACAAGATGCTTTATGGGACTTATAATCCATGAGAACAATTGTGGCAATGTGAGAGGTACCAAAATGATTATAAAAGTTTATTGTAAGAAGTGATAATGTTTTAATAAACCTAATAAAAGGAACAATTGCATTCAATAAAGAATGTGAAAAGCTATGAAGGCTAACCTCAGGGTTTAGAGCCTAGAGAAGGATGTGATGATCAATGATGAGTTAAAGGAGTTTACATCCCATAATATGTGTAATCATGGTTGGTTAAAGTCCAATGTATGGTTGTGTAATCAGGATTGGTTAAAGTCCAATGCCTGGCTATGTAATCAGGATTGGTTAAAGTCCAATGTCTGGCTGTGTAATCAGGATTGGTTAAAGTCCAATGCCTGGCTGTGTAATCAGGATTGGTTAAAGTCCAATGCCTGGCTGTGTAATCAAGATTGGTTAAAGTCCAATGTCGGGCTGTGTAATCAGGATTGGTTAAAGTCCAATGCCTGGTTGTGTAATCAGAATTGGTTAAAGTCCAAAGCCTGGTTGTGTAATCAGGATTGGTTAAAATCCAATTCCTGGCTATATAATCAGTATTGGTTAAAGTCCAATGCCTGGCTATATAATCAGGATTGGTTAAAGTCCAATGCCTGGCTGTGTAATCAAGATTGGTTAAAGTCCAATGACTGGCTGTGTAATCAGGATTGGTTAAAGTCCAATGCATGGCTGTGTAATGAGGGTTGGTTAAAGTCCAATGCCTGGATGTGTAATCAGTATTGGTTAAAGTCCAATGCCTGGCTGTGAAATCAGGATTGGCAGTGTCCAATGCCTGGTGGTGTAATCAGGTTTGGAAGAGTCCAATACCTGGCAGAGGCTCAATGCCTGTAATGATGTCACATGATTGGTAATAACTCAATGCCTGTAATGATGATACATGATTGGTAATAACCCGATGCCTGTAATGATGACACAGGATTGGTAATAACCCAATGCCTGTATTAAAGATATATGAGTACATGGTAGATATAATCCCATATTTGTTTAGTAGATTGGCTAAGGCCAACATATTGAAACAAGAATGTCTCATGGGTGGCATATCAAGATATTGAGTGTTACAAGAGAAGAAGTTTGACATGATGGTATAATATGATGGATAAATGATATACATGTTCTTCCTCTTCCTTATTAAGAGAATAAATGATATATTGTTCTATCATAAATAGTTTCAATGCTTTAAATGATGAGAATGCTTTAAACTGCTTATCCTCTGCCCAGTTTTATATCATTAAATTGCAATAATAATGTTTTCGATAGAGAGTTATATCTCTCGTTGGGGCAATTAATATTGTCTCACCCCCGTGGGATCCAACATTTTTAGGTGGACAAGCATGAAGGAGACTGAGAATATCTTGCAGAGGAAGAACATCAGCAGCAGCAGTGACAACTCATGTTGAGTGTACAAGATAGAAGTCCTATGTGTCGTCTCTGTACTCTCAGGTCCTCAAAGTTAGTAACTAGTGTTTTTAATAAATCGATCTAAGATTTTGGCTTGATGCCTTGAGGATCTTATGTTGTCTGTGTTTAGTTGTTAATAGAGCAGACAATGCTTATAATCCTAAAGAAGGAATGGTACAGAATATGTACTCATGAACCAGGATGTAAATGAAATACATTGGTTCTTAATAAAAGAGTTTTCCTATGTATGGATCTCTTTGAAAAAGGTTCAAATTTTTAGTGACTTTTAGTAATCCGTTGTTAATGATTTCTTCCTCTTAATTAGGAATGATTTGTTCAAATGAAGTGTTTCAATTAGTGGTATCAGAGCACTAGGTTCACTGAGTCTACAGAGACATAGGACTAAGGTATCAAGTATGTTCTAAGTGTACCTCAGTGTATCTTATAGTGCCTTTTTCTTATGCAGAAGAAGATATATAACTCCAAGATGTTTGGAGAACACAAGGGACACGTTGCTGATAGCAATGTTGTTGCACCAGTAGATGGTGCCAGGGATCAGACAAGAGAAGAAAAAGTGTCTGAGAATCCCCCTATTGATGAGGTCATGATGAGGAACCCAGATTTTCCTACTCTTTTTGGGCAATTCATGACTACAGTGATGCATATAACAGACCGGATGTCGGTACCACCACCCAGGGCACCAGCTCCCAATGAGGGATATGGATCTGGTAAGACTTTTTAATGACTACATCATGTTGGAGCCATAGAATATGCTGGGACATCTGACCCAACAGATGCAGATTTATGGCTCACTGAGTAAGAAAAAGCTTTTAAGATCCTTAGTATCCCAGAGGCTGACAAAGTTAAACATGTTGTACATCTTTTGAAGGGTAGTGTTGGACATTGGTGGGCTATAGAAGAAATAAAAAGAAATGACGAAGAGGTTAATTGGGAGGAATTTCGTCGAGAATTCATCAATAAGTATTTTCCAAGGACATACTTAGATGAAAAGATCTCGCAGTTTGAGAAAATTCGACAGGGAGCCATGTCAATAAGTGAATATGAGGTCAAGTTTATGGAACTTTTGCAATTTTGTCCTCAAATGGCTGCAACTGAGGAAGAAAAGATTCGATGTTTTGAGAAGGGACTGAATGCTGAAATGTCCATTCCGGCATCTGCCCTAGAAAGTAGAGAGAGGTTTGCCACATTTGTGGAGTCAATTCAAAGGATAGAAGGGTCTATGACAAAGAAATATGAGACAGACCTTAAAAGGAAGTCTAAACAGTCACAGGAACAAGGAATTGGTGGTACTAAACAATGAAAGATTTCAGTAGTACCGACTCAACCAAAATGTAGTGCACCCAAGAAGCAGTCACATAAAAGGCTCCGAGCTTGCTATAGATGTGGACAGAGAGGACATCTGAGGTGGCAATGTCCAAATAGAAAGGGATGAGGTGACTTAACAGACAAGACACTAGATAACTTATGAGAGGTAGACATGTCAAGATAAAACTTTCTATTTTGAAATATCCTCTACTCTCTACTATAAGAATGGTAGTGTTGTTTAGTTCATCTGTATAATCCTTTGAGGATATGAGGAAGATATAAGTAGGATGAAAACTTGTGTTCATTTTAATATTCTTTTATATGTTTTGAAATTTCTCTTTCTTCATTAAGGAAGGGAAGAGATGAAAAAGGAACTCAGAGAAAATCTGAGATATTAAATATATCAAATTTAAAGAGATGAAAACATAAAATAAAATAAATGCATACTACCTAATTTCAGTTCTTGAATACCCTGGCCAGGTATTCATTTATTGAAGGCAAGGTAAGTATGACATACGTAGATTGTTATCTTTCCGATTACCCAGATCAAGTAATCATTCAGAAACAATCTAAAAAGAGCCTAATGAAGTAGGAGATGTGGCATGGATATTTCTACCACATTCTAATTGATATACGGAGGAATTTGATTTAATTATAAATCAACTTATAAACAAAAGAAGATGTTTAGTATAATGTATACCCTGGTCCTCAGACCTAGAGGTAACCGTTACCTAATGGGAGGTAACAATAATCAGTGATGAACCAAAGGTTTGAATACCCAGATCTAGTAATCATAACGATGAAAGGAAGATGAGGATGTGATGTGTTATCAACACATGTGTTAGATACCAAGGTAAGGGATTCTGGTATCTGAGAAATATCAGGCTATTTTATGATGGTTACATGGAATTGTTAACTGTGGAATTAGTCTAGTTATCTAATGTAGTATGGACATCATATGTTAGGGGTTTATGCTTTGCATAAACATAACATTGATGAGAATGAACTATTTGAAGGAATAATTGTAAAATTATTGCAAGAAAAGTTTATCAAATTAAATTAAAAAATAACCTCTATCTAAATAAGAAAAGTGCTACCTGACACAGAATTAACTCCACAGTCAATAATGAAAGGACAGTGGAGTATGTGTCATGTGTGTTTGATTCTATGAGAATTTTGTGTGGAAGAACTTTGTATTGATCAAATTTCTATGGTGCCTCCATAACAATGAGATGTTATGTGGAGATTTGATGATATAACGAATGAATAATATCTGTCTCCTTAGATCTGGGATTTTGGGGACGAAATCCTTGTTAGGGGTTTATAATTGTAATATGCCTGACCTGGATTATGCCCTAACCCTAGAAGTTTTATTTAAGCAAGTTAATTAGATCCTTGATTTTATCTTGTGGAAAGTAATTAAGGCTCAAGAGGAACTTATGTTTCAATTTTGGTCCTATTTTGAATAATGTTGAAGTAATGTTTGCTTGTTTTGGACTAAAGTGCAAATTGCCCAAGTTGAGGGGTTAAATTGCAAATGATACATGATAAAATGTTCCTCAAAGTGTTTGAGTATCATGAGAATGAAAATGATGCAGAGGTATGGCTTGTCGAAGCTGAGCACCAAGAAAGAGCTTATTAAGCAATGTTTGTGCATTAAAACGTAATTTTGGTGTAATGTGTAATTTACCCAAAACCTAGGGTTCCATATGCAAAGTATCACTTCTAGAGAGTACTTAATGTTTCTTGTCATCATGTAGAGTAAATAAAATGAGAGGGGTGTCTTATTTGTATTTCTTTGGTGGAGAGAGAATCTTTATATTAAAATAATCAAGATTTAAGCATAATTGGAACTTTACTTCAATTTAATGAAAAAATAAATATATTAATTGAAGAGCCCTTCAAACAAAAGGTGAGGGATGTTTTTGAAAAATAATGGAAGACCATGTGACTCACAAAGGCAGGAAAATATCTAAAGTAAGTGGATAAGTCACTCACATTATTAAAAGAAAAAGAAATATCCATTAACTTATGGATATTATTATTAAATGGATTAAGGTGCTTAATTTGCTTTTCTTTATTTCATGGATAATTGAGAGGAATAAGAGGCAAAGAATATAGCCTCGTATCCAAGGAATAGGAGGGGGAAAGTGGCAAGGAAATGGAAGAATTATCCCCTACTTTCTCTCTCTTAAATGAATTTTTAATAAAAATGCATAAAAGCTCATTTATCCATAGCTTGAAAGGGGAATTTCGAATCCACTTTCACTCTTTTCTTTCAAAACGACCAAGGGAGATTAGGAGCAACAGGAGGACGACCCCAAACCTTTAGATAAACTCCATGGCCTTATCTCACCTTGATTTCATGGTGGAAATCACAAATCAATGTTTGATTTCTTCTTTTCTCCACTCAATCTTCAACCCTAGCCATTCATCTCCCTCAAAGACTTAAGGACGAGCTTGGGATAGTAGAAGGAGTTTCTTTCACCATTTAAAACGTGGAGCTTGAAGCTTTGATGCTTCTTTGGAGGTGGGTTTTATAACTTGAACCCTTATTCATTGTTATTGAATTCAATTCCTCAATCAATTTTGTTCAATTGTTCTTCTTTCAATTCCTTTCATTGATTGATGAAGCTATCATGAAATTGCAGTAGATTTTGAGGGGTTGAAGCTTTATGATTATGACATCATCCTAAGCATACACCTCAAAAGAAAATTTGGTGCAAATAGTTTTAATAATATGGTCCAATAGGTTTTACCAAACCGTTTGGTAACCAAACAGTTTGCAAACAGTTTGGAGGTTTGGGTTCCAAACCGTTTGGAGTGGTTGACCGAATGGAGGGGGTTGACCATTTGAGGGGGGTTTCTTATGTGTTGAATAACGATCTAATAGATTTAATTGATTGGTTTCTAAAGGTTCCATGATTGGATAATCTACCAATTGCAAACCCTAATCGGGTGAAGCGGTGAAAACCCTAATTGAATCCATTCGATTTCAAGACAAATTGGACCAAATGGTCTTAAAACCATTTGGGATCAAATGGTCTCAGGTCTGTTTGGAGGTCAAAAGCTAAGGTGGATTGTTTGGAGATTCAAGAGTCAATGATTGATGTACTTAACTAGTTCAATTGTTGAAGATTTCAATGGTGCAAATCATGATCGATTGGTTGATGGAAACCTTTAGGTGACCCTTTCGGTTTTGAGGATGACTTGGACCAAACGGTCTTGAGACTGTTTGAGTCCAAATAGTCTTGAAACCGTTTGGGGTCAAATGGTCTCAGGACCGTTTGGAATCAAACAATTTTAAAACCGTTTGGTGTTGAAATAATAAAACCGAATGGAGGTCAAAAGTGATCAATTCGTTTGGACATTTAAAGTGATGATTGATCCATTGATCCAATGGTTGATAATAATGATAATCAAAGATAGGTACAGTGGTTGAATCCCTAAAGTACCTAGATGATTAGTACCTTTAAAATGACTGACCCTAAAAGTTTATGAAAGCAATAATTCACTATGTCAACCATAGTTCTATGTATTTGATGGAAAGGTTGATGTAACCTAATCAAGTTGAGAGGATGAGAGAGAAGAGTTCACACATGAGTGTTGATCATGTAGAGTATGTTATTAGGGTATGATCCTTAGTGAAAAGATCATGAAACCCTAATCGAGAATGTTAACTAACCCTGACCCTAATTTAGGGCAATTCTGAGTGAAACCCTAATCTAGGGTAATAGTGTAACCCTAATTGAGGGTGATGCCATGTGAAACCCTAATTGAGGGTGATGCCATGTCAAACCCTAATTGAGGGTGATCCAATGTGAAACCCTATGCAATGGTATGATGAAGAGCCCTAATACAGGGTGAAGGTATGTGAAATTATACTTTTGAGTTATAATACATGAAGCCCTAATCTTGGGCAATATGATGATAAACCATAACCCTAATTACTGGGTAATGGTACGAGAGAATCCTAATGATAAAATAGTTGGTAATGCCTTATAAAGGTGAAATATCTCAAATGGTTGATCATAGGAAACCTTATAGTAAGCAATGACTTAACTTGAAATGAGTCCATATCATTGAAGATGGTTGGACCATTCTTGTGTGTGACCTATGCACTTCATGGTAAAAGTGATAGGTTAGTGGATGAAAGTATTAAGATGGGAAATACCTTAATCCAAGATAAGTTGATAACTCAAGTAAGTTGGAAGTGATGAGGAAAGTGATACATCAAGATATAATAGATATCACTTTTAGCATTCTAGGGTTGACATACCTTGATGCACCTCAAATCCAATATACTTGGACAAGAAAAACATAAAGTGTTTTATGTAAATTGTTACAATGAAATGTAATGAGTTTGATATACTTTGATACGTATAGGCTAATATACCTTGAGAATGGGGTTAAGCCAAACTAATGAGTATGATGTAATCATACCATGATAAGGATGAGAAATGAACTCATACCTTGTATTGATAATCATTTAATGATAAATGTTAAGAGTAATTAACATGATTGAATACTCGAGATGTTAATGGATGCTCCTAGAGGTGTGGAGCAATATATTAAGGTTGATTTGATAAATGGGAAATCCTAATTAATGTGAGATGGGAAACCCTAACCCTAAATTGGGTAATGGGACATGAGAAACCCTTATGTGACATGAATAGTAAGCCCTAACCCTATTGAGGGAATAGTGGGGTTACTTTTGTATTACATGAGGTAATATGTTTTTGTTGCCTAGTAAGAGGTGACAAGATGTGTAATGTCCTTGTGAGCCATATGATTAGATATTGCCTAGTGATAGGTGACAAGATGTTTAATGGCCTTGTGAGCCATATGGTTAGATGTTGCCTAGTGAGAGGTGACAAGATGCTTGATGGGCCTTATGATCCATGAGAACAATTGTGGCATAGTGAGAGGTACCAAGATGATTATAAAAGTTTATTGTAAGAAACAATAATGTTTTAATAAACCTAATAAAAGGAACAATTGCATTCAATAAAGAATGTGAAAAGCTATGAAGGCTAACCTCAGCGTTCAGAGCCTAGAGAAGGATGTGATGATTAATGATGAGTTAAAGGAATTTATATCCCATGATTTGTGTAATCAGGTTTGGTTAAAGTCCAATGCCTAGCTGTGTAATCAGGATTGGTTAAAGTCCAATGCCTGGCTGTGTAATCAGGATTGGTTAAAGTCCCATGCCTGGCCGTGTAATCAAGATTGGTTAAAGTCCAATGCCTGACTGTGTAATCATGATTGGTTAAAGTCCAATGCCTGGCTGTGTAATCAGGATTGGTTAAAGTCCAATGCCTGGCTATGTAATTAGGATTGGTTAAAGTCCAATGCCTGGATGTGTAATCAGGATTTGGTAAAGTCCGATGCCTGGATGTATAATCAGGATTGGTTAAAGTCCAATGCCTAGATGTGTAATCAGGATTGGTTAAAGTTCAATGCCTGGCTGTGTAATCAGGATTGGTTAAAGTCCAATGCCTGGTTGTGTAATCAGGGTTGGTTAAAGTCCAATGCCTGGCTGTGTAATTAGGTTTGGTTAAAGTCCAATGCTTGGATGTGTAATCAGGGTTGGTTAAAGTCCAATGCCTGGCTATGAAATCAGGATTGGCAGTGTCCAATGCCTGGCGGTGTAATCAGGTTTGGAAGAGTCCAATACCTAGAAGAGGCTCAATGCCTCTAATGATGACATAGGATTGGTAATAACTCAATGCTTGTAATGATGATACATGATTGGTAATAACCCAATGCATGTAATGATGACATAAGATTGGTAATAACCCAATGCCTATATTAATGATATATGAATACATGGTAGATATAATCCCATATCTGTTTAGCAGATTGGCTAAGGCCAACAGATTGAACAAGAATGTCTCATGGGTGACATATCAAGATAATGAGTGTCACAAGAGAAGAAGTTTGACATGATGGTATAATATGATGGATAAATGATATATATGTTCTTCCTATTCCTTATTAAAAGAATAGATGATCTATTGTTCTATCATAAATAGTTGCAATGCTTTAAAAGATGAGAATGCTTTAAACGGCTTATCCTCTACCCAATTTTATATCATTAAACTGCAATAATAATGTTTTTGGCGGAGAGTTATATCTCTCGCTGGGGCAATTACAATTGTCTCACCCCCGTGGGATCCAACATTTTTAGGTGGACAAGCACGAAGGAGACTGAGAATATCTTGCAGAGGAAGAACATCAGTAGAAGCAGTGACAGCAGTGACAACTCAGGTTGAGCGTACAAGATAGAAGTCCTATGTGTCATCTCTGTACTCTCAGGTCCTCAGAGTTAGTAACTAGTGTTTTTAATAAATCAATATGAGATTTTGGCTTGATGCCTTGAGGATCTTATGTTGTATATGTTTAGTTGTTAACAGAGCAGACAATGCTTGTAATCCTGAAGAAGGAATGGTACAAAATATCCACTCATGAACCAGGATGTAAATGAAATACATTGGTTCTAAATAAAAGAGTTTTCATGTGTATGGATCTCTTTGCAAAAGGCTCAAGTTTTTAGTGATTTTTAGTAATTCGCTGTTAATGATTGCTTCCTCTTAATTTGTAACGATTTGTTCGAATGAAGTGTTTCAAAATGGGTGGCAAATGAAGATCAAAAGTACATCTAATTAGTTATGCAAAAATAAAATATTATGAACCTATATGGTGAAAAGAATGAAAAATACATGAATCCTAATTCTTACTATTATTGGTGGAATGATGCATGAATAAAAAAATGTTAATTTGATGAGAAACATCATGTGAATGTTTCCATCTCTTTATGTAGAGTTAAAGGCATCCTTTCTCCCTCTTAACATAAAAACATTAACAATTTTGTTTTCATTGGCCTGTTATTTTAGCATGATGGAACGTTCTACTTGGACTTTACTAACATATCACTCACTTTGTTTGTTATTTTCTTTCTATTTTTCTAAGGGTATGGATTTGTATCCCTGCACTCAAAGTTCAAAAGAAAATGATACCCACATGATATGAAAATGAATGATATGAAATGCATGTTATCTACATGTAATTCTTTATGCAACTTAAATGATATGCACAAAAAATATTTATGCGCATGCATGTATATTTTTTTTTTCATTTTGTAGTGAATTCAATAACATCAAACTAACTATCATGTCATATACTATTCCACACAATGAAAACAAGAGGATATAATTCAGATTACTTTTTTTCTTCCGATTATGGTAAAATATTAACTCCAAAAGCAATTATAGAAAGTGTACTCCATAAGAGGAGTGTCAAGGTATCAGCCCGACCCTATACAGTGGGTTAGTCTACAAAATCCCAGCAACACTTAATATGTGAGGTCAAACTAGTTGCTATGGGAGTCTTGGTTCTAACAATGAGACCAATCTCCATGCGTAAAATATCAAAAAGTTGTAACTCATCCATGTGTTGGTGCCCATGGATCCTTCCGTTCCTTTCAATCCAAATTAAGTAGCATATAACGGTGAGGCAGATGCTTGCAAACCATGTAGGGGTTCTATCCTTAGTCCACATGATAACATCATGTATTTGGAATGGTGGAGAGTGTCCCCATCCGTTCTTCAAACATATGCAACTCTAGAGGTAACAAGCTACTTTGCACTCAAGAAAGAAATGGTTGTGAGACTCCTCCTCATCACTACCTAACGGGCAGATGGTCTCAGTATTCAGCCCCCATCGTGTCATCCTGTCTCTGGTGGGTAGCTTCCCAAGGATAGCTCTATAGGTAAGGGTACTCCATTTCAGAATAAAGCACCTTCCCCATAGTAGAGAGGCCCAAGGAACGTGGTTACCATCTCTTAGCTTCCATGGGACAGCCTTGGGATCCACCAGGGTCCAGATCCCATCACTAGAATGGTTGTACATAGTAATCACTTCATTCCACCCCGTGTTCATATATTTCCACACACGGTAATCATACATAGTGTTGGTACTGGAGCCCCCAATCTCATTGGTGTATCTCCTTCTCATTCCGCCCAAGCTCTAGAGGGTTTCCTAAGGAAACGATCAATCCTCTTGAGGTTGGCGATTCTCTGTATGTCCTCCACATCCTGAATACCAAGACCACCTTGATGTAGGGCCTTGGTTACGTTGTGCCATGCAACACCATGCCCTTTACCGACCCAAAGGAAATTAGAGATTAAGCATCTGATCTTAGTCATTGTCAGTGTTGGGAGAATATAGAGGTCACACCAAAAATGAACCAGGCTCTGCAGAACTGATCTGATAAGAACAACATGACCAACCATAGATATCCTTATCTGTGACCAAATATCAACCTTTGATATGATCTTGTCAAGGCACATGCTATAATCTCTAGAGAACCCTTTTCCACCAGTTATGAGAACCTCAAGGTATATGGTACGGAACCGCCCTCTTCTAACTCCCATCTCCAGACGCAACCTCCCTCTTCTCAAATCATAGGATTTAGAGAGGAAAATCATGGATTTGACATTGCTCATGTACAACCCTGTTAGTATCCCGAACTTCACCATGACCTTCTTGTACTCCATCAAGCCTTTAGCGTGACCTTTGGAGAAGAGGAGGACATCATCCATGAAGATGAGATGGGACAACTCTTTGGTTCCCCTAACATTGAAAGGCTTGATCTTGTCATGATCCTCAGCCTCTCTAATCAGTGTAGTTAGGCTCTCCATTACAAGGGTGAAGAGGAGGAGGGATAGGGGGTCACCCTGTTGTAGTCCATTCTTAGCAGTGAACATGCCAACAGGAGCCCCATTTATAAGAATGGAGAATGACATGGTTTGTACACATTTTTGGTCAAGGCAATCCATCTCTCACTAAATCCCATCAACTTCATGATTCTCCATAGCGTATCCCAATTAACATAGTCATATGCTTTCATTAAGTCAAGCTTGAAGCAAGCTTTCTTAGCACTATTTTTGACTTTGAAGTCTGTAAGAAACTTGGTGGCCAACAGTGCACAATCAGATATACTCCTACCTTGGATGGATGCCATTTGATTATGCGATACAATCTTAGGTAAGTAGGTTTTCAACCTACTTGCTAAGACCTTGGAGAAGATCTTATAAAAGGTGGAGCAGCATGCTATGGGTCTATAGTCACTCATGCTATTTGTGGGGTTACTTTTGGGAATAAGTTTAATGAAGGTGTGGTGCACCTCTCTCACCATCCATCCCCCCACCATAAACCACCTTACTACTTTGTAAATATCATTTTTGACCAAATCCCAGCAGCTTTGGAAGAACCTCCATTGAACCTATCGGGGCCCGGCTCTTTGTTGGCTCCTATCGAGAAGACCGTCTGCTTCACTTCCTCTTCAATGACCTATTTACATAAGTTACGATTCAAAGCATTGTTCACTCTTCGTGTAGGAAGAGGTAGGTTACAAGAGTTAGAACTAGGTTGGTTATAGAGGAGTTGGAAGAACCTTATCACCTCATCCCCCACCTTCTTCCCTACTTCGACATATTCACCCTCTTTGTTTACCAACGAGTAGATATCATCCTTGAGCGCTCTTTTCTTAACTACAATGTGGTAGGTTTTGGTATTTTTAACCCCGTCCTTGATCCACGCCATCCTACTTCTTTGCCAAAAGAACCTCTCTTCCGCTTTCTCAAGATTACAGAGCTTGTTTTGTGCCTCTCTTTCCTTCTGGAGAATAGTAGGGCATAGGGGTTCGGTATGAGCCTACGTAGCAGCTGTATCATACTCCTCTCTAGCTATCTATAGTAGATTTTTGATGTTTAGTTTTTCTTTAGCCCATTTCCTCAAATACTACTTGGTATTCTTATGTTTTTTGCACACCCTGTAGATGGGGTTGCCATGTACCTCCATATTCCATCCTTCCTCGACTTCCTCTTTAAACCCATGCTAAGAGCACTAGAGGTTGAGGAACCTAAAGGGTTTTGGATAGGAGATGTCATGTTTCAAATCGAGGATCATCCACGCATGGTCACTGAACGCCTGGGAACCCAGATTTAGGAAATAATTGGGTAGGAAATCCATCCATGCTTCATTCACCAAGCCCCTATCTAGTTTGCTGGGAATTCTCCTCCTCATACTCTGTTTGTTTGACCAGGTGACCCAACCTCCTTTCATGTTCAATTCTATGAGTGCAGCCTCATCCACAACTTGGTTGAAGTTGTTCAAGATGTGCTCAGGGATTGGGTTGCCTCCTTTCTTCTTGTCAGCATGTCTGACAATGTTGAAGTCGCCAATAACAAGACAAGGCACCTTCCATTGTGCGGTGGCTTTGGTGCTCTCCCACAGGGTAGCTCTGTCTCTCTCAAGGTGTTCCCCATAGACAAAAATGATAATGAAATTGAGTCCTCCTTTGTTAAAGCAGCTAGCGGTTAGGATCTGATCTGTTTTCAATATCAGCTCCATGCTCCAGCAACTTGGGTACCATCCTATGTAGATTCTACTGAGATTTGCTTGGTCCAGATTGCTCATAGACTCCCAACCTATGGGGAAGAGAGTGTCGACCCTTTCTTTGACTTCTCTTATAATCTTTGTTTTGAGGTAGTAGCAAAGATCAACCTTCTGGTCTATGATTATTGCTCTGACCTTTCTCTGGATTCACAGAAGAGAAGCTCCACTTACGTTTCATGTCATGATTGACATCTATCTGGTGGACGACCCCCTCCCTCTCCCAGAGCGGGCTAGGCTGGTAGATCCTCCACCTCTTCCTCTTGTCGTACCTCCCGTAGGTCCCCCCACAGGTCTGCCGGATCCCTCACCCCTGCTGTGAGTGCGGCGCGGGTTTGTATCTGCTTCCAGGTCCACCCTATCATCAAGTAGTTCGCCTTCCTCCCCTTCATCGCTAAGGGGAATAAACATGTTGGTCACTAGCATCCTCTCCTCTTCCTTAGTGTCGGTCGAGGTTGGAGCACACGTCGTAGCATGAGAGACGGTGGACCAAGTCCCACTGCTACTCTTTGTCTGCATTTGCTGTTGTAGCTCCTACATAAGAGTGTCTTCCTTCTCTGGTCCCTACGGGTTGGTAGCCGTGTGCCCACGATCATAGGTCATTATAAGAGTCTGCATCCTCTCATCTGTGTGTGCGGATGCTGAGGTTCTACCTTCCCCTTCAATGCCAAGAGTGTCAGATCTCTCCACACGCTCAATTGTCCTTTTTGAAGGGCGCCATCTTTTTCTTCTCGATCTTCCGGTACGGATGGGGGGTGATGTAGCTGGTGGAGATCTGGGTCCCGGGAAGCTACCATCGCTGTGGCTGAACACACAACAGGAGTTGCAACGGTCCGGGAGGGCTTCATAGTTCACCTTGATCTCCTAGGCCTTCACATCAGGTAGCTCCACCATCACAATAGGAGGAGGCCTCTTATCCGCCGAGATGTCGACACAGAACTGCACACATCCATAGCTATTCCGTGGGAGATTATCACCACTTCTCTAGGTGACCAGTGGGTGCCTACTTCGGGTAGGGTCACCCACACTGGTGTTTTCTTCAGAGTCACATGCCAAAGGTCGTCCTCATGGCTCCATCTTCTCACCAGGATGAGATGTTGGTCGAAGAACCATGGATCAGCTTCAGTCACTCGCTTTTTGTCATTGTTGCTAGCGAAGCGGACAAGGATGAGGCCACTGACCAGGTTGGAAACCTCGATGTCGTCGTATGGTTTCCATGTCCGCATCATCCACCCTTGTATCTGACTGATGACCGATTTCTTCCTCCCGAAAACTTGCACGAGGATGGAGAAGCGATGGTACTCGTCCATCCCTATAAGGTCTGGTTCAGAGAACTTGGTCTAGGGTATGTCATCATCGACCTTGTAGAAGGGAGCCCTTGGGTCATCAAGTTCCAAGGCCTTCCTCTGTGACACTGCATCCTGGTCCCTGATCAAGGTGCTGATCTAGGGTCTCTCTCTAGTGACGTCGGTGGATGGGGAAGCCCAGGGATCTGCTGGCCCCGATCCAACATCTTATGAAAGGGGGGGGAGGATGGTGGTAGGTGGGATTGGGGGTGTAGGTGTGATGGAAGAGGTAGGGGGAAATGAAGATGAAGGGCTATCATTAAGGCAAGGGGAGGTAGGTGTCAGAATGGTAGTCGTACCCTGAAGGGGTCCCACCCCCCGCCCGCCATGGAGGCCGGTGAGAGGGCAAGCCCTAGCTGTGATGGTCTAGAGATGGATGGGAGTAGAGTTTCTCTCTCAAGACGGAAACACTATCAAGATTGTTAACTTGGAATAGTAAAGGTTGTATAATTCAGATCACTTGATTATCATAAGGTGGTGAGTAAAAATGAATCTAAGATGAATGGAGTCACATTACTAAGAGACAATGCCTTTCATGAATTTATGACATGTCTCTCTCTAATGACCTGTGTACAGGTAACCCTAGGGTTTCTTTATTATATTTCCATTTAAGATCCAGTTAAGTGTTTGATAAATTTAGTCTCAAAACCCATCTTCATCCACACTTCATGAATAATTAAGATGTCTATTCGTATCAAATGTCCTTAAGATGACTTTCCCATACACTTCCTCTAGGTGATGTAACTCAAGAAATTTCCAACTAAGCCAAATTTTTACTTTTTAATTTTTCCATTGCAATACAGATGAGAGAAAATAACATTGACATGAACCATGAATTAAGCTCCACTTTTACACTAGATAGATCATGAATCCTACAATTTAAAAGGTAAAAAGCAAATAAAACAAAAAAAGCTAAATAAAATCAAAACTAAGGATAAAGATTGTTCCAACTACCCCCCTAAGTGTGAACTTGACTATATCCACATAGTCAAAATTCTAAGTTAAGAGGTGGAATAGTGGTACCAAACCACATGGGTGGTGGTGGAGGATGTTGCATGGTGGGATCAAAGGGGTAGAATGTCCCCTATAAACTTGGTAGCTACTGTGGCATTGGTGGAGGTTGTGGATAACCACCAAATTATCCATGGTTCCAATAGTAATCGAAGAATGGTTGATGGTACCCCTTCATCCTCTGTAGGCACATGTACATATTCTCTTGATTAGCTAAGAGAAGTTGTTCATTATCAAATATCACTTGCTAGTTGTTCTAGAGTTGTCCTTGCATGTCGTGGATGCCTACCTAGGTCTCCATCTACTATTGTTGCCCTTCTTGTATCTCCTACAACATCATGTATGTTCCCACCATGGAATATGGATCATGCTCATGTGACAGTGGTGGATCAGAAGAAGTGGAGGCTGCATTAGGTCATGGACACTTGCATGGATCTTGCATCCTTGTGATGGGGATGGTTGGTTTCTCCTCATCGTCTTCTTCATCCTGCTCCTACTGTTGTTCTTTTGCTGCAACATCTTCTTCCTCCTTGTCTGACAAGTTATCTACAAGCCACCGCATGAGCTAGATTCCTTGCAAGTCAAATACAACATCTGACAATACTCGTTCCTTATATAGGGTACCAACTAAACAACATCCATGTACAGTACCCTGGTGTGTGTTGACGAGGTTGGATCTCTTAGAGTGCTTTAGATCAAGATTTAGTGTGGCCTTCAGATATATGGTGGTGGAGAGGTTGAGGTTGAGATGGATAGCTATTGGCGTAATCAAACCTCCAAAATGAATGGGAGGTTTCCTCTGCACCTGTCGCTTTACCCCCATCATGTGCTGAAGGAAGAAGGCACCAAAGTCCAAACTCCTTGTTCCTAGCTCCAACATCTTTTAGAGAAAGTAGAGGTCAACCCTATGAACCTTCCCTTGCCTCTAGTAGGATTTGGCAAAATGAGTGTTGGTGAGGAGGCAATGGAGTATGCGAGCAAAGGGATGCTTGATGTCATTGACGAAGTTTGTGTGCCAACTAATATGTTTGCCTTCTGTCACTTCTAACAACAACTCCCATGCCGCCTCAAACTTAAAGTTGTTGGGGTAGTAATGATCATCTTCACTCGTTCATCCATATATGGCGTTGAATTGTTGTAGCATCGAGTATATTCAATGTTGTAGAGGTAAATGTTGAGGCGGCCATTCATCCAACCATCCTCATGCTCGGGGCTGATGCAGACCTCTAATGAAGCAAGGAACTCACATACATGATCTAGGAAGGTCAGCCAATTGCTGAAGAAGGGATGGTCTGCCACTAGCCCTTGACAATTGCAGACCATGTGCTCATTGTTGGTGAAGCCTACAGAGTTGATGAAAGCACAGTCACCATACCATGTCAACACAATGTCCCTCTTCATCAAATCTTCATATATCCTCTTGATATTGGCGTTGGGGTGTGCAATTTGACTTGGTTTGGGAACCAAGTTTGGAACCCCATGAATAATCTTCTTGCCTTAGCACCATCTTTGGTACTAGAAAGGGGTTTGAGAAAAAGAGAGCTTGGTGTAGTGTCTGAATGTCCAGAGATGTTCACACATGCTTGCTTGAAGGAGGAGTAGAGAAGGTGATAAGAGAAGTGAATCAACACCCCTCTTTATACAGTGAAATTTCCTCTCTACCATCACATCAATACTACTAATGAGGTGTCAATAGTATTGACTTTTATTCTCAAATCCTTATACTCGATGTTACCAATGGTCTGGATTTGTTGATGTCATTGGTGCGGATTGCATGTTGTCGGTACTACCAATGTTGTGTTGGTAGTACTGACTCACCCCACGCATCGGTGGTACTGACCATCTGATGTGAAGAGTCTTGATTGTTGAATTGGTGCTCCCATGGATCCAATATCTTTAGGTGTCGGTAGTACCGATACTTTCAATTTTTGTTGGTACTTCGAGTGGGAACTCAATATTCTGAACCTAGAGCATGCCTCTTCTTCAGTACTACTGACTTGATTTCAGTAGTACCGAGATCTTATCAGTGACTAGGCTCTTTCCTCTACAGAAAGTCAGTGTTACCAACTTATGAATCGGTAGTATCGAGTTGATTTGAAAAAAATTCTCATCTCTCTGTGATGTCGTCGGTACTACTGACATTGTGGTTGGTAGTATTGATTTGTTCTTCCAAGTCAATCTTTTTTCCTATGACCTTGTCAGTAGTACCAAAATTAGGTCGAGAGTACCAACTATACTCAACCTACACACCAAACAAAATTGATCATGGTACCTTTTATACATTAAAACTAAGAAAATGAAAACTAAGGCTATGAAACTACAAAATTGAATGTAAAGAATGATAAAATGATGGTTGGGTTGCCTCCCAACAAGTGCCCTAGTTTTAAATCATAGGCTTGACGATCCTAATGAACCCATTAGTGAACCTCAATGAGTTTCAACCCATCCTCTTTCCTTACCACATCTCCCTCAAAGTAGTGTTTAAGTCGTTGGCCATTAACAAGGAATGGCTCAACCCCATTGCTAATTTCTACTTCCCCATGGGGAAAAACCTTAACTACATCAAAAGGTCCACTCCATCTAAACCTCAACTTACCAGGTTGTAATTTCAATCTCGAATTGATCGGAAGAACCTTCTATCTTGGAGTGAAAAATCTATGTAGGATGTGGAAATCATGGATCTTCTTTGTTTGTTCTTCATAGATCATTGAGCTTTAATATGCATCAAACCTAAGATCATTGAGCTCATTTAATTCGAACATCCTTTTTCTTCCTGTGACATCCAAATTGTAGTTCAATTTTCTTAATGCCCATCTAGCTCTGTGATCTAACTCTACAGGTAAGTGACAAGCTCACCCATAGACCAACCTAAATGGAGTGGTTCCTATAGGTGTCTTATAGGCTATCCTATACATCCATAGAGCATCATTAAGCAACATACTCTAGTTTGTCCTATTTGTTGAGACTGTCTTTTCTATGATTTTCTTGATCTCTCTATTAGTCACCTCAACTCGTCCTTGGGTTTGGGGATGGTATAAAGTACCTACCCTATGCTTCACTCCATACTTACTCAAAAGAGCGCCAAATTTCTTATTGGTGAAATGAGATCTACCACCATAAATGATCAACTTGGGCACCCCAAACTTGCAAAAGATATGGTCCTTCACAAAATGACATACCACTTGAGCATCACTGGCGCAAATTGGAATTGCTTCCAACCACTTAGAAACATAATCAACAATAAGTAAAATGTATAAGTTCGAATTGGAAGACATGAAAGGGCTCATGAAATCAGTGCCCCATAAATCAAACACCTTGACTTCCTAAAAACCATTCATAGGCATATTATGTCTTTTCAAAATGTTACCTGCACGTTAACACATATCACAATGAAGAAAAAAGTTATATGCATCCTTAAATAACGTAGACCAATAGAAACCAAATTCTAAAACCTTGGTGACATTCCTAGAACTAGCATGATGACCCCCGACAGGTAATGAATGACAATGTGACAATATGCTCTCAAACTCACACTCCGACACTCATTTTCTTAATATACCATCCCTACATTGCTTAAGCAAAATGGGATCATCACAAATGTAATACCTCAAGGAGTGGAAGACTTTCTTCTTATCCTGATATCCCCAACCTTCTGGAAACTCTCCATAAGCCAAGTTGTTTGCAATGTCTACAAACAATGGATATTTGCTGGTCATAGCAAAGAGATGCTCATCAAGGAAATCTTCCACTATGGGTATATCAAAATACTTTTCATCCACCCTTTCAAGCCTAGATAGGTGATCAATCACCACATTTTTAGTACCTTCTTCGTCTTTGATTTCAATATCAAATTCCTACAAAAGCAATTTCCATCTAATCAACCTAGGCTTAGCATCCTTTTTCTACAACAAATACTTGATTGCCGCATGATCAGTCCAAACTATAACCTTTGCCCCTATTAGATATTGGTGATACTTCTCAAAAGAAAAAATAACCACCACTAACTCTTTTTTCATAGTTGTGTAATTCAACTGCACATCATTAAGAGTTTTAGACGTATAGTAGATAATCGTGAGAACCTTATCTCAACGTTGGCCTAGAACAACCCCTACTATGTAATTTTATGCGTCTCACATCAGCTCAAAAGGTTGAATCCGATATGAAAATTGGACAATCGGTCCAAAGACTAGCTTCTCCTTCAACACCTCAAATGCCTTCAAACATCGCTTGTCAAAATTAAAATTAGAATCCTTTTCTAACAATTCAGAGAGCAGTTTGGCAAATTTTGAAAAATCCTTTATTAATCTTCGATAAAACCCAACATGTCCTAAAAAGATCTTCACTTCCTTCACTGATGATGGCAGAGGTAGCTTGAAGATGACTTCTGTCTTAATTGGATCAACCTCCATTCCTTTACTGGAAACCTTGTGTCCCAAAAAAATTCCCTCACTCACCGTCATGTCATTTTTCCCAGTTGAAAACTAGGTGAGTGTCCTCACATCTTTGCAGCACCTTATCAAGATTGGCAATGCAATCCTCAAACCATTCCCCATCAACTGATAAATTGTCCATGAATACCTCCAGACATCGCTCTACCATATTAGAAAAAATGGAGAGCATGCATTACTCAAATGTAGATGGTGCGTTACAAAGACTAAATGACATTCGACGATACGCAAAATTGCCTTAAGGACAAGTGAAGGTAGACTTCTCTTGATCTTGTGGCTTGATAGAAATCAGATTGTATCCAGAATAATCGTCGAGAAAGAAAAAGTGAGAGCGGCTGGATAGCCTCTCAAGAATTTGATCAATAAAGGGGAGTGGGAAATGATCCTTTAAGGTGGCTGCATTCAAATGTCGATAATCGATACAAACATGCCACCCAGTCACCAATCTAGTCAAAATTAATTCAACATTTGAGTTAGTTGTGACTATTATCCTCCCTTTCTTAGGAACCACCTTGGTTGGACTAACCCAAGTTGAGTCAGAGAGAGCATATATATTCTTGTAGATAAAAGTTTCACTACCTCCTTTTTCATTACCTCAGTCATGATGGGTTGATTCACCGCTACATCAGCTTGGCTCATTCTTCCAATTAAATCTTATTCTGGTAGATTCTAGGGGAGATCCCCTTTATGTCTGCCACACACCATCCGAATGCTTCTAGGTAGGTTTTTAGAAACACAAGTAGCTGGTCCTCTTCCTAGATGCTCAATGAAGCTGAGATGGTGACTGTGAGCTTCTCATCTGCTACCAAGAAAGTATACTTCAAGTGCGGCGGCAATGGCTTCAACTCTAGATCCAAGGGACTCTAGTAAAAATGGGACCAAAAGTGGAGGAGGTGGTCCTAGATTCTTGAAGTTCCCAATGTAATAACATGGTAGGGCCTTGAGAAATAAAACACATTCCTCCAAAGAATGAAATCAAACACAATCATCCATTAGATTCATAAGGAATGCCTCTAGTGGCAATTGTGGATATGATTGCTCATGAACGAAAGAAGTTGCCTTTATAACTATTGCTGGGTAACGTTCCTCTTCTTCATCATCAGGATATTGAACTACTTTTGTCAAAGAGATTTCTTTTATGTTCTCCAACATGTCCACCACCAGTGTGCTTTATGGATCTATGTCATCACATGTACCATATCAAGAAACAACCTCCCTAGAAAAAATGACACTTTTTCTTGGACCTGTTGTAGCATGTGACACTGTGATTTCCCTTTGGTATTTTGTGTGGCCTCGGGCATCAAGATTTCATAATGGTCTTCTCTATTGCCCAATGTCAGTCTTCCTCTTCCCATTTACAAAATCATATCAGTTGTTGCTTGGAATGACCTTCTCAGTAATAGTTTATTGCCCTAACCATCTTGCATCTCCATGACAACAATGTCTGTTGGAAATACAAACATGTCTACCTTGATGAGAACATCCTCACAAATACCATAAGGCCTCACCATTGAGTTGTCTTCCAGCTGAATAGTCATATTGCTCTGCCTGGACTCCTTAAGACCTAGATTCTTGAATGTGGTCAAGGGCATGAGATTGATGCTTGAATCACATAAAGCTTCTTTAATTTTTTTCCTCCCAATATAGCATGAGATATTAAAACAAACATAATCCTGCCTTTTTAGTGGCAATGTTCCCAAGATAAATGCACTAACTTGCTCCATCAGGACTACCACCTCAGAATCATCTAATCCTCCTCTTCTTGTTGATCTAGTCCTTCAAAAAATTTCCATACGAAGGAATTTTCTCAATTGCATCAATGAGTGGGATATTAACATGAAGCTTCCTAAAGCTGTCGAGGAACTTCTAAAATTGCTTATCAATTTTTTTGCCTTTTAAGCTTTTCTGGAAGGGTGTTGGTGTCACCAATTTTCTTTGATGAGGTGGAATGTACACTCCTTTTCTTGTTTCCTCTGGTTCATGATTTTTAGCTTCAACTGTCTTGTCCTCTACTTTAGTCTCTAGATCAACTGAATCAACTACAATAGTAATTACTGGTGAGCCTTTGTCATCCCCTATGTCCTTGACTTTTGGAACTATTTAATTCTCACTCAAAAATTTCTTCCCACTATGCAACATCACTACTTTTACATGTTGATTGTCAGTAGGTATGTTGGTGTTTCCTGGGAACCCCTATTGAGCTAGTTTCTTCAAGGAAGCAACCTCTGCTGCAATTTGAGAAATCTGCATCCCAATGCTATAAATTTGTGCCCCTTGATTTTGTAGTTCCCTTTGAGTCTGGCCAATGAGCACTTCATTCTGGCTAACCAGCTTACCCAGCATGTCCTCTATGCAGTCTATCTTACTCGGGCCCCTGCCTTGTTGGTATTGTTGTTGTGGAACACCCTATTGTGTCTTGCTTTGCTGAGCATGAGAAGGATCTTTCTAGAAGTTGTTAGAATCCCTCCATGAAAATTTTGGATCCTTTCTCCATGAGTAGTCATTTCCTCCCCTGTAGTTTTATTGACGTGCAAACATGCACTCCTCTTCTTCTCCTCCTGAATAGTTTCCATCCTTGGCACATAACTACTTGGAGATCAAGTGCAATTTTTCTTTTAAACCAGAAATCACCTTGGACTCTCCAACACTTTTGACAGTAGTTGGACACTCACGATCTTCTCACCATGATTGGTTCTTAACCATATTTTTAAGAATTTCATGACATTTGGATGGCTTATTGTTGTGGAAGAAGCATGTCCCTACACTATACAATGTAGTTCTTTCCCCTTGATGCATCCCATAATAGAATATCTTTGCCTGGCCTAACAAGTCAATGCCATGGTGCAGAATCTTTCTCCGCATGTTCTAGAACCTCTCCCATGCCTCAAAATATGTCTCCTCTGCTTGTTGTTTGAAGTTCTAGATCTTTTTGGTCAACTCATTCGTCTTTTGTGGAGGGAAATAGCGCTCCAAGAAGGTGTCAATCATTTTATCTCACATTTCAATAGACTCATCTTCCAAGTTGTAAAACAAGACTTGGCACCATCTTCCAGTGATGACAGAAAAAGCTTTAAGTAGATCACAGTCGCTGTCACTCAATCTATCTTCACCATGTCACATCTTTCAAAAAAATTGTTGATGTGCATGATTGGGTCTTCAGTACTGTGGCCATGGAAGGCTTATTGCTTGACTAATGCCACCAGCCCATGATCGATCTTATAGCTCCCCACATTTATTGCTTGTCCCTTTATTGGACCAAGTTTAGCTATTGTGGAAGATGCCTTGATCTTCTCCAAAATTGTCTACTCTTCTGCCATCTCTAGTTGTTCTTCTGGTTCCTTTGGTGGAGTTATTTGAGTGGCTGATGATAGAGTCAAAGGAGAAGTTGGAATTAGTCTTCCCCCTGAGTTACTGAACTCCCTTCCTAGGCATAGGAGCTCTACTTGACTAAAGCCCTATGAAGATGACTCTCTGTAGTCGTGAGCTCTTATGTGCACCATGCACTAGTACCTACAATTATTATAAATAATGTGAGAACAAGTACTAATGATTGAAGAAAATGATATTTAAAATTTAGCTTGAAAAGATAAAAAGAAAAATAAAATAAAAAAAGTGGCCTAGAGTGGACAAATACAACACTCCTAGTTCTGAGTTTTCTATTTCCCCGACAACGATGCCAAAAACTTGATAGGTCTTGTCTATACTCCCTAAAACATAAGTGTATGCTATCAGAGTAATATAAGACAATAAGGCCCAGATGTCAAGCATAGGGAAACATAAACTCAAAAACTACTACTAAATGTATTACAATCAGCTTGGTCAAAGGAAACTTTGATTGAAAGGTTTTATTAACTACAAATCCATAAATTAAATCTAGAATTAATGGTGATTAATCACAAATTAGACGGACTTCCTTAGGATTTTGGTTTCACCTCGATTAACATTGTAATCAACAATTATGACAATAATATTTATCTCTCCTAACCCTAGACTAAGAGCCTATAGCAAGAACCACCTGCTCTTGTGGTGTAATCCACTACCTAATCTAATACCAATCCCACTCTCATATCAATTGTGTTATTAGTTAGGTTCTTTGACGAAACCTTTGGGTAACCGCTTCATGTTCGTAAGCCATCTTTCTCAAAGGGTGATATAAAACATGTATTTCTATGATTTTCCAACCAATAATTTCAGTTTTCAAAGCAATTAAGGCCTAACGAACTACTTATGGTGATCAATCATTGGTAGTTCATATCAATTACATAGAAATACATCAAACAATTGAGAGAAATTGATATATTACTATATAAAAGTCAATTACAATGCATCATCGGGCTACTCCCGAGTCTTAAGGAAAAAGGGGTTTAGCCCCACATGGTTTTCATGGTCAAAAACATAGGAGAGGAGAAGAAAAATGTGGGAAACATTAATATAATTAAAGAACCCGTGAAGTAGATGGTCTAAATGATCCCTCCTCACACAGGTGCCAATTTTCTACCTTGTGGTTGCAACCGGTGGAAGTGCTTGGATCATCCAGAACGTAGTCTTCTTCTTCACTTTCTCCTCTCCTTGCTCTCGACTGTCGACCAATGCAGAAGAACATGATTCATAGTGTTGGTCGAATCCCCCCTAAGTCATAGAAGTGACTTAGGGTGAAATAATCCATCAATCGTCCGATTGAACACCATCTTTTGATCTTCCTGATCCTGACGTGTCAGTACTATCGAGAAGGTGTCAGTTCTATCGACTCCTTAATTGTTGCAGCCACTTGGAAAATTTTTGGTACTACCGACCTCGCTGTCGATAATACCATGTTGCTTCGATTAATCTTGATCAAAACACTATGATGTTGTCGGTAGTATCACATGTAGAGTCAGTACTATCGATTTTACTCAATTTCTTTCTTTTCCAAACTAAGCATGTGTCGATACCACTGATTCCAAAGTTGGTGGTATCGAGTTGTGTAGATTCTTGTAAAAATTCCTAAAATTCACAAAAATCTGAACATAAGCTATGGAAACATAATAAATCATTCAGAAACACTGAAATTACATTTATTTGATGTAAATAAGTATCACAAGATAATGAGAGTAAATCATGCACAAATTAATATGATTATGAACAAATAGTGCACAAAAATCTATATAAAATAGCCTGTGAAAATGAAAAATAGTCCATGCATCAAAAGTACAAAAGGCTATTAAAATCAAAAGGGAGATCTATAGGTTCTTTCCCAAATCCAGAGATGATACAATTTTTTAGAGATATAAACAAGCAAAGAAAGATGCTAAGAAGCAATTTCAAGAGGCAAGGTCCAAACACTTTGATGAGATATATAAGAAGTTGGACACTAGATAAGGGGAAAAAGATATTTATGAAATGACATGTATAAGAGAAAGGAAAGGAAGAGAGTTGAGTCAAGTAAAATGCATGAAGAATGAAGATGGAAGACTGTTGGTGAAGGATGATGATATAAAGAACAAATGGAAAAACTACTTTCATATGATTTTCAATGGAGACACTATGAACATTGTAAGATACTCAGGTGACATGAATGTAAGAATATCACTTACACATGATGAGTTTTCACTTTCTAAGGTCAATAATGCTTTGATAACAATGAAAATGAAAAAGGCATGTGGTCCAAATTGTATTCTCATTTATGTATGGAAGAGTATGGGGGATCAAGGAGTTGTGTGGTTAACAAATTTCATTAACAAGATTATGAAGACAAAGAAGATGCCAGATGAATGGAGAAATAGTAGTATTGTATCAATATACATGAAAAGGAGATGTTTAGTGTAGCACAAACTATAGAGGATCAAGTTGATGAGTCACACTATGAAGCTTTGGGAGAGGATTATTAAGCAAAGGCTAAGATTGATTACACGAATATCAGACAACCAGTTTGGTTTTAAGCCGGGAAGACCAACAACTGATGCTATTTTTCTGATAAGGAGGCTTATGGAGAAGTATAGAGAAAATAAAAGAGATCTTCATATGGTTTTTATTGATGTGGGAAAGGCTTATGATTGAGTACCCATGGAAATGTTATGGAAGGTTTTGCATAAAAAGGATGTGCGTATCCAATACATTAACCTAATCAAAGACATGTATGATGGCTCAACTACAAGTGTTAAGACTCCTA
Organism: Alisma plantago-aquatica; assembly: GCA_963693085.1. NCBI lineage: Eukaryota > Viridiplantae > Streptophyta > Magnoliopsida > Alismatales > Alismataceae > Alisma > Alisma plantago-aquatica. Next base: position 1,178,634,642 of record OY856412.1, on the reverse strand, counting down.
GAGGAGAGACACAAACTTTTCCTATCACTGTTGGGGTACATCAATGATCTACACTCAGCCCATATATATTTATTCTTGTTATGGATAACTTGACAAAGTATGTTCAAGATAATATACCTTGGCACATGTTAGTTGTTGATGATATTGTGTTTATTGATGAAAGAAAAGATATATTGAATGATAAAGTTGAACTTTGGAGATATACACTGGAATCCAATAAATTTATGATCATTAGAAGAAAAACTGAATATATGCATTGTAATTTTAGTCAATCTAGACTTGTTAATGGTGGGGTGAAGTTGGATGGAATGGATGTACCAATATGTGATAGGTTTTGCTACTTGAGCTCTATTATTGATAAGGAGGGTGAGGTTCAAGATGATGGTTGTCACATGATCACAGTAGGATGGTTGAACTGGAGGATTGCAACTGGAGTTGTATGTGACCATAAGATCCCTATCAGATTAAAAAGCAAATTCTACTGAACAAGTATTCAACCAGCCATACTATATGGGAATGAATGTCAGGCAGTGAAGAAATAAGGTCTCAAAAAGATGAATGTGGCTAAAATGTGTATGCTGAGATGGATGTGTAGGAAGATGAGAAAATTTCATTTGAGGAATGACTATATTAGAAACAAAGTCGGGGTGGTGAGTATCAAGGACAAATTGTGTGAAGGCCGTCTACAACTATATGGTCATGTGCAACACAGGCCGACAAGTGCACCTATTCGAAGTAAGATTATTGCGTCAAGCACAACTAAAACAAGCATATGCAAACCTAAATTAACATGGGAAGAGCTTATTAGAGAGATTTTGAATCTTTACATCTTGATCAGAGTATGACCCATAACTGAGCTAATTGGAAAAAGAAGGATCCATGTAGCCAACCCAAACATGGTTGGGATTGAGGCTTAGTTGTTGTTGTTGATGATGATGATGATGAGAAAAATGTGTTTACAATTCAAATTTGATTGACTAGGAATGATATGGACTTCCTTATTAGTTTTTGGTCAAAATTTGGGTTTGTCTGGACTTTGTTTGACCCCCTGATTAATTAGCCAAATTCCCATATGGTTCTACAATTAGATTTAATAGTAAAATTGTTTAATACATATTAATTGCATCGATTTCCTAAAGTCTCAATTATTTTAGCCTATCACATTTTATTTTCTTTCTTTTCCTTTTTTCATGCGCATCGACATCCGTCCTTTGATCTAGTGGTTGTTGTGTTTTCCCTTACCTCATGTTTTCTTCACATGACTGTGTATCGTTGTATGGCTTCCATTTCATGCACCCTCTGTCTGTCATCTTTGCACTTCACACTGAGTTATCTTCGCTTGCAATTTCCTCTCATCGACCCAAATCTAATGAGACCTTACCCACCCTCTTTTGTCTTCCATATGAGAAACATCCCTTTAAGGCTTGAACACCCTCTTTGCCAAAATGTACTTCCACCACTACAACCTTCCCCACTGCTATATTATGAAACCCTAAGCATTGACAACCCCCTAGAGTCCATCCTCCTTTGCTAATTGAATCCCCACTAGCCTCAAACTCTTGGACCCACTAGAGTTTCATCTCCTGCAAAGGCGGTCTGGTTCACACCTCTTCGACCACTCCAGCCAAATTGTAATGGCAGTGAGCATCCTGGACCTCTTTTCTTTATTTTTGCAAAACTAGTTTGCACTAGTTTTCCTTGAATCTCCATACCCTATAGTCGGGTGTTGAGGTCCTTGCCGGCAACTCACCTCCATGGCCTCTTAGTCGAACAAAGACCATGGAAATTTTTCTAGAGTTCCCCTTCATTCCTATATGGTTTTCCCGACTTTACTAGAAGCTAATTCTTAGGTCAGTAAAGCTTTTGATCTCCTGAATTCTTTCCCTTATTTTTTGCAGTTTTGTTGACAAACTCTAGGACACAGAGGTCCTTACTTCTATGATTGTTCTTTCAGCATTTCTAGACTCTCATGGACCATCTCTGTGCATTTTGCTCACCCCATTATGCCCACAAGTGCTTTGTCATTGTGGCTGGAGTCAGTTCTTGCGACAACGAGCCAGCGGGTGCTCCTTGACGCCCTAAGCCTGAGCATTGGCTCGATGGCTTAGGCGTAGCATAGGGAAGTCACAAAGAGCCTCAATTCATTGGGAATGATGGGTGTCCACTCACCAGATCCGAGGTTAGAACCCCAGCTTTGTTGCTCTCGCCATGGCTCAAAAGGGGAAGAAACTATGTTAGAAAGTGACCTTGGTGTCCCCACAACTTTATTCGAGTTATTTAATGTGCAAGGGAATTTATGGGTTTTTGAATGCCGCCATTAGTTCATTTTTTTATGAAGCATGATGCCAACATGTCAGTGTGTCATTGGACTATGAGAGCATGGGTTCGGGTCCAATATCCCCTAAGTCAGATAATAATCCCTACATCGCATTTTCTTGATTTGTGATTGGCAAGTTTTTTTTTGAAAATCACAATAATTTGTAAGATACTCAGAAAATTATGAGAAAATATTTGTTGGAATGGGTTTTTCATGAGAAACTCGGATTTCTAGGTTTCAGTGTCATTTTCTCTTCTAACAAACCATAGATTGCTAATAAGATAGTATTAGGGATTAATGTGATGAATAAAACACAAATGAATATATCATATGTTATGAACAAGATGTTTAGGGTTCAATGAACCACATGAACGTGACCAGGGTTTTTTCAACCTAAGAAGAGAAAATGGGTCTTCCCTAAGTGATAAGTAAGTGGTTCATGCCCATGAGTATTTATGTCTATCAAACTTAGTACATTTACATGCTTCTTAAATAAGACATGCATGTCCAATGTTATATGTTAAGATATGTAAACAAGATTTTTGTGACGCCCCACATCACACAAGAGAGATTACTCAAAACCAAATGCGGTATTAAAAAAATGCAGATTACTAGAAAACATAGGAAATTAAAACTGATTTTCTCAAAGCACCAATGCCAAAAGCTTATCACGTATAAGTCCTCAACAGGACACATGTATTACATAACACATATATCATGGTATTTACATCAGTATGCATCATCATTCTTGTCATCAACCTATAACATGAAATACATGTTCCACATATAAGTACATATGCATGTGCCATATCTATACACGTGCCATATCTATACATCAAACGACACACAAGCCAAAAACCACATATTGATAACATGTCTACAAAACACACCAAAAACCTCCCCAAGGACTTGAGTGTACATGGATGACTGTAGGACTCTAAACCAAAAGACTAGAAGCACATCCAACCTTATCAGCTACTGCTCTTGCTATTGCTCCTTCTCAGCTGCATGATCTCTACCTCTTCATGCACAACCACCTAAAAGATGTGGAAACCCATTGGATGATACCAAATGTCCCAGCGAGAGATATAACTCTCTGCCAACGTCTATTAAAGAACATATAACTAAGAAGGAGGATAAAATAATAAGAAGGTAGAACTGATTTAACTAAAGGATATGTATCTAGACGAAGGAGTAGATAAGAAAAACTAGGAAATTATCATTGAGCAATGGAACAATTAATATTCGAAAAAGGAATATGAAGAACATGTATGACATTTGATTTCTATTACCATCATATAATTCAAGAAATCAATACAAAGACAAGGGAAAGGGTATCATCCAATGTTATTCATATTTGACCCTAAGCAGGATACAATACATGGGTGTGTTAAATTATTTATTATTTCCCTAAGGATTTGGTTTGTGCCACCCAAATCCAACTAAACACTGCTAAGTCAAAATGGGTACCATACAAGGACAATGGAAGTGCTGGAATCTAAGACCTCCCCACACCTCTTGGTCACCACTAGAGAAAACATCGTAGAGACATATTAGTCAACTGTAAATAATGACATATAGTTAAGCGTGGGAATTGGCTCATGCATGGCCGTCCACATATATAATCACACCTATCCCACCTTCAAATAGGTAACAATACTAGAAGAATAGGCTCATTCAAGGTTGTTCAAAAAAGAAGGATTAGATCTCTCATTGCCATCGATATCACAAGGAGATCAACTCACACATAGCTATGTCAAACAACCTATAATTGTGTATGCAAGGAGTGACTTGCGCCCCCACATATTAAAAAATAATACTCTGAGTTATACTCGTTTCACCAATCCATCAATTAAAGCTAACAGTGAAAAGGAGCTATGACACATGGCACCTACATGATTAGAATTCCACATGATTAGTTAGCTAATTGGGTGACTTTTAGCATCAATCATGTTACAACATATAAAATATAAAAAACTATACAAGAATAAGGGTATATTACAACTTCAAAAGATATAAAATATATAAGGTGTGAACTTGTCACACTATCACCACATGCTACTTGAAACACTACCATTCTCAAGGCCATCATCAATGTCACATCACTATGGGACATAAATCTCTCAATCACATCACTAGAGATCACCAACTCACAATAGGCACCAAGCCATCACTAGGTCATAGGACTCATCACATATGCATGATCTCATCATGTCTAACCAAGTCTTATAGCCACACCCCATATCACATAATAATCACAACAACATACATAATCCACGTCATTCATTTTCACATCACCTGCAAGGTTAGGGATTTATATACAGGATGAGAAAATAGCATAACACCATAAACATTCCATGAGAGGGAAGCAAACACATCATGTTTCTCATTATTAGGGTTAGGTTTCCTCACATATATAGTCGATTAAGATTTTATAGCTACATACAATCACCAAACCCTAGATATACAACATCCCACTTTCTTGGAGCATATCTAGTTTAAGGAACACGACTAGTGTTGGTTAAGGAACCACCCAAACAACACTATATATGTCTCATCCATTACTTATATACTCGTGTCAATTATATGTTCAAGTACATGTCTCAACCACCCATCATACAAGTGTTGCAACCACCAACCATACATGTGTTGCGACCACTCACCATACATGGGTTGCGACCACCCACTCCTCAAGAGGTCACCACCAACACCCATGGTGTCTCGACCGTGACCCACCCCCATTATGTCTTGATTGTGGCACACCAAAGGGAAGACTTGTCTCCTTCAACTCAGAACTACAGTTTCGACCACCCATGGAAGAACATGTCACAACCTCAAGAAAACAAGGACCTGTCTTGACCTCAAACCAAGAGCATCTCAACTAAAACTAGACCTAGGTCACAACCAACCTGAAGTTGGGTGTCTTGACCATTACTAGGTGTGATGTCTTGACTGTGACAAGGTTACATGTCTCAATCCAAAACCAAACATGTCAAGGTGACTCGACCCAAGGTAAAACAAGGTGTAGACACCACAAATGATCAACCTACCACCAAGGCAAAGGACCATCGTCAAACAAGAATACAAGATGACCAAAATAGAAGATTAAAACCAAGGAAAACCATCCTTAACATGGAGGAGAAACCTCATGCAAATTGGTCACCAAAAACCCTAAAACCTGCATCATGAAATTACCATGAAAGAGCCTTATGTAAGAGAGAGAAAACCACATTTAATATCTCCAAAATATAAACCCACCTCCACAGAACATCAAGACACATGACAATCATGCATGCGAGAAAAACCAAGGTCAAAAAGGTAGGAAAAAATCACCATCATCACCAAAATTGGGTACACAAAATTAGGGTCGGATTCCAAGCACACCAAGCATGGTAACTATCACTAATCAAGGTCTAGAGAATGGTAGCATCTTCTAGCACATAAGGGGCAGGTTGAGAGAGAGAAAATAGGAACATGCAAGTATGAAATGTTAAATTAAAGAGAAGGTTAAGGGTTATATCACCTAACTTAAGGAAGATCACTCCAAGGATTACAAGGTCCAAGAACAAGATCCCAATGGAGGATGAAGCTCCACCAAAAGATCCACTCTCGGCTACAAAAGCATCTCAAGAAGGAGAAGATATTATGGTCAAAATTGTCTCAAGGAAAGGGCATGAAAGAACCTAGGAAGAACCAAAGAAAGAAGGGAGAAAACAGAGGAGAAACTTCCTCTCACTTGGGTGCCACCTTGTCAAAACATGGCCTATGACCCTTGTGATGAGGAGCTCTCTCTCTCTCTCTCTCTGAAGAGAGGCCACCATGTCAAAACATAGTTTAAGGCAAAAGTAGGAGAAGAAGATGAAGTAGGGGATCCAAAGAAAATGTTACAAAAGAAAGACATATATTTACCAAGGTTGAAGATGAGCAAAGATTACCACAAGCACCACATGCAAGGGAAGTTCGGCCACCAAGAGTTCCACAGTAAGTTCTTCTTGCTCCACCAAGATTCAAGGACGACCAAGAAAGAAGGGAGAAAGAAGATGGCCGAAAAGAGTTGCATGCATGAAGAGAAAAGGGTTTATAAAGAAAAGGAGGAGGGAATTAAGGTGAAGATGAGGTGTCAACAAGATGGGGCTCCTAAGGGACACTTGTCCACCCAAGAAACACACATGCAACCACTTAAACCACACATGGATGAGATGGTGATATAACCTATGTTGGTTCTCGACCTACTTGGGTCACCCCCAACATGGTCACGGCTACGACCCATCAAGAACACCATCCACTGGTCCCAACAAGGCACCAAACATCAACTAGTCGAGACAAAATATCACCACTCACACACACCCTAGGTCGAGACATCCTACCCAAACACAACTTGTCTTGACCCAAGACCAACTTGGTCATGACCAACACACCTAAAGAAGGTGTCTCAACCACGAGACCCACAAAACATGCCCTAGGTCATGACCTAGGACGAGACAGTCTACAAGGTACACATAGGCCGAGACACACCAACCCTAGAAAACCGTAATCACCACTAAGGGTGCCACCACTCATCCAAGGCACAAACAAGGTGCCCAACTCTTTCTATCTCATCTATATGGTGTTAATAAAGAGAAGGAACACTCTAGGAGAGACATATTGCAATATCACCCTTACAAATGGGTAAATTGCAATTTAGCCCAAAATAAGCAAATAAAGCACAAACATCAACCAAACAAGCTCAAACCAGAGACTTAAGCTCTCCAAAAGATCTAAAAGAATCCCAAAGGACTAGAGAAAGGTTCTAAGAACATCATCAAGACAATGGAAGCAGGATTAACCCAAAACATAGGTCAGGGGATGATAACCTCCCATTTTGTGATGTTATCCTAGTAATTTTCCTTAGTTTTCTCAGATAAATTAGATAGAATCCTTAACTTTCCTCCTTTATTGCAAATATACAATTGATTAATTTTTCTCCGTTTTATTCTTATAGAAAAATACAAAAAAAACACAAAAGTTCCAAATGATCAGAGACCGTTTGGAGACCAAACGGTCCCAAGACCATTTGGAGACTACCCGGTCCCGAGACCGCATGGAGTCACACGGTCCCCAGACCGCTTGAAGTCACACGGTCCTGAGACCACATAAAACCAAATGGTCTTGAGACCGCATGGAGTCACACGGTCCCCAGACCGCATGAAGTCACACGGTCCCGAGACCGCATAAAACCAAACAATCCTGAGACCATGCAAAGCCAAACGGTCCCGAGACTGCATGAAGTTACACGGTCCCAAGACCAAATAAAGGCATACGGTTTCAAGACTGCAAAGACTCAAATAGTTTCCATACTGAGAGAGTCCAAACGGTCTCAGAACCCAAACGGTTTCCAAGACCGTTTGGGCCTAAAATTGCCCAAACCATTTGGAGTTCACTTAAAGCCTATAAATAAGACCCAAAGGGTCCTCACAAGATATCAAGTTTCAGACATCCAAAGGCTGCCTCGACTGCTCTAGAGTTGTTCCATCCTTCATCCACCACCCCGAGGCTGCCAGTCTGAGATCCACACTCCATCCAGAAGTTGTTTTCTCTCTCATCGCCAAAGAAGGTGGGAAGAGGAAGATTCATCATCAAGCAACCTGCGAAGTGTGAAGATCACCGCTCTCTCTCTCCAAGGGGTTGACCTTACTCCCTCCTTCATGGAGATGACGTTCTCTCTCTCTATTCTCGCCTCCTCCTTTGTCCTTGTCATGAGCGAGTAGTCTTATACACTAGGGTGCGGGGAGTAGCCCCGCTACCCATGTTTTCATTTCATGCAATGTAATCCATAGTTTGTAATAGAGATATACTTTCTTTTCAGTTCAACATCAACCGTTTAAAGAATGCTTGTTGCTTGATCACCAACGTGTGTTACCTTTTATCTTTTAGTATGAATTGTCTACGTTTGTACTATCAGATTCAAATCTCAATTGAATGTTGGTTCTTGTTGCATGTATCCACCATGCATCTGTTTCGATATCTAGGAGTATTTTTCAAGAAGTGGAGTAAACTCACTTCCATTGTTGTACTTTCATACTATGAAATGGAATCAGTTGACGTATGGAAGTACAACCTTGATAAGTCGAGGAACACACTTTGCGAAGGGAATGATGTAAAGTAAGTGACCATTTGTTCGGGGATGGCTAGCATTGCAACATTCCCAAACTTCTCGTAGTTAGTTCTCTGAAAGGAAACTAAATCTACAAAGATACTAACTATTTAGACTCATATTGCATGCTATGTTTTTATGTTGCATGTTTTTTATCCATGTGTAGTGGTGGTGAAAGCCGATCACATCCTAGTGGTTTCTTATCAGAATTTACAACCTTAAATTTAATTTCTTGCTTTGTTTTTCTTGCACTTAGTTTAAAACAACCAAACCAACTTTTTGATCTAGGTACTAACTGTTAAGAGGTTAAGTGAAATTCTAACATTTTGCATCTTGTTGCTCCCAACAAGACCGTTGCCCTATGGATTCGACCCTAAACTATACTACGATAAGACTTACACATATCCTAGCATACGTGGGTGGAGTTATCAATCTAGTAGAAGCAAGGCTAAAACCTAAAGACTTACTATCTTTAGGATTTTTAGTGGTGCACGCAATTCCACGCGAGTGGAAGCTCCATCAGGTGCCTTACAAGCCATAAACACCAAACAAGGATTTTGCACCCAAAATCCTAAGAAAAAAGAGATATATACTTCTGTAACATACCGAATTCTAGAATTTTGTCTTTTGACCCTCTTTCCCATCTTCTCCTTTCATTTCTATCCTTCTTGGCCTTTTTGTTCAATTTATAGAGAATATAATGGTTTAGTGAACATTTATTCACTAATTGTACCAATGGAAGGGTTTATGCACAAATACCTTGGTGAAAACTTAATTACCATAATTTAGTGTTCTAAACCTTAATTTAACTTTTCGATATGATTTGAAAACATAAAAGGAGCCTATGTTTCAAATTTGGTTAGATTTGGATGTTGTTTGTGCAAGTTATACAATTTTAGGTACATTCTAGACTTTTATGTAATTTACCCAATTGGGAGGTTTTCTTTGCAAATTATCAACTTAATTTTAATCCTTAGATATTACCTTACCATTAACGAGATTTTAAACCATTTGAGAACCTAGTTTCACCTTGGTTTGATGGTATTTCTTTCCAAGGGCATTATAGGGATTACCCTCTTTATAACAATGCTTATCCTTAAAAGCTATCAACCAATGAGGTTATTTCTTTTTTGAAAAACGGTGGGGATGGCCTAGAATGATCTATGGGCTCTTAGGACCGACTTTTGATATGCATGAAGCTTCTTGAGCTGTCCTCTTGCATGGCCATCAAGCCCTAGGCCAAAGACACATGGCAAGTCCCTTAAGACACCTCATGCTTCACCTCTTTCTATATATAGCCATGTATACCCCTTCCCAACTCACAATTCGAAAACTCTTGCTCTTGTTTTCTTTCCTTTAGGTTAGATAATAGTTCCTTCTGTATTTGGCCACGAATTTTCTATCCCAAAGTAATAGAGGGAGCCTACCTTGGTGAAGAAGCTCCTAGGGTTTCCAAATTGCTCTATTAGGGTTTCTAAAGCTCCTCCTTGGTGAATTTGACCAAAACTAGTAAGTTGCCTCCCTTCCTTCCCTATTTTCATATTTTTAGTCTTCCTTATACCCTATTACAGGTCGTAACCATGGAATTCTATGGTGAAACCCCACCTAGAAACCTAAAACACCTCATCTCTATGCTCTTTTGCTAGGGTTTATCACCTCTAAGTTGAGAAGGTGATCTTTGTCCAAGAAAGGAGCTAGGATTGGAGCAACCAGACCTTATAATCTCGGGATCATTTCTGTTTGGACCTTTTTATATTCCTAGAGGCAAGTTTTGTTAACCTCCTTCTCATATATTGCTTAAGTACATGCTTAAAACCCATGCTTCTATGTTGATAATCGATGATTTCCATCTCTTTTTACCATGTTCTTCTAAGGTTTTGGTTTCTTGCTATTTTATCTTCTATAGAACCTCTAGTTTGGTTATCTAATAAACATCAAACCTGATATTGGGTCAAATGGTGTTTTCTCCCTCCCCCTCTCTCTTTAATTATCTTGATCGGTTTGATGATGTGGCAATTTCCTATTGGTCATATTGAAAAATTCATATCTTCTAAACCGCTTATCCAAATTTGAAAAATAAATATGTTTTGGAATTGAAAAATTAATATATATATAATAAAAATATTTTCAAGGTCTGATTTGATTATTTCATGAAGGGTGATTTTGTAAAACGAATTCAATGCATAAAATCCAAAAAAAATACACTCTAATCATCGTAACTCCAAAATATTCAAAATTATATGTTTTCTTAATCAGAAGAACCTAACTAAGTCTATGGTGATGTTTTGATAGTCTAAATCGAGGTTTTGCTATAAAAAGTAAAAATATGTATTTTCTCCACCTTAATGCATATATATCATTCTAATACATGTATACGAATTGAAAATTGGAAAAATTGATCATGGACTCAATCAAGTGATAAAACTGGGTAATATGAATCATAATGAAAGGTATGTGCTATGTATGTGCAATCCCTATTTATGTATGTGCTATGTATGTGCAATTCCTATTTATGTATGTGCATTCCTTACACCCTATGTTGGGATTTTGTAGCCAAACCCTATATTTCCCTAATGAGGCTTAAATGAACCTTAAATCTTCTATTATTGAATCCTAATGTTGTTCATGTCTCAAATCAGATTATAATTTCTTCTTGTTGGGTCTTATACCCCACGGCCATGCTTATTGAATATTATGACTACTCTTTCCATGACTACTTTTCTAGCATGTGGATTTATGTTCTATTTCATTTAAAGTAGTGGTTCTTATGTACAACCACCCACATAGGGCATGTATTTAATCACCTTGGGGAATGTTTTTATTCTCCCCTATGTAATTGTGTAGGTGACTGGGAATGTCTTATTCTTCCCTCAACTAAGGTTAGAGGTCTGGTAGGTGCCTCAACCCTACTTAGTTAGGTAGGCATAATTATCTTACATGCAAATCCTTTTTGATATAATTGTTAATGGCAAGCTTCTTTGATATATAGCCTCATACTCTTGTTATCTTCATTTTATGATGAACCCTAGCCTGTTCTTATTTGATTTACTTATCTTGATATCCTAGATTAGTTTTGTGACACATATTTTTCTATCCTTTCCCTTTTTGCTGGGTGCCTTCCCAACCACCCAGGTGTTGAGCAAGGTGATGGATAAGACAAGGAATATCTTAGCTTTTGGCTTGGACTCAGTTGATGGAGATGTTGCGTGGAGACAAGATTGTAGTAGTCTAGACTTCCCTCTATCTAGATCCTGATTGTGTATCTTGATGTAAACCCTAATGGGAGAAGTTGATGTATTTTTGTAAACATTTTATGAAATTGAATATAGTCAGTTGTTTTTTTTTTATTCTGCTACTTTCTAATTGTCTTTTGTATACCAATGTTTAATAAAATTGGAAAATTTATGCCCATTCCATCATACCTATGAGAGTGTTTGGAATGGATGTCAATTCTTCAAATTTTTAGTAAAGGGGTGATTTCACTCTTTTACAACATGGTATCAGAGCCCATGGTAGTCGGAATCTGACTATTTTAGTTTTGTCTCCCTAATTAGAATCCATGACTTACATAGTTCCTTTAGGTGACATGGTTGCCCTACAGTTGATCTATAAATGATGAAAGGTTCATTTAGGACCCTATAGTTCCACATTAGTATCATGATGAATAAAACCCTAAAATACTGATAACTAAAATATGCATAACTTAATGTTGTTTAGGTTTGGCTTTAGGCAACTATTAGGGCATGAAGTTGAAGGAAAGGTGTCTAGAAAGGATCAGGTTCTGGGGGCTGGAAATATTTTCCTCTACGCCACTTGCTTGGTTTATGAGGACTCCCAAATCCATATGATATTGTCCTGGCCTAAGATGAAATGGATTGTCTAAAATAGTTTGCTTTTAGGCAATAGTGACCTTAGACATCTATGTTGTATATCTTTGGGAACCCTACGTTTTAGGTGTATGATGACTTGTTTGAGGATGGATACCAAGATAGTCTCCTTATATCCCTTGGGGCCACATGCTTGGATAGTTTAACCCTAGAAACTAGACTTTGAAGTTTGGTGTTTAGTAAGCAATTAGAGTGCACAGTGAAGCATGATGTATCTTGTATATGGTTTAGTTAGACTCATCCTTTAACCCTAGTGTATTTTGGCTTGATAGGTCAAACTCTTTAAGGGGTGGAGTATAGTTAGTTTGATTATGTAGGGTGGTTATATTTCAAATACGAAATCCTCTTTAGGGGGATGGAGCCCTATGACATCTTGAAATCTATCTACACTATATTTAGAAACCCTAACTCCCTAATTCAGAAATTAGTGTGCTTGAATCCTTAGTTTTGACCAAACAAGTTATAGTTATATCCTAACGTGCTTGTTTATATATTAATGAACATATAATGACCATGTAAGGAATAATTTATATGTTCAAACCCTAATGAATATCTAATGCACATAATATGTGTAACTCACATATTAATTCTAATGGATATGCATGGTGTTGCCCATGTCATAAACCAATAAACCCTAATGAAATGACAAGTAAGATAAATGATATATATATATATATATATATATATATATATATATATACTATGTTTCATGGATGATAATGAAATATAACTCCTTTGTAATAAAGTGATTATGACACAATGTAATTAAAATAATCATGATAATGTGATATCATAGTGAATATAATGTTAATGAGCCAAAAATGTAAATAATGTTAAATCTCCTAAAAAGAATATCTAAATAATGGAACCTAGGTGATCCTTGAGAACCTAACCTATGTCGAGATGCTTGTGGAGTATATGTCGATGAGTTGTTTGATGGAAGTTAAGGTTGGAGAAATAACCTAAAGTTTTGCGATGAGATGTTGCACACTCACCCTTCCCTTCTTACTTGTGATTTCGGTGACGAAATCCTCTTTAATGGGTGGAGTGTTGTAACATACCGAATTCTAGAGTTTTGTCTTTTGACCCTATTTCCCATATTTTCCTCTCATTTCTATCCTTCTTGGACTTTTTGTTCAATTTGTAGAGAATATAATGGTTTAGTGAATATTTATTCACTAATTGTACCAATGGAAGGGTTTATGAACAAATACCTCGGTGAAAGCTTAATTACCATAATTAAGTGTTATAAACCTTAATTTAACTTTTTTATATGATTTGAAAACATAAAATGAGCCTATGTTTCAAATTCGGTTTGATTTGGATGTTGTTTGTGCAAGTTATACAATTTTAGGTACATTCTGGACTTTTATGCAATTTACCCAATTAGGAGGTTTTCTTTGCAAATTATCAACTGAATTTTAATTCTTTGATATTCCCTTACCATTAACGAGATTTTAAACCATTGGAGAACCTAGTTTCACCTGGGTTTGATGGTATTTCTTTCCAAGGGCATTATAGGGATTACCCTCTTTATAAAGATCGATGCTTATCCTTAAACGCTATCACCCAATGAGGTTATTTATTTCTTGAAAAATGGTGGGGATGGCCTAGAATGATCTATGTTCTCTTAGGACCGACTTTTGATATGCATGAAGCCTCTATGAGCTGTCCTCTTGCATGTCCATCAAGCCTTAGGCTAAAGACACATGGAAAGTCCCTTAAGACACCTCATGCTTCACCTCTTTCTATATATAGCCATGTATACCCCTTCCCAACTCACAATTCGAAAAATCTTGCTCTCCTTTTCTTTCCTCTAGGTTAGATAATAGTTCCTTCTGTATTTGTCCATGAGTTTTCTATCCCAAGGTAATAGAGGGATCCTACCTTGGTGAAGAAGGCTCCTAGGGTTTCCAAATTGCTCTATTATGGTTTCTAAAGCTCATCCTTGGTGAATTCGATGAAAATTAGTAATTTGCCTCCCTTCCTTCACTATTTTCATACTTTTAGTCTTCCTTACACCCTATTACAGGTCTTAACCATGGAATTCCATGGTGAAACCCCAACTAGAACCCTAAAACACCTGGTCATCTCCATACTCTTTTGCTAGGGTTTATCACCTCTAAGTTGAGAAGGTGATCTTTGTCCAAGAAAGGAGCTAGGCTTGGAGCAACCAGACCTTATAATCTCGGGATCATTTCTGTTTGGACCTTCTTATATTCCTATAGGCAAGTTTTGTTAACCCCCTTCTCATATATTTCTTAAGCACATGCTTAAAACCCATGCTTCTATGTTGATAATCGATGATTTCAATCTCTTTTTACCATGTTCTTCTAAGGTTTTGGTTTCTTGCTATTTTATCTTCTCTAGAATCTCTAGTTTGGTTATCTAAGAAACTTCAAATCTGATCTTGGGTCAAATGGTGTTTTCTCCCTCTCCCTCTCTCTTTAATTATCTTGATCAGTTTGATGATGTGGCAATTTCCTATTGGTCAATATTGAAAAATTCATATCTTCTAAACTGCTTATCGAAATTTGACAAATAAATATGTTTTGGAATTGGAAAATTAATATATATATAATAAAAATATTTTCAAGGTCTGATTTGATGATTTTATGAAGGGTAATGTTTGTAAAACGAATTTAATGCATAAAATCAAAAAAAAATACACTCTAATCATCGTAACCCCAAAATATGCAAAATTATATATTTTCTTAATCAAAAGAACCTAAATAAGTCTATGGTGATGTTTTCATAGTCTAAATCGAGTTTTTTCTATAAAAAGTAAAAATATGAGTTTTCTCTACCTTAATGCATATATATCATTCTAATACATGTATACGAATTGAAAAGAGGGAAAATTGATCATGGACTCAATCAAGTGATGAAAGTGGGTAATATGAATCATAATGAAAGGTATGTTCTATGTATGTGCAATCCCTATTTATGTATGTGCTATGTATGGGAAATTCCTATTTATGTATGTGCATTCCTTACACCCTATGTTGGGATAATTGCAGCCAAACCCTATATTTCCCTAATGAGGCTTAAATGAACCTTAAATCTTCTATTATTGAATCCTAATGTTGTTCATGCCTCAAATTAGATTATAATTTCTTCTAGTTGGGTCTTATACCCCACTGCCATGCTTATTGAATATTATGACTACTCTTGCCATGACTACTTTTCTAGCATGTGGATTTATGTTCTATTTAATTTAAAGTAGCGGTACTTATGTACAACAACCCACAGAGGGCATGTATTTTATCACCCTGGGGAATGTTTTTATTCTCCTCTATATAATTGTGTAGGTGACTGGGAATGTCTTATTCTCCCCTCAACTAAGGTTAGAGGTCCGGTAGGTGCCTCAACCCTACTTAGTTAGGTAGGCATAATTATCTTACATGCAAATCCTTTTTGATATAATTGTTAATGGCAAGCTTCTTTGATATATAGCCTCATACTCTTGTTATCTTCATCTTATGATGAACCCTAGCCTATTCTTATTTGCTTTACTTATCTTGATATCCTAGATTAGTTTTGTGACACATACTTTTCTTTCCTTTCCCTTTTTGCTGGGTGCCTTTCCAACCACCCATGTGTTGAGCATAGTGATGGATAAGACAAGGAAGATCTTAGCTTTTGTCTTGGACTCAGTTGATGGAGATGTTGCTTGGAGACAAGATTGTAGTAGTCTAGACTTCCCTCTATCTAGATCCTGATTGTGTATCTTGATGTAAACCCTAATGGGAGAAGTTGATGTATTTTTGTAAACCTTTTATGAAATTGAATATAGTCAGTTGTTTTTTTTTATCCCGCTGCTTTCTAATGGTCTTTTGTATACCAATGTTTAATAAAATTGGAAAATTTATGCCCATTCAATCATATCTCTGAGAGTGTTTGGAATGGATGTCAATTCTTCAAATTTTTAGTAAAGGGGTGATTTCACTCTCTTACAACTTCTTTCGTATCTCTTCCTCAAGCTCCCATGGCTTCCTCAATGCCATGGTGATGCCATAAAACCTTCACCAACACTGTGTCTTTCTTCTTCAACTTATTTACTCTTCTTTAATATATAGCCTCATACTCTTGTTATCTTCATCTTATGATGAACCCTAGCCTATTCTTATTTGCTTTACTTATCTTGATATCCTAGATTAGTTTTGTGACACATACTTTTCTTTCCTTTCCCTTTTTGCTGGGTGCCTTTCCAACCACCCATGTGTTGAGCAAGGTGATGGATAAGACAAGGAAGATCTTAGCTTTTGTCTTAGACTCAGTTGATGGAGATGTTGCTTGGAGACAAGATTGTAGTAGTCTAGACTTCCCTCTATCTAGATCCTGATTGTGTATCTTGATGTAAACCCTAATGGGAGAAGTTGATGTATTTTTGTAAACCTTTTATGAAATTGAATATAGTCAGTTGTTTTTTTTTATCCCGCTGCTTTCTAATGGTCTTTTGTATACCAATGTTTAATAAAATTGGAAAATTTATGCCCATTCCATCATATCTCTGAGAGTGTTTGGAATGGATGCCAATTCTTCAAATTTTTAGTAAAGGGGTGATTTCACTCTCTTACAACTTCTTTCGTATCTCTTCCTCAAGCTCCCATGGCTTCCTCAATGCCATGGTGATGCCATAAAACCTTCACCAACACTATGTCTTTCTTCTTCAACTTCTTTACTCTTCTATCAAGAATTGTGCCTTTTCTGTAGATGATGACGAAGAAGACTCCCTACTCAACGCATCTACTACAACATTAGCCTTTCTTGGATGGCAATCAGTCAAGCAATACTAATCTTTGGTTTGCTCCATCCATCGTCTCTTCCTCATGTTCAACTCCTATAAAAAGGTATACTTTAAGCTCTTATGATCTGTGAAGATCTAACACTTCTTGCCATAAAGGTAGTGTCTCTAGGTTTTCAAAGCATGAACCAATGCAACTAACTCTAAATCATGAGTTGGGTAGTTCTCCCCATGCTTCTTCAACTATCTCAACACAAAAGATATCACATTCTTGTCCTACATCCTCACACAACCCAAACCATTCTTTGATGCATCATGAAAAACTATGTATCTTTTCCCCTGCTCAGGTAAAACTAGCACTGGTGCACTCATCAAATTCTCCTTCAACAACTGAAAGGAACAGTGACACTTGTCATCCCAGACAAAAGGCACATCCTTCCTTATTAGCTTCATTAGGGGTAGTGCCACTGAGCTGAAGCTATTTATGAACCTCCTACAGTAGCCTGAAAAACCCAGAAAACTGTGTACTACCGTCAGCGTCTTTGGTTGTTCCCACTCGAACATGTACTCAACTTTTTTGGGGTCTACAAGAACACCCTCAGTAGATATCACATGTCCTAAGAAAGATACTTCCTTCAACCAAAACTCACACTTGTTGAACTTGGCATATAGCTGATGCTGCCTCAACATGACCAAAGCCTAATGAAGATGTTGTTGATATTGTTGACTGTCTCTGGAGTATATCATGATATCATTTATGAATACCACCATGAACTGATCAAGAAATGGCCGGAATACTCTATTCATCAAATCCACGAACATTTTTGGTGCACTGGTTAGTCCAAATAGCATAACCACATACTCATCGTGACCATACCTCATCCTAAAAGTTGACATAGGAATGTCATCTGCATTGATACACAACTGGTGATATCCCAATCTCAGGTCTATCTTTGAGAACACTGTGGCACTACACAACTAATAAAACATTTCATCTATCCTTGGCAAGGGATACTTGTTCTTTATTGTCACCTTGTTCAAATATTTGTAGTCTATGCATAGTCTCATAGATCTGTCCTTCTTCTTTACAAACAACACAAGAGAACCACATGGATACATGGTCAATCTAATGAAACCTTTCTCAAGAACCTCTTGCAATTGTTTCCTCAATGCTGCTATCTTAGCTGGAGCCATCATGTATGGTGTCTGTGGTATCGGTTGCATACCCGGTACTAGAGTGATATGAAAGTCAATCTCTCAAATTGGACGACACCTAGAAACTTGTCTGGAAACACATCCTCAAATTCTCTAACAATTAGTACCTCATGGATACTAGGACTCCTCACCTTGATATCTATCACATTTTCCAAAAATACCACACAACCTTGTTTCATCATCTTCTCAGACACCATCGTTGACACCAAACATGTCAGAAGAATCTTTCTATCTCCTTGGAAGACCCATGTCACACCACCATCTATGAATGCAGCCACCTTGGAACTACAGTCCAAGACCACCTGATACTTCTCCAAGGTGTCCATTCCAAAGATTATATCGAATCCATGAATCTCAAGTGATATGAGATCCACTTGAATGCTATGTCCTGAGAAAGAAAGGATATAAGAAGGAAACACCTCTTGCAACTCGTCAGAACCAACTAACATGGTTTCTACGAAAAGGCTATCCCTTCTATGACTAATAGGAAAAGAACAACTATCAATCACTTCTCGAGTGAGAAAAGGGTACATCACACCCATTTCAACCAAAATAGATATAAAGTATGAAGAAGACAAATAATAATGAAATATCTCCATATGTCTGTCACTACTCATGGGTTGACCACTCCTTTCGGCTGAGTCATGGTGTAGAATTTAGTTGTTGCCTATTGTCTCCCTCATCCATTGTTGGTCTGAGCTGATGAACCAGCCTACAATGCTTGTCCATGTCCTTTACATCTACCACTACTAAATTGTTGTCTATACGAGCCCTACTGACTCTGCCTTGGCTGTTGGGTCACCTCACCATCCTTCACAAGGCAATATAGCTTTATATGCCCAATCTGGCCATACTTTTAGCACATACTGCTCTCATACCATAGTCAAGATGACCCTATCACTGACACTGAAGTTGTGTCATGGGATCCTATTGGTGGAAGACTGTAGCCTCTTCCTTTACTAGGTGACCACTACATCCATGCATTGGACCTTTGCTGTGTTGGTGCTGTTGAGAACCTAGGCTTCTTAAAGCTTCCAGAAGACTGCCCTTGGTACTGTGTCGATCTCTGCTTAGCACTCTTCTCACGCTTCTCAACAACATACCTTTCGATCCTCCTGATAGACTCCATGAACATGGAAAACTTCTCACGATTATCCAAAGCAGCCACTGGGGTAGACAACTCAACATTCAATCCCTTCCAAAATGTTGAATCCTCTCCTCATATGTGGTGGCCATATGAGGATGGAATCTCAAAAGCTCCATGAACGTAGCCTCATACTTATTTATGGTCATAGATCCTTTCCTGATCTGCTCAAATTGAGATATCTTCTCATCAAGATAGGTATGCAGAATGTACCTATCCACAAACTCTCATCTGAACTACTCTCAATTGAAAGCAACACCTGTCCACTTCTCCTCTTCAATGGAACACCAATGGCCAACACTCCCCTTCAGAAGATTCACAACATGCTTCACCTTGTTAGCCTCGTGGATGCTAAGGATCTTGAAGGCCTTTACTAAATCCTTTAACCAAAGATTAACATCTATTGGATTCACCATACCAACATACTTCACAACCCCAACACATCTCATCCTCTCAAAGGTCTTCCTAGAACTCAGAGATTCAACACTGGAAACAAATTCCCTAGGTTGTGGTGCAGGCATTCTGTCCGCCATCTGTGTTATCATTGCCATGAACTGCTGAAACAAAGAGCGAAAGGTAGGGTTTTCCATCATGGCCGGATCAAACTACGAAGCATCAGGAGCCCAATCTTCTATCTCCTGAACCCTTAAACCACCTCTGGGTGCATCAACACTGCTCTCTACAGCATGTTCTTCATGTTCTCCAGACATCTTTTCTTCTCTTCTTCTTATTTTACATAAGCAAAAGTCACTATAAGACATTTTGGAGGATAGTAGAACAAACACAAACCCTAGTCCTAGGTCCTTGTAGAGTCAGTGAACCTAAATCTCTGATATCAACCCTAAATGTGATGCCCTGTGCCACACAAGAGAGATTACTCAAAACCAAACACATAATTAAAATAAAACATGCAGATTACCAGAAAACACAAGAAATTAAAACCGATTCTCTCAAACCACCAAGACTAAAATCTTATAACATATAAGTCATCAACACGACACATGTATTACATAACACATATATCACGGTATTTACACCACTGTGCATCATCATTCCTGTCATCAATCTATAACATGAAATACCTATTCCACATATATGTACATATACACATGCCATATCCATACATCAAAAGACACACAAGACAAAACCACATATTGATGACATGTCTATAAAACACACCAAAAACCTCCCCAACGACCCGAGTGTACAAGGACGACTCTAGGACTCTACACCAAAATACTAGCAACACATCCCACCTTATCAGCTACTACTCTTGGTGTTGCTCCTCCTCAGCTACATGATCTCTACTTCTTCATGCACAACTACCTAAAAGATGTGGAAACCCATGGGGTGATACCAAACATCCCATCGAGAGATATAACTCTCCATCAATGTCTATTAAAGAAAAAATAACTATGCAGGTGCATAATATAATAAGCAGGTTTAGTAGATTCAACTACATGAAATGTATCTAGCCGAGGGAGAAAATTAAGAAAAACTAGACAATTATCACTGAGAAGTAGAACAATTAATATTCTAAAAAGGAATATGAAGAACATGTATGACAATTTATTTCTCTTATCATCTTATAATTCAAGAAATCAATACAAAGGCAAGACAATGTGTATCATCCAAATGTTATTCATATTTGACCCTAGGAAAAATACACTACACGACAGTGTTACATCTTTTATTATTACCCTAAGGATTTGGGTCATACCACCCAAATCCAACTTACCATTGCTAAGTAGAAATCGGTGCCATACAAGGTCAATGGAAGAGTTGGAATCCACGACATCCCCACACCTCTTAGTCAGCACAAAAGAAAACACCATAGAGACATATCAGTCAACTACAAATAATGAAATATTGTCGAGCTTGAGGATTGGATCATGCATGGCCATCCACATAAATAATCACAACTATCCCACCTTGGTACAGGTAACAGTGCTATAAGAATAGGCTCATGCATGGCTGTTCTAAAAAGAAGGATTGGCTCACTCATGGCCATCCATATCACAAGGAGATCAGCTCACACATGACTATGTCACACAACCTATAATTTTGAATGAAAGGAGATACTCGACTTGCGCCCCCACATATTCAAAAATATGTGCTTTGAGTTATACTCATTTAAAAAATACTACAATTAAAGCTGACATTGGAAAGGATCTATGGCAATGGAACCTCCATGATTAGAGTTCCACTTGATTAGTTAGCCAATTGGTTGACTTTTAGGATCAATTAAGTTACAATGTATAAACCATAACAAACTCTACAAGAATAAGGGTATAGTACAACTTTAGAATATATAAAATGTATCAGGTGTGAATTTGTCACACTATCACCACATGCTACTTGAAACACTACCATTCTCAAGGACATCATCAATGTCACATCACCGTGGGACATTAATATCTCAATAACATCATTGGAGGTCACCACCTCACAATAGGAACCAAGCCATCACTAGGTCATAGCACCCATCACATCAACATGATCTCATCATGGCTCATCAAGGTTTATAGCCACACCCTCTATCACATAATAATCACCACAACATACACAAGACGTGTCATTAATTGTCACGTCTCTGGTAAGGTTAGGGATTTATATACAAGAGAGATAAAACAACATAACACCATAACCATTCCATGAGAGGGAAGCAAACACATCACAATGCTCATTATTATGGTTAGGTTTCATCACATGGACGATTAAGGTTATATAGCTACATACAATCACCAAACCCTAGATATACAACCTCCCACTTTCTTGGAGCATATCAGGGTTAAGGAACACAATTAGGGTTGATTAAGCAACTGTCACGGATCCGTTCTTACCCCAATCCCAATCCCACTGTCCAAAAGGGCAGTGTTAAAGGGATTAGAGCGCCCGCCCATGAGTGGCCCTAAAATCACACACAGATAATATGCAAAAATGAAATAACATCCTTCTTTATTAAAATGAACCAAAAAGTTTAATACATCAGGCCCGCAGGCAACAGGAAAAAGAAAGAGATAAGAACTAGCCTACAACTACATCCCTTTTACAATTAGCTCCCATGTAGAGTCCATAAGATGTAGTAGTCTTTATTGCAGTAGATGAAAGAGTAGATGGAACTAGTTCCTTGCATTACCTAAAATCGAGAAAATCAAGACACAAAGTCAATGCAATTGCACGGTACACTATATAAAAACAAGTAAAATAGTTTTATAATGAAAACTAGTATGCTTGGCAGGACTTATGTTTCAAATCATTATCGAACGATTTCCAAAAACCAAAATGTTATTCAAACAACAAATTTTATTATGAATTTCCCATTATGCTGTAATTCAAGAAGCATGCTTTATTAATTTGGGTGACTCTATTACCCCAATGTGATGGGGGTCACCAAGCTCCTTCTCACCATATGAGATAGGAGATCCAAGTGCAAAATCCCTCCTTCCAAAGAAAGAGTTTTTCTTATATCCAATATCAACATTATCAATATTTCCAAAATCATTATCAACATCAATATACGGGAAGTCATAATGGGTCTAGTGATTTAGATTTCATGTTCCTCAACATATAATATAGAAGAAAAACGGAAGACTATTCATAGGGAACAATATTTCATCCAAATAATTAGCCAAGCATAATTCAAGAGATACCTAAGAAAATATCATCATACAACCAAAGAGGAGTAGTATAATAGCGTACCTTTCTAAAGAGTATTTGGAGTATAGATCCCAAGAGAGAGAGAGTAAATCAACCCTTTGAGTCAGATCCTAGATCAAAATATTGGATCAAGGGTCAAGATCATAGTTTAAAAAGATCATGCTTTGTTATTATAGATTAGGGTTACATTTCCCTATGTCTACCTTAGGTTTAGGTCATCAACAATATTTCCAGAAGTCCAACAAATATTCAAGTATCGAACATGTTTCATGAATGGATGACCTTCCTAGGTATATTTAGGAATACATGTCAACCCTAATTATCAATATCATTATTCAACATCTCTAGATCATTCCCAATATCAGATAGTACAATTGGACTCAAAATTAGATCAGGGAGTCCTATGATTAAGAGGATTTTTCCTAAATCAAGGTAGAGCATCATTATATTAGAATAAACCCTATTTCAAAGTACATGATTCATATTTTTAGGGTAAAGAGTCAAGAGGATTACATCTCATCCTTATTTTGTCAAAAGATGATTTTGTGTCTCAGAACGATCATTAGAAACATGAATAAGATTTTCTTCAAGATTAATCATCTTATAATATAATTAAATAGGCAAAGGATCAAGATCATGGCATATCAGTGAGAAAAGTCAATAATTAAGCTTCAAAAGTATTTTTAACAGATCAGTTGGATTTTTCTGATCAAAATAGACTACTTGTTCAGAATTTTCCGAGTTAGGAATCTCAAGATATTGATTTTGTAAGAAAAAGGCTATTTATTGGATTTTAGGGCAGAGAGGCAGGATTACCAAAAATCCGGGGCCGTTGATCGGCGGACAACCGTGGGCACGGGAAGAGATCAGTGGCAGAGAGGGGACGTGTTCCCAGGCACATGCCCACGAACAAGGCGCAAGAGCGGAGGGCACCCGTGCAGATCGGCCGTTGATCGGAGATGAGGACCAGCGTGGACGCACGATCCAAGGGCAGCTGCTGCTTGCCCAAGAACAAACGCCCGCCCGCGAGCAAGGGAGCTCCGCGGCGGTGCGGTGGCCGGAGAAAAGAGGGGCGAGCAAGGGAGATCTCGGCGCGAGGAGAGGAGATGTCGATCGAGTTCGTGGGGGTGAGACGAACCCAAGGGGGGGTTTATATAGTTGATTGGGGCTAGGGTTAGGTTTAGGAGGGGGGCGGTGCACCCCAAGGCCGGTCTGGTTTCCTTGGCCTCCAAGCCACGATTCCATAGCACCGATCCGTGTGGAATCTTTGAGAACACGTTGCGAACCTGTTGGTCGAGATAACGGGTGCAACCGATGCGAGCAGCTCGGTCGAGTTCGAGCCAAGCGCTGGCTGGTCCATTGCAGACCTTGCCAAAACGAGCGTGATGAATGCATATTCATCTCTTATTTTTACTTCATTTAGAATAAGTAATTAGGACTTTTTTGTTAATTTTAGCTAATTCAAAAATAAATAGCACTTTCATCTTCTTGATATACTTTTCCTGAATTCTTATGATATTTTTCCTAATTTTCAGGAATTATCTAAGTAATTAAATTGAGAAAAGAAGAGATGAAGATAAAAGGCAATTCAGTTTCCCGCAATGCTGACTTAAATGCATACCTTGCACCAAAATTAGCATAACTCTCACATCCTAAGGCGTAATTTAATGTTCAAATATGATTTGGAAAGGGAATTCAAAGGCCTACAGGAAAATCATATTTTCGGGCGCACTTTAAATTATCTGGACAACAGAAATTCGCTCGAAATTACTGCTGCGAAAATCTGCATTAAAGAAAGACAATCAAGAGTTTGTTGACTAGATCTGAAAATTCAAAAGGATGGCTCTCTCTCTTTTTTCCTCCTCTTTTTTTAGATAGCCTACCCATCCTTCTCCTATAAAAGGAAGGGCACTTCCTCCTCCCAATGATCTTGGATTTCTTTGTATTATGATTCTGTAGCAATTAGGCTTGTAATCATTTTCATTTTATGCAATAAAGTAGTTTTAAATTCAAGCAACGTTCTTCCATTCTCGTTCTTGTCTCTTCTTCCCGCTTTAGTCTTGATCTGCTTTCATCCGCGCTTTATTCTGGAGCAAGGAACAACGAGTTAAGCCATTTCATCGTCTCTAGCATAAGGATTGATTTCCTGATTTCTGGGCTAGACTATGGCTTCAATTCTTTCTTCCTCCGACTCCCATTTCTCTATGTCTGAGTAGTCTCTTATCGGGGCAAGGAGAATAACCTCTTAGCCATGGTTTTAACGACTTCTTCTTAAATGACTAGATGGTAATCGATTTTAATTGAATAGCCGATCTTTGGATCGCATGTTAATCCGGATGGATGTGACCATGGAAATCCGGATTTAGAACAATAAAATCGATTACATAGACGTTTTGATATGACCGTGGATTCTCGTCTTTTAGGTTGATAAACTAGGAAGCATGAGCACCAGGACCAATGGGCTCTTGTGGAGTTTCTCTTTTATGAGTTTTTAATTCGCAAGCCTTCATCGAATTATCGTTTAAGATTTAGTTGTTATCACCCAGGCTAAGGTGGCGAAAACCCCTACGAGCCTCGATTTCCATCTATTATTTTAAATACCGCATCTTCGTTTCCTTTAATTCTTAGTCTTTCATTCATTTAGTTTGCTTGTGTTAACAATCTTTTTATTTTTCCCTTATGCATGTTAATTCTTGTTAAGTGCTTTCCTTCTTGCATTAGTGTAATCATTCAAACCCCCAACTGGAATTTACTTTCTGCTTTAAAAAGAAAAATACCAAAAACAATTAATAAAAGTTCTTCAAATCTTTGGGTTCTAAGAACAATCTTTAATTAGTTGTCCTGTGGGATCGACCCTTCTATACTACCCTTAAAACCGGAAGTAAAAAATGTTTAAACTCTAGGATTAACCATCTTAGTGATTGATATTGCAAAACGACGATTATCAGAGCGCAAGGTAGGGGATGACCCCCAGCACCGTTGGATCAAGATCCAAGGTTGCTGGGTCACCCCGCCTTGGCCAGCAGTGCCCTAAGCTAGGAAAAGGGCCGGGCCCAACAAGGAAAAAGGGAGGGAAAAAGGTGGACAAGGGCAAAGAAAGTCATGGAAAGGTTAAAACCTTAGAAAAATCATATAAAATCGTAGGAAGGTCCAATTGATCTCAAATTTGGACCATAACTTCCATATGAAGAGTAGAGTAATGTGTACAAGTTTGGAGACCAAAAGATATAGTTAACCAGTACAATTCAAGATCTTTCCCAAAGAGGTGTATTAAATTAATTAAGGTGCCCATAAGTGCATGAAAGACATAGAATACAAAAGGATTTGATTTTGGGTATCACTATTGATCAAGGAGTCAAAAGATATTATAAATGATAATTATAAATGTGAAAGATAAAATAATAAATAGAAAAGAGGGAAAACTCACATTGTCACAGCAACCACCCAAACAACACTATACATGTCTCATCCATTACTTATATACCCATGTCGATTATATGTTCATGTACATGTCTCAACCACCCATCATACATGTGTCGCGACCACCGATCATACATACATGGGTCATGACCACCCACTCCTCAAGGTGTCTCGACCACCAACACCCATGGTGTCTCGACTGCAACCTACCCCCATGATGTCACGACCACGACACACCAAAGGGAAGACTTATCTCATTCATACTTATATACCCGTGTCCATTATATCTTCAAGTACATATCTCAACCACCCATCATGCATGTGTTGTGACCACCCTCCATACATGGGTGGTGACCACCCACTCCTCAAGGTGTTCAAAACACCAACACCCATGGTGTCTCGACCGTGACCTACCCCCATGATGTCGTGACTGCGACACACCAAAGGGAAGACTTGTCTCATTAAACTCAAACCTAGGGTTTCTACCACCCATGGAAGAACATGTCGCGACCTCAAGAAACAAGGACCTGTCTTGACCTCAAACCAAGAGCATCTCAATTGAAACCAGATCTAGGTTGTGACCAACCTGAAGCTAGGTGTATTGACCATCACTAGATGTGATGTATCGACTGTGACACATGTACATGTCTCGATCCAAAACCAAACATGTCTTGGTGACTTGACCCAAGGTAAAACAAGGTGTAGAGACCATAAATGATCAAGCTACCACCAAGGCAAAGGACCGTCATCAAATAGGAATAAAGCATGACCAAAGTAGAAAATTAAAACCAAGGAAAACCATACTTAATATAAGCGAGAAACCTCATGCAAATCGGTCACCAAGAACCCTAAAACTTGCATCATGGAACTACCATGAAAGGGCCTTATGTAAGAGAGAGAAAACCATGTTTAATATCTCCAAAAAAGAACTCAAATTCCATAGAACATCAAGACACATGACCATCATGCATTTGAGAAAAACCAAGGTAAAAATGGTAGGAGAAAATCACCATCATCACCAAAATTGGGTACATAGAATTAGGGTTTCGAATTTCAAGCACACCAAGCATGGTAACTATAGCTAATCAAGTTCTACAACATGGAATCATCTTTTAGAACATAAGGGGCACGTTGAAATAGAGAGAGAAAATAGGAACATGCAAGTATGAAATGTGCAATAATTGAGATTATGATGATTGGTTTACAAATTTTGATATAACCATGAATTAATATTTGAAGGACAAACATGTTATTAGGATATCTCATATTTATTGATGTAACCATATATTAATATTCTAAGTAGAAATATGGTATCAAGGTTTCTTATATATGTAGAGATCTAAGAACTAATAAGTTATTTAGATTTCTTAGAATGATTAATATCTAAAAGTTAAGTATAATGTAGGAATATGAATTTTGAACATATTAAGACATGGTCCAATTTTCAAAATAATGGTATCATTGGGGTTAGAATGTATTGTAATATGATTTTATGATAATATTATGAGATTATGATGATTTAAGTTATGATTAAATTGCAAGAAAATATTTTATAAGATTACTATTTTAAGATTTAAGGTTTAAGATGTTGGCTCATTTGAATACATTAAGATTTAGGGTAAGATCATATTTAATGATATTTTATGGAGATTGAGTTATCTTGTCAGAAATCATATTTTTAGATATTTTGAACTCATGTTATTTTCATATACTTTACTTAAATTACTTTTGTATACTTAGCGTATCTATATTGAATTTAGATTATTTTTCCTAAGCCTTTAGACTCAGTTGCATATAATTATTCATGATATCATTCCATCAAATATGAGTTTTAGAATAATGTTTATCCAGATAATAAGGATATCAGTTTAGATTTAGACTTAGGTTACTCATTGTGTGAGTAGCCATATATCAAATAAAGGCACATGATAAGGGTTTTAGACCTAATATGAGATATGTAGTAATTGAGATTCATATTCATATTCATATTCATATTCATTTTCAAGTAAGATTTAGTTCAAAATTTAAGAGCAGAAGGTCAAATTCAGAACTTAGTACATGCTCAATACTCAATATTTAGTTGTAGTTTCATATAAGTTCAGATTAAAAATATAGTAAGCTTAAACTTAAGATAATTAATTCATAACCTTCACATAATACATTATATGACAATTAAGTTAGTACTGAGACGATTCAAAGGCATATGTTGCCAATTCATAGGATTGTTTAATCCAATACAGAGGTACTTCAGTACCAATTTAGAGACACCTTAGTGTCATTCATAGGCATGTAGTCCCAATTCAGAGGTACCTTGGTACCAATTCATGGCGTAGATATGCTAATTTAAGAGGACTTATTGTATAATCGTGAAAACAATCATGTAACATCATAAGTAAAATATACCTTAGTTTAGAGCATGGAAATAAT
This sequence comes from Alisma plantago-aquatica, assembly GCA_963693085.1. Lineage (NCBI taxonomy): Eukaryota > Viridiplantae > Streptophyta > Magnoliopsida > Alismatales > Alismataceae > Alisma > Alisma plantago-aquatica. The sequence continues at coordinate 1,178,605,692 of OY856412.1, read as the reverse complement.
CTCATCCATGAGTATGATGAGAGAAATTTAGATAAGACATTTGTGACCTATACACTTTGGTGCAGAAGTAATTTTTTTTAACTAGGGAGTGTTGTTAACATGTACCAGAGTACATGTAGCACCTCGATTTTCTTATTTCATGTACCAGAGTACATGAAACACCTCGATTTTCTTATTTCATGAGCAGAAGTAATTTTTTTTAACTAGGGAGTGTTGTTAACATGATATACATTATAATAATGATAGAAAAGAACCATTATAGGTTGTGTAAAAATACATTCTCATAAATTCTAAGGAAAGAAACTCTATTACATATTAATAACATAATAAACTTAATACTGCAATATCTTTTTATACAAATCTCATATCAAATCTAGGACCATGTAGATGGAACCCCACCAAGAAAACCTCTTAACATTATAGTTGCATCCCCTTGTCATGACTATCTCCTAAAGTTCTGCACCTGTGGTCATTTCATCCCTAGCCATTTATAAAGGGAAACCTAGGTTAGAGTATGTGGCATTGAATTTCTCATAAGATAAATGTGAATATACTGTAATTGAAAGTTGAACTAATATCTGAAAGTTGTAAACTAATATTGAATCAATCTGTCTTTTATTTACAATTTTTTATCTGATTGGTGTCCACCATTATATGATAAGTCCTTCTAAATTGGCGTATCTATGCCCTAAATTGGTACTGAAGTACCTCTAAATTGACACTACATGCCACTGAATGACACTGAGGTGTCTCTGAATTAATAGTGGAGTACCTTTGAATTGGAGTAAACACTCCTCTGAATTGGCAACACATGCCTTTGAATTGGAAACACATGCCTCTAAATCATTCCGAGACTAACTAAATGAAGACTTATCATATAATGTCTTATGTGAAGGTTGTGACTTAATTATTTAAAATCTAAACTTAAAAAATTCAGAATTTGAACCCATCTTACAATGAAAATGAATGCTAAAAACTGAATATGTAATGAATTATGAATATAAATTTGAATCTAATCTGAATATCTAAGAAAGTATTCTGTTAGAAATTGAAATCTTAGTAAATTGAATTCTTAATCTGAATCTCTACTCTTAATTTTTGAATTGAATCTAAATTGGGTATTCTTATTAGATAGATCTTAATCAAAAACTATGATTTACCATGATGACATAATTTGATTTTGATATCAGATACATGATATATTTGCCTAAAGGCTTGAGAAAATAAACTAAACTAAATAAATACTAAGCATATGAAAGTAGCTTAAATACCAAAAATGTATACTATGATATCCTCGTAACATAACTTCATCTGAACAAGGTTTGATTACTAAAAGCAATATAGGATATGAGATAAACATTAATATCTGAATGTTTGAAAGTAATTTTAATCTCTATGTTACTTTGTATGAATGTGTAGGTTGAATTATAATACTAATGAAATTCAATGCACATGGCCCACTTACCTTTCTTTACAGAGAATTAAACATTTTCCTTGGGTTCTCCAGTCAACTTGAAATTCTGAAAAGGCATTAGAAGACGTGTTAATTATGTATCCTTACTCATTTTTAATTAGACTTTAGTTCATCTTATAGGATTTATAGAAATCTAGTCTTATATTTGGACACCACCCTAAACTCATCTCGATCTCAAAATCAACCCTTATCTAATATTATTGTATGTACACATCTAACTGATTCCTTGTATAGCAAGCTTATTCTAAAGTATTCCCCAATAACAACATGAACTTGTATGTGACTAGCTCCATCACTTATTTCTAGGAAGCCTTGTAAAGTCTTATGTTATGATTTCTTTCCTATCTTAATAACATTGTCATTCCAAACATGCTCGATTTTAATTACATGAAATTTTTTAGAAAGTATAAATTCCCATGGTGACATAACTCACATATTAATCCTATTACTCCAATACTATTCAAACAATAATCAACTAGTCTATGTATGGCATTGAAATTAGGTTGATGAATACACGATATCCTAATTATGTTTGTCATTACAACATCTACTTTGTGACTAGTATTACCCTTGCACTCATCTTTGTTAATTCATGTATCAAAAATTTGATATTAGTGACTAATAATAAGATATATTTTTCAAACCATTAAACTACATGTTCACATTGCATCATACCTTCAAAACTCATGTGGTGTCTAGAGCTCAACAACAAGGCTAACTTCGCCATCATCAGTTTAATATAGAATCAACACATACAATCATATTTATATTTCCATTAACCTAATTTATCATATGATACATACCATGGAATTAGACCTCTATTACTGTGTTCATCATCTCTCTATCTTTCCAACAAACCCTTATATGTCTTATTCTGACAATCACATCAATTTCTATGAACTCAAAAAGTATCTCAAACAAACTTGAATTATGTTATTTATTACCTTATTTTCTGATATGCTTTTAGTCTAATTGGGCCTCATGACCTGGTGGCCCAGCAAGGAGAGACCCTCCCTCTCCCTTTCTCACAGGGGCACGATTCAGATTGTGATGCCCCTGTTCTTCCACTAAAATAGAACACCGTCACTTATTGCTTTGTCTCCAGCGATTCTGATCATATGAGACCGATCTAACTCACTTCGCTGCTAATCCTTTCCTTGAAAATGAGGCACATACAACATTGAACCCATTCATGATCCAATTGGGATCCTCACCCACATGGCTGACTGGGAGCGTAGCCTCCCTATTTCTGCTGCAGGAACATGGCATACCACCCAACTGGTCTTCGGAGATCGTCCTTGCGCCTAGACACCAACTCTTGCTCAAAGGGTGACTGTGGGCATCACCACAACCTCTCCCCCTCTACTTTGGCATCTGTGTTGTTCCAAGAGGTTCCCTTGGTTGTTTGGCCCTCTCAAAACCACCACATCCAACCACCATCAGCTTGACTTCCTCATCTCTACCCTCTTTTTCTTGGCCTTCTCTTGGGCAAAATCCTAACCAACATTGCCCTATGTCTATATTCCACCTATGTTGCTTTTATAAACTCAATGCCCTCTGGATATCACCGTCAGATATGCCCTTGTTCATACCCTGGTTCAATCCATGTTCCATAAGAACAGGGGGTCGTGAGACCTCCCCCCCTTTTTTTAAAACGAGCATCCTCTTCAAAGTTGGTCCAGATCAAATGAACCAATGGTTCAATCATCTCTCTCTGGTTCATTTCTCAAAAAGGCATTCAAAGCTCTATTCCTTTTTAATTTCTCCTAAATTTTATGTAGACTACTCATTTTCTAGATTGGTCCCAAAATCTTACAAACACATTATACAACTAAATCCTTCATGTTGAAAATTCTTAAGATTTAAATCACAATCTAAACTAGCATAATATAGTTCATGTGATTTTGCTAGTCCTACAACCTGAATTAAATTAACTTGAACTCTAAACTCCACCAAAGTTGCACTATGTCTAGTAGATATATCATAAGGAACAAAACATCACTCCTAATTTCATCTACATACATGTGAGAGCCTAGATCACATACATCACCAAATTATCTTTAACTTAAGTGAAAATAATTGTATAATCCAACCAAATTGAATGACCATATAAACCTCAAACTTCACCATACTTGGAATGTTGATCTTATTGTGTCTCAACAAGCATACATAAATTCTTAGGCTCAGAATCAATGATTCCTTACAACAAAATTGACCAAATTGCATAAAAGACCCTCTATACATACTTTTTCGTTATATCCAAACGTTGTGTGAAAGTATGGAACCTTATTGTAAACATAAATAATCTTATGTTGATTTTTTTATAACTTTATCATATACTTGCTAGGTTCCAAAAATTAGAGTGTCACATTACATGTTTCTAGAGATAGATAAAGTTGAAAGATAAGAATAAAGTTAAAGAAATAAGAGATAGTCTGTTTTAGATATTATTCAGAGCTCATTGTTAGTTTCATATCTCTAATGTCCAAGAATATTTTGTAACATTTCAGTTATGTAGAATGTATATTTTCGAATACTGATGTCACTTACTCTAATGACTATTTTTCCCAATGCATGGCTGGGGACGTGATGTTAGCAGGATTTGGAGTAATTGATGATTAAAAGAATAAGCAAAGGACTAGGAGATTTCCAAAAAGAGCCTGGTGGGGTGTCATTTACCAAGATGATCACGAGTTTAGACTTATTTTTATTATGCTTAATTTTGTTACCAAATAGGTTAGATTTTATGGATGAACATGATATAGTTTTATTTTGACAATAACTATGTATGAATCTGATTTCATTCAATGCAAATTGTTTTATTTATTCAAATTGCAAAGGTTAGAATTTTGTTACACCCATTTGAGTAAGAGTGCTGCTGCTCAGTGACATTTGTATGCTAAAAAGAAATAAACAAAAAACTGGGTGTTACAATTTCACTTCCCATGTTATCCATCCCTATTCCATCACTGCAATGCCATGACACCACTAACTTTGAATCAATGACATGTCCTCATTGCAACTCATGCTCAATGAATGTCTACTCTATTTTCTCTACCTACTTCCTTTGCTACTCTCCTCCTTCTCCTTCATTTTACATGAGTTTCTTCATAACAAGCATCTGATTCTTTCTCATATGGTTCATCTCCTCTTTCCCAACCTGCTCTACCACCCCCTTCCTTGTTATTTGATGTGGGATTTTATCGCACTAACAAACTCACTTGGGGTTGAAATCCCCAAGCTTTTACCAAAACCAATGTGCAATAATACCACCCGCAAGCGAATGAGTCTTATCGCAGTATAGTTAAGGATCTAACCCAAAGGACAACATTTTTAAGAGTCTTGTCAATCAAATCTAGTTCAAGTAAGACTAATGTTTAGAACGATTAGTTGATTTGAGGTTTATTAAACTAATTGCAAGGAAGTAAAGAGCGGAATTAAAGTTTGATCTAGATCAATGATATGGAATCACTGGGATGGTATCAGGTTTCATCACCGCTACACATGCAAACACATTCAATCACAAACAATCCAAGCAAGATATACCTATTCAAATAGAGCTGCTGCAAAACCCCCCATACGGGCGTTAGGTTCGCGTAAGCATCACCTTAGGCATCAGATGTCACGTCACCATCTGGATCACTTACTTACCACTCCAAAGATACAGAAATCCAACAAAGGTTGTGGCCCCCCTATACAGGCGTTAGGCACACAGAAGCGTCACTAAAGGCTAGATGGATCGTCCCCTCGCAGATCATACACTTACGACCTCAAAGAAATCCCATTCTATTTCTAGTTTGGGATTCAACCACATTAATCGATAAGTAAGCAAGTGATTAATATACGAGCAAACATCGAAGATTAATAAGCAGATGCAAAATCCAACTAAGGATGTGAACCCCCTATACAAGCGTTAGGTGCACAGAAGCGTCACCGAAGGCTAGATGGCTCGTCCCCTCGTGGATCATACACTTACAACCTCAAGGAATCCCATTCTATTTCTAGTTTGGGAGTCAACCTGTTAAATGACATTCAATCCTACATAAAGAAATTCTCACAACATAGGAACAACAAAGATGAAAGCAAGCAATTAATCTCACTACGAACATAACGATCGACAATGAAATGAAAAGTTCTATACATTGCCAAGGAAAGTTTAACTAAACAACATAATTGCATGAGCAGCAGGGCTAGTCCCTGCACCCTAGTGAAGCTGGACTACTTGCTCATGATGTGAGAAATAAGAAGAATGAGAAAGAGAGAGAAATCTGCCATGAGAACGGTGTAGAAGGTAGTCGCAGCTCAGTGAAGATGATGCGGTCTTCTACGTCAGGTCGGAGCAGATCTGGACGTGAAATGGGAGTTACCAAGCCAGACCAGACAATCTCTCTTGCTCCGTCTTCCTTCTCTTCTTGGTCACCTTGATTGCAACACGGGAGGTAGGTGGAGTGAAACTTGCGTGGATGGAACTGGATCTGGATCAGACCTGTGTACAGGCAGCCTGTCGACATCCCGAAACTGATTGCCCAAATGGGGACCCTGCTGGTCCTATTTATAGGCACAGGACTGGCCCTCCTTCTCTTGGTGTGAGTCCAAACGATTTACTAAAAATCCACTTCAAACGGTTTGGCTACCATCCAACTTTATCAAACGTTATGTGATATGCTTTATTAAACAGTTTAGTTGTATTGCATAGCAAACAATTTTGCTTTCCACTTTATCATTCGGTCTTCAAGTGACTTTATCAAATGGTCTTCAAGTGACTTTATCAAATGGTTTGGTATAATCCTTTTCATTCGGTTTGCATGCGAGATCTTGCTCAAACAGTTTGCGATTAGCATGGAGCAAACAGTCATCACTTGTGAGGGGAAAATAGTTTTCACGTGATGCTCATTCGGTCTTCATATTTCCTAATCCAAATGGTCTTCGCATTGCTGGCCATATGGTTTCCATGCTACTAAACCAAATGGTATTCACATGTACAACAAATTATTTGCATGCATGACTTCATATGGTTTTCACTGATGCGTTCATTCGGTCTTGATAATCATCTTTTGCTAACGGTCTTCACATAGTAGAAATCAGCAAACGGTCTTCATGCGTGAGCAAACGGTCTATGTTGCTCATTCAGTTTCATTCAAGTGCCAAATGGTTTACTAGATTCGGTCGTTGAAATGGTCTGACACCGTGACCTCTCCAAACGGTTTTGAGGTGTGCCTTCAATCGATCTCTGTTGGTCTATCGGCCTTGAGACCGAATGGGCTCCAACAGTCTTGAGACCGAATGGGCTCAAACGGTCTTGATACCGAATGGGATCAAATGGTCTTGAGACCGAATGGGCTCAAACGCTCTTGAGACCGAATGGGATGAAATGGTCTTGAGACCAAATGGATGAAATCGCTTGGTTAGATCGATTTGTCAGAACCAAGGGTGAGTGAAGGTGGGCCCCAACTGATTGTTTAGCTTTATCAAGACATGTATCGAATCAACATAATTTTAGTTAAAATCATGATAATTGGACCAATTTAGTAATTTTGCAAATTTTGATATTCAATAAATGAAATTGAACGCATTGAGTCAAATTTGACCCAATGGGGTGATTGAAATTCCTGATGAATATGCATTCATCAAAATACCCCGAACATAAATGTTGCTCGTCCTCGAGTAACAAAAAATCTGAAATAGTTGCCAAATGAATACTTTCAATTCGTGTGATTGCCTCATCTTCACATCATGATTGTTTTCTTTCTTCTTAGTATGACTCAATATCTCAACCTCCTGAGACCACTAAACACATCTTACCATATCTTTGTACCTGAGTTTGCTTTCCAATATCACTTCCTCCTTACTTTTTCCAACAAGAAGCATGTAAAAAAGTTTAGTAAGAGTCCAGAGATACCCACATAACAACAAGTGTGCATCTGATCTGACATTGGTGTTATTCAAGATAGAGGGGGCATGCATTGTGCCATTAGATAGGAAAGGGAGTGAAGGGTGGTATGGAAAGAAGAAGTAAATCTCTCCTCTATTCGAATCAAGATTTTTATTATTTTTGTAATTTCATTTATTGCATTTTTTTGTGTGAATCTCTCCTCTATTAGACTCGAGATTGCATTTCTTTTTGTGTGCGCATTGGCATCTTTTTGTGTGCAAATCTCTCCTCTATTCGACTTGAGATTGTATTTTTGGTGGTACGCCCCTATTAATTTGTGAGGGGTATGGAAGAAGCGGATATAGAGGGAAGTGGTGTGCCACCCCAAACTTAGGGTTTTGCACTATTTTGGCTATATTTGTTTCTTTTTTATGGATGGAGAGGTATAAAGATGATGGAAGAAGTGTAGAAAAGAGTTCAGATCAGAATGTGACTTGATTTACAATTCCGTGCACCAAGTCGTTCTATTTATCATACTCTGCTCAGATAATGACTTGATGAGGATCCAGTGGGGATTCCATGTTATTGTTCTACTAGTCAGTTAGGAAGCACGGCGTGTTTGATCTCTATTAGTTTGACAGATACTTGTCATTTTTGCATAGGTATGATGATGTTAGGATTCATAAGCTTCACAAGATGATTTCAATCAAAAGGTTAGTTTTTAGAATAAGGTCCTTTTAAGGATCTGCTTCGGATAAGGAGGGTATAATGATTCAAAATGCAAAGAGAAATAGGAAGGTCAAAAATTCATCTAGTATTTGTTCACATTTCTTTGAAAAACTTTAAAATTTTGAAAATGTTGAAAAATTATGGTAAAAAAATGCGACGATGAAAATATTAAGTTTGATTTAGATGGGTGAAGGTGGAAAGTAAGATACGTACCACTCACCCTCCACCCCGAACTTAGAAATTTGCTCGTCCTGAGAAAACTCTAAATCTAAGATGAAGGGGAAACTTCATGCTGGTTGGACCATGAGATGAGGTTGCATTCCAGACAGTTCTCATCCTCCATCTGAAAATCTAGAAAAGAAAGATCAATCAGAACTCAAGATAGCATCTCATGTTGCAAATTTTATTTGGTGCAAAATTATCTAAAAAGTAAAAACAAAATTAATGAAAAATTTCTAATTCAAAATTTAAACAAATTTTATTTTATCGGGTTGCCTCCCGACAAGCGCCTTTGTTTTACGTCGATGGCTCAATGTGATCTCTTCAACTTCACGGTGGTTCCTTTGGATTGGGGAGATCTATTATTGCTTCTGTATTTATGTCAGCTGTGGTGAAATATCTTTTCAAACATTGACCGTTTGCCACGAATTCACCCAAATTTTCACTCCATAAAGAGAAAGCACAATGTGGGGAGATACTTTTAACAATGTATGGTCCAAACCATCGAGAGCAGAGTTTCCCTGGGAATAACTTCAAGCTTGAGTTGAATACCAGAACCTGGTCTCTCACTTGTATGTCTTTTCTTTTCAAATGTCCATCGTACCAAAGTTTTGTGCGTTCTTTGTAGATTCGTGCATTCTCATAAGCTGTCATCCTGAGTTCCTCTAGCTCCTGAAGTTGCAGAATCCTGGCTTGGCCTACTTCTTTCATATCAAAATTAAGTTGTTTTATTGCCCACCATGCCTTGTGTTCCATTTGTAGTGGCAGGTTGCATGACTTTCCATAGATTAGTCGAAAAGGTGTAGTTCCAAGGGGAGTTTTATAAGCAGTTCGATAGGCCCATAATGCGTCGTTGATTTTTACTACCCAATCTTTCCGATTGCGGCCTACATTCTTTTTAAGAATAGTTTTCAATTGTTGATTAGAAACCTCTACCTGTCCACTTGTTTGTTGATGGTAGGGTGAGGCTACTTTGTGCATAACACCATACTTTATCAGTAAAGCTTCAAAGCTCGTTTCGAGAAAATGAGACCCTCCGTCAGATATCACAGTTTGTGGAACTCCAAAATGGGGGAAAATAATATCTTTGAATAATTTGATGATAGGTTTGGAATTACTAGTGACTGTATGTAACGACCCCGCCTCCCGGTAACCCCCAATTAAGGGAGATCAAAAGGTCGGTGTCATTATCTAAATTAACAGGATCAAAGGTTCGACAAATAATCAATAACAATTAACAAGTTTTACCAACTAAACTGGTACAAAATAAAACTTTGCATACCTTTTTCAAATGTGAGATATCTACATCTATCCGCGTCAGGAGTCTACTCTAAATAAACCTCCTTTGCACTTTAACTTTTAATTAATTTCACATATGCCACTTTACTGTTTGTCCTTTTCAAGCTTGTACCTAAAATGCCGACAAACAAAATGTCGGTCAGCATATTGGAATATGCCAGTATGTGGGGACATCCAAAATTTCACAGATATGGCTAAAAATTTAATAATCACAATCAAATTATTTAACAAGACAATTCACATTTTGAATGTGTCATTCTCCACCACTTTTTCCCTAACACTGGCATACCCCTCTAGGGTTTCTCTTCTGCCATTGACTTAAGGCCACCTTCTCAATCCTGAGCTTGGTGCTTGGGACACACCTCTCATGGTGCTCCATAGTCATGCATCATAGACCACCTTCTCATTCCCAAGCTTGGAGTCTGGGGTCACCTCTCATGGTGCCCATGGGTCTACCCTCTTGGTCCTGACCTTTATGGCATCTTTCATCAGGGTGGCATGTATGTGCGAGAATTCACATGCATATATAACTGTGATAGCCATAGTGACTTTATAATTGCAGTATGAACATCCAAACTGTTTAGATTGCATTCAATGTGAGGAAAAATTTGGAAAATCCTAGGGAAACTAATGAGATTAATCATAATTAACCACATACCTGATTTGTAGATTCAACAAGCTAACAACAATTCCAAGCTGGCAAGTAATCCAAGTAGAAGTTCAACAATCACATAATTCCTGAAAAACATATGTAACCTATTTACTACACTTGACCAGGAATATATCTATTTAATTGACTTGGATTCACTTTCTAGGGTTTCAAATCTGAATTGGGGTTTTATTAGGGTCCTTTTTGATCTTTTTACAACTTTCCTCATTTATACCCTAAAACAGCAGTTCTAATTGCAGAAACCCTAATTACTCACATATTCACATTAGAGCCTTTTTATCATCTTAGGTTCCTACCGGATTAACAACTCATAGTTCATTATGATCTAATTCACCTACGAATTCCATTTACCATTAGTTCTAACATTATCCATTAGAAAACCCTAATTATAATATTAATGGTATCTATCCATGATTAGGAACTTTTATATTCAAAATATCTTAAAACCATCATTTAACAACATATTATCATATTTTTCAAATTAAATATGATCTTATCCTCTTTTACCCTAAATTACGGTTTCTAAGTGCTTAATCATTCATAATTGGTGTAAAACACTAAATCATGCAATAAATCATCTAGATTAGGTTCAAGTTCATCATTAACATTTCAACAGGTTACTATTACTTAATTTCATCAACTAAGCAAGATGAACTTAACCAATATGCCCAATTAGGGTTTCTTAATCTAATACATAAGCACTTTTTATTAGATTAACACACTTTTTCAAATAGGAATAGATTCAAGTTCTCAAACTAATTTTATTGTGTTCCTCATATTTTTCTAAGCAACTTTCATGTTTTAACTTTATTCGTCGGAGCTTCCTATCAAAACTTATGACTTTTGCAAGAAAAGCATAGGTTAACCAATTACTAATTGACACGTCAACAACTTACCCCTTTTAAATTCACATTGCGGCCGGCTGGGATTATAGATGAAAGGATATCTTTACCCTTCTTTTCTAATCCCAATCTATAGGCATCTGAAGGCAAGTTGGTCTTTTGACAAGTGATCTTCTTCAACCTCACGAGCCCACCTTCTCTTGCGATGCAGTTCCAGGAAGCGGTCAACACTACTGTTGTCTCCATGAGCTCCTCCTCCCAAACTGTCGGAGAGGGTCTCCCTTCCTTCACCTCAGCCTACCAGACTCAGAGAGCCCCTTTTGAGGGGTGACAATGGCGGGTGGCGCAGCCCCCCATAGAAGGCCTGCCGACCTGAAATAGGGCAGCTGCAACCCTCTCAGATGAGGCATCCAGGGCCTCCATATCCTTTCCATGCCTCCCACCCTCTCCGTGAACCATCTTAGAGTCTCCATGCTCAAGAAATTTCTTGGCATTGCCCTGAATCCTCAAGAAGGTCTCGTGACTGTAGGAAGAAGGAAGCGGCGGGTTGGAAAAGCCTGAACCAAATCTCACAAAACCAACCGAGATTGCGTGCTACTCTGGGGACAAGAGTCCCCTGGGAATCCTTTTATATAGGTTTGATAGGCAATTTAGATGTTTCCCTATCAAGGCTACTTTCCCAAAGCTAACTGGGATTTGGAGACTTCCTATTCAGGGAGGGACAATGATCGTATAATGGCTCATTGTACTCCTCTCTCTCCCCCGAATCCATCAGACTTTATTTTGCAAAAACGATCGAGAAAGTAGGGAGAAAGGAATCCAGGAAGCTTCAGACCCTATGCCTTGTTTTTCCCGATCAAAGCCTGAGGTGGGTGATGACCCGAACACTGTCGATCGTGGATCAAACGGACATGATATCGCACGGCTTTAATTAACAAGAAATAAAAAATCGTGGCATTTACTATTATCCTTATTACTTTAGGAAACTTCCAAAAATCATATCTCTCAATCCGTTTATCTTTTTACTCCCAAATTTTGAGGGAATCTTAGGAATGATTTAGTCTATCTCTTTTCCAAATTTGGGCTAATTAGATAAAAGAAAACGTGCCTTTTATTTAGGTGCAAGATATCACTTAATTATATATATTTCTCACCTATTTTCTCTTTCCTTTGCCATTAAATTACTATTCTGAGTTCCTAGAACCTCAAGGAACCTTATTGGCTCGAAATCCCATCTTGGGAATATCCCTTAGACTTTTAGTTGTCTTTTATCCATTTTCTTATTAACTTACTTATTTCTTTATTAATTATCTCTTTTTGAAGATTTCTCTTTATCTCTCTTTTATTTTTCTCATTGATATGCTTTTTATCATTAGGAATCCTTGGGATATGAAAATACACCAAGGATAACTCAATTATACCTCTTTACACATATTTTTTACATTTTATCATTATTTTCAATTTCTTTCTTAATAAGGAAATACTTATATGGTCTTTTCTTTTCTTATTGCATTCTCTATGCAACTTTAGACTCCTTGGGACCCAAAGAATCTAAGAGGCACGAAATCCAACTTTGGATTATATTATTTTACCTTCTGGAGGTTTCCACACCTTTCTTTTCTCAAAAACTTAATTATTCATTTACTAATTGAATTTCCTTGTTATTGGGCTCAATAGCCAATAAAGCCCACAAAGCAATCATCAAGGCTATTGTACCAGAATTCATGCATTCAATCAAAAGACATCATTATTTGTTCATTTATCTTTAATATGAGAAATTACATTTCTCAGCAAATGAACCCCAAAATTTGGGTTGTAACATCTTTCCCCTTTTATAAAAATTTTGTCCTCAAAATTCCATCAAGCAAGCAAACAAACATGATAATCCTTTCTTATGTCCATCAGGGCTCCCATGTGGCTTCACCCTTTCCATGTTGCTTCCCAAGAACCTTCATCATATCATATTCTTCCATATGAGTTCTTTCTTACCTTGGTATTTCGTACCCTCATCGGTGACTTAGGACTTTCAACCTCTCAAAGAGCTAAATGGGTTCAGGGCTCAACTCATGGCTTGGGTACCTCACATAGTGCTCTAGATCAGAGTCATGGAACACATTACACATCAAGTTATCCTGAGGGGTAAGGCTAAACACAACCTTCTCCACCAATCCATCTCAAATGGACCCATATATTAGGGACTCATCTTTCTCAGTTGTAGCTCAGAGGGGTCATATTTTCACATTATATTCACCCACAATGAACTGCATGTCAATCTGCTTTGCATCAGCTCGTGACTCATCTCACCCTTGGGCTCTCTCTCAGCCATTGCATGATCAAGCGACTTCATCTGCACACACTGTGGTTCTTTTTTGACCTTCACGAGGCCTCCTTTACTAGCATCATCATAATGAAGTGGTGACCGACACAACCTCCTTATCACATCTTAAGAACTGTCTCTTGATATCACCCTGAATGAGCACACATGCTCTCATCAGACCCTCTAGTCTGGATCATACTAACTATTAGTTAGGGGGGTGATCAACGGTAGTAACATCAAGTTCTTCATGTACCTACTTCCATATTATGGAAGTGAACCTTTAGATCATACTTAAGAACTTTTGAACTCACATCATGGTGTAGTTGAACCATCTCTCTCATGTGTAGTTCAACTCGATATGTCCCTTGAAAGAACCCTTTCTTTCTCATGTCATCTAGGTACGGCGATCTATCATAACCCTTATTGCATCATGACTTTCCTTGGTCAAGGGGAGACTTTCCACATCATTCATAGTGATGAACTCCCATTCCCTCTCAGGGACTCTTTTATCCTCTATATCGATACACTGGGTTACTAGCGTTTTTCCTTTACCTCCTGGCTTGCATGCAACATACCACATGCAGCCTCATCTCCAGCATCCATAGTACTTCTACCACTCATTATCTCAGTTGTACCATGGTGTATGGTGATCTTAAAATCATGATTTCCTGTATCTCATGATTCCTCAAGATTGATTGCTCGCAAACCCTAAACCACTCTCATCCGGGTTTTATCACCTTCTTTTCCAAAGAAGTGCATTTGAGGCTCCTCAACCATCCTTTTATTGCATTAAGGGCAAACAACCACTAAATTCGGGTTATTGGACAATGGCTCTGATACCAATTGTAACGACCCTTCCTCTCGGTAACCCCCAATTAAGGGAGACCAAAAGGTCGGTGTTTTATCTCAATTAACAGGATCAAAGGTTCGAAAAATAATCAATAACAATTAACAAATTTTACCAACTAAACTGGTACAAAATAAAACTTTTCATACCTTTTTCAAATTTGGGATATCTACATCTATCCGCGTCAGGAGTCTACTCTAACTAAACCTCCTTTGCACTTTAACTCTTAATTAATTTCACATATGCCACTTTACTATTTGTCCTTTTCAAGCTTGTACCTAAAACGCCGACAAACAAAATGTTGGTCAGCATATTGGAATATGTCGGTATGTGGGGACATCCAAAATTTCACAGATATGGCTAACAATTTAATAATCACAATCAAATTATTTAACAAGACAATTCACATTTTCAATGTGTCATTCTCCACCGCTTTTGCCCTAACCCTGTCATACCCCTCTAGGGTTTCTCTTTTGCCATTGACTTAAGGCCACCTTCTCAATCCTGGGCTAGGTGCCTGGGAGTCACCTCTCATGGTGCTCCACAGTCATGCATCATAGACCACCTTCTAATTCCCAATCTTGATGTTTGGGGCCACCTCTCATGGTGCCCATGGGTCTACCCTCTTGGGCCTGACCTTTATGGCATCTTTCATCAGGGTGGCATGTAGGTGCGAGAATTCACATGTATATATAACTGTGATAGCCATAGTGACTTTATAATTGTAGTATGAACATCCAACCTATTTAGATTGCATTCAATGCGAGGAAACATTTGGAAAATCCTCGAGAAACTAATGCGATTAATCATAATTAACCACATACCTGATTTGCAGATTCAACAAGCTAACAACAATTCCAAGCAAGCAAGTAATCCAAGAAGTAGTTCAACAATCACAAAATTCATGAAAAACATATGTAACCTATTTACTACACTTAACCAGAAATATATCTATTTAATTGACTTGGATTCACTTTCTAGGGTTTCAAATCCGAATTGGGGTTTTATTAGGGTCCTTTTTTATCTTTTTACAACTTTCCTCATTTATACCCTAGAACAGCAGTTCTAAGTGCAAAAACCCTAATTACTCACATATTCACATTAGAGCCTTTTTATCATCTTAGGTTCCTACCAGATTAACAACTCATAGTTCATTATGATCTAATTCACCTACGAATTCGATTTATCATTAATTCTAACTTTATCCATTAGAAAACCCTAATTATCATATTAAGGGTATCTATCCATGATTAGGAACTTTTATATTCAAAATATCTTAGAACCATCATTTAACAACATATTATCATATTTTTTGAATTAAATATGATCTTATCCTCTTTTACCCTAAATTAGGGTTTCTAAGTGATTAATCATTAATAATTGGTGTAATACCCTAAATCATGCAATAAATCATCTAGATTAGGTTCAAGTTCATCATTAACGTTTCAACAAGTTACTATTACTTAATTTCATCAACTAAACAACATGAACTTAACCAATATGCCCAATTAGGGTTTCTTAATCTAATACATAAGTACTTTTTATTAGATTAACACACTTTTTCAAATAGGAACATATTCAAGTTCTCAAACCAATTTTATTGTGTTCCTCATATTTTTCTAAGCAACTTTCATGTTTTAACTTTATTCATCGGAGCTTCCTATCGAAACTTATGACTTTTGCAAGAAAAGCATATGTTAACCAATTACTAATTCACACGTCAGCAACTTACCCATTTTAAATTCACATTGCGGCCGGCTGGGATTATAGATGAAAGGACATCTTTGCCCTTCTATGCTAATCTTGATCTATAGGCATGTGAGGGCAAGTTGGTCTTTTTGACAAGCGATCTTCTTCAACCTCAAAAGCCCGCCTTCTCTTGCGATGCAGTTCCAGGAAACGGTCAACACCACCGTTGACTCCATGAGCTCCTCCTCCCCAACCGTCGACGAGGGTCTCCCTTCCTTCACCTCATCCTGCCGGACTCAGAGAGCCCCTTTTGAGGGGTCACAGTGGAGGGTGGCTCCGCCCCCCATAGAAGGCCTGTCGGCCTAAAATAGGGCCGCCACAACCCTCTCGAATGAGGCATTCAGGGCCTCCATCTCCCCTTCCATGCCTCCCACCCTCTCCACGAACCAGCCTAGAGTCTCCATGCTCAAGAAATTGCTTGGCGTTGCCCTAAATCATCTAGAAGGTCTCATAACCGTAGGAAGAAGGAAGCAGCAGGTTGGAAAAGCATGAACCCAATCTCGCCAAAGCAACCGCGATTGCGTGCTACTCTAGGGACGAGAGTCCCCTGGGAATCCTTTTATATAGGTTTGATAGACGATTCAGATGTTTCCCTATCAAGACTACTTGCCCAAAGCTAACTGGGATTTGGGGACTTCCTATTCAGGGAGGGACAATGATCGTATAATGGCTCATTGTACTCCTCTCTCCCCCCGAATCCATCGGACTTTATTTTGTGAAAAACGATCGAGAAAGTAGGGAGAAAGGAGTCCAGGAAGCTTCAGACCCTATGCCTTGTTTTTCCCGATCAGAGCCTGAGGTGGGTGATGACCCGACCACTGTCGATCATGGATCAAACGGCCATGATATCGCACGACTTTAATTAACAAGAAATCAAAAATCGTGACATTTACTATTATCCTTATTACTTTAGGAAAATTCCAAAAATCATATCTCTCATTACATTTGTCTTTTTAATCCCAAATTTGGAGGGAAACTTAGTAATGATTTAATATATCTCTCTAAAAAATTTGGGCTCATTAACTAAAAGAAAACGTGCCTTTTATTTAGGTGCAAGATATCACTTAATTATACATATTTCTCACCTATTTTCTCTTTCCTTTGCCATTAAATTACTATTCTGAGTTCCTTGAACCTCAAGGAACCTTAATGGCTCGAAATCCGATCTTGGGAATATCCCTTAGCCTTTCACTTATCTTTTATCCATTTTCTTATTATCTTACTTATTTCTTTATTAAAATATCTCTTTTTGAAGATTTCTCTTTATCTCTCTTTTATTTTCCTCATTGATATGTCTTTTATCATTAGGAATCCTTGGGATACAAAAATCTACCAAGGATAACTCAATTATACCTCTTTTCACATATTTTTCACATTTTATCATTATTTTCAATTTCTTTCTTAACAAGGAAATACTTAATTTGTCTTTTCTTTTCTTATTGCATTCTCTATGCAACTTTGGACTCCTTGGGACCCAAAGAATCTAAGAGGCACGAAATCCAACTTTAGATTATATTCTTTTGCCTTATGGAGGTTTCCACACATTTCTTTTCTCAAAAACTTAATTATTCATTTACTAATTGAATTTCCTTGTTATTGGGCCCAATATCTAATAAAGCCCACAAAGCAATCATCAAGGCTATTGTAACGGAATTCATGCATTCAATCAAAAGACATCATTATTTGTTCATTTATCTTTAATATGAGAAATTACATTTCTCAGCAAATGAACCCCAAAATTGGGGTTGTAACACTATAGGAATGGCTTCAGCCCATTTCAAGACATAATGAAAAATACTAGGATGTATGAAAATTCATTAGAAGATGGGAATGGACCCATATAGTCCACCCCCCAAACATTGAATATCTCTACTTCTTGCCACATATTCAGTGGCATCTCATCTCTCTTTGTTATATTTCCAGATCTTTGACATTTATCACATGATATGACAAAGTTATAGGTATCTTTGGATATGGTTGGCCAGAAGAATCCACATTGCAAAACCTTGAAGGCAGTCTTTTTAGAGCTCATATGTCCTCCCACTGGTCCTGAGTGACATTATTTCAAAATAAGTTGAGCTTCTTCTTCAGTGATACATCGTCTATATAGACCATCAACACATAGTTTGAAAAGGTACGACTCATCCCAGTAGTACTGTTTCACATCATGCATAAATTGCTTTAGTGTATTTCTAGTGCATTGAGGACGAATAACCCCAGCAGCAAGGTAGTTCACAAAATCCGAGTACCACGATATAGCTTCTGAGACCTTCATTAGTTGATCATCTAGAAGGGAATCATTAATCGGAATCTTCTCGGTATCCAGAGTGTGGATGCGACTCAGGTGATCTGCTACCACATTTTCTGTACCCTTTTTATCTTTTATCTCCAAATCAAATTCTTGCAATAGGAGAATCCATCAAATTAGCCTAGGTTTTGCATCTTTCTTTGCAGAAGGTAACAAATGACAGCGTGATTTATGTAGTCAATGACCTTTGAACCAATTAGGTAGTATCTGAACTTGTCGAAGGCATACATGACTGCCAGAAGTTCTTTCTCAATAGTAGCGTAATTCCTCTGAGCTTCATCGAGGGTCTTTGATGCATAATAGATCACATAATGTTTCTTTTCTATATGTTGGCCCAAGACAACACCTACAACATAATCACTGGAATCACACATGATTCCAAAAGGGTGGTCCCAATCGGGAGCTCTAATGATGGGTATGGTTGTAAGGGAATGCTTCAGTGTGTTGAAGCTTTTAACACATTCTTCATCAAAATTTAATTCAACATTCTTTAGTAACAATTTTGTCATTGGCTTGGTTATTTTTGAGAAGTCCTTTATAAACCGTTTATAGAATCCTACGTGACCAAGGAATTCTCAAACTTCCTTTACATTAATAGGGACATAGAGCTAGGAAATCACTTCAATCTTGGCCTTATCTACTTCAATACCTTGATTACTGACCCTATGTCCCAGAACAATGCCTTCCTTTACCATGAAATGACACTTCTTCCAATTCAGCACAAGATGTGCTTCTTCACATCATCTATGGACCAGGGAGAGGTGTTTTAGACATGAATCGAACGAGTCTCCGTATATAGAAAAATCGTCCATGAAAACTTCTGTAATTGTTTCAGTGAGACCAAAAACTATGGCGCCATGCAACGCTGGAAAGTTGCAGGTGCAATGCAGAGGCCAAATGACATTCTTCTAAATGTGTATGTTCCGAATGGGCAGGTGAAAGAGGTTTTCTCCTGGTCATCTAGATGTATAAGTATTTGGTAGAATACAGAGTAACCATCGAGATAACAAAAGTATTCTTGATGAGCCAGCCGCTCTAATACTTGATCAGGAAAAGGCATTGGAAAGTGATCCTTTCGAGTTGCCTTGTTCAACTTCCTATAATCAATGCACATCCCCCACCCTGTGACTGTTCAGGTGGGGATGAGTTCATCGTTTTCATTTCATGTTACAGTTGTTCTAGCTTTCTTTGGGACTAAATGCACTAGGATCACCCATGGCGAGTCTGATATCAGATAGATAATTCTAGCGGTGAGCAGTTTAATGACCTCTTTACGGACTACCTCCTTCATATTTGGATTCAGTTTATGTTGATGTTCAATAGTTGTCTTGTGGTCTTTCATCATAGGGATCTTGTGCATACACAATGCTTGACTAACCTCAGTGAGGTCATTCATTTTGTAGCCAATCGCTTTATTCCTCTCCTTCAATTCTTTTAGGAGTTTTTCTTCTTGTTCGGTCGTAAGATCGGAATTTATTATTACTAGACAAACCTTGAGGTCATCCAAAAACACATACTTCAGTCCCTCAGACAGGGGCTTCATTTTGGGGGCCTCTAGTTTTTCACATGTTTCCTCAGTAGCTTCCACAACCTTGAGTCCTTCAAACATAGCTTTGGGATCTTCTTCGACAATGTCAAGGTCAAGAACAAACTCTTTAACTTGTTCACTGATGGAATTATAAGTAGAAGGGTTTGTTAGAGTCACTTCTAAAGGATCATCTTGTTCATATCTCTCTTGTGTGACGAGTGATATTTGTTTAATGTAATCAATCAGATAAACTTCTTCTTGCATACTTGGTCTTCTCATGCTTTAAAAAACCTTGAATTCGAGAGTTTCTTTACCAAGTCTGAGAAGTAATGTTCCGTCTTCAACATCAATTAGAACTCTTGCAGTGCTGAGGAATGGACGTCCAAAGATGAGAGGATATTTGGTGTCCTCTTTTATGTCCATGATGACAAAGTCAGACGGCACATAGGAATCTTTTCCTACCTTGACAGGTACATCCTCAATAATTCCTAATAGGCATTTTATCGAATTGTCTGCGAGTTGTATGGTCATGCTAGTTGGAAGAAGTTCAACAAACCCTAGCCTTTTCCAAAGGCTGAGTGGCATGATGGAGATGCTAGCACCAAGAACTTCTAGTCCTTTCTTGCATGAAGAATCACCGATATGGCAGGAAATCCCAAAAGATCCTGTATCTTTGTGTTTCTTTGGCATCTTACTCTGGATGATATTTGAAGTGGTTTTAGCTAACTTGATTGTCTCATATTCTTCAGTTATATATTTCTTGGTGAGGAGTGACTTTAAGTACTTCGTCCAGGCTGGTATCTCAGCTAGTACATCCAAAAAGGGTATATCAACATGAAGTTTCTTCATAGCTTCATTAAACTTATTGAACTGAGTATCAAGCTTGGTTTGCCTTAAACGTGCAGGGAACAATATATGAGGCTTGTATAAAGGAACATCAGGTTCTGGTGTTTCAGTTTCTCCATCAATAGGTTTCTCAAGACTTTCCTTGTCTATCTTATCAGCAATTACTGGTTCTTTCGGTTGAGATTCTGGTGTTGTTGAGTCTTGGACAATCACAGGTTCATATTCATCTATAACAACCACATGTGTCTTGACAGGGGGATCAAAATATTCTTTTCCTGAACTGGTGGTGACTGCCTTCAATTGTTCAGGATGCTTGGGATTATTCTTGGGTTGTCCAGTGAAAACTCCAACTGGTGGATTAATGTTGGCTGCAAGTTGAGCTAGTTGAGATTCGATAGCGTTCTACTGGGTTTGCTGGTTAGCTATCATAGTTTGCTGAGTTTGCAACATTTTTTCAATGGATGATAGCTTGTCATACAGAGAGATGGGATTTTGTTGTTGTCCTTGTTGTTGATAAGGAACTTGGTTATGACTCTGGTACTGGGAATTATTTTGATAATTATTGAAGTTCCTATTCTGAAAGTTTCCCTTGAAATTTCCCTGATTTCCAAAATTCTGTTGTTGATTATAATGAAATCCAGGTGGGCCTCATGGCTGATTGTTCAAACCAAATTGATGTGAGTTTACTGCTCCAGAGGGGTTTCCATATTGAAATCCTGTATGATTCCTATTCTGATTCGGATTGTAGTAACTTTGACCAGGGATGGTATTAACAACATTAAGATTTTCCATTTGACCATTATCTCCTTGTCCACAGACATTGCTTAGAACAACATCATAAAGAACATTACATGCTAATGTGGAATGATCTGTACTTTTACATGCTTCACCAAACAATGAGGTTGACTTGATCTGTTCTTGTTGTCGAGTGGGCGAACATCCTCTTCCAATAACAGTAAGAGATGATTCAATATGGTCTTGCTTGGCAACTAAGAGTTTTAGGGTTTCAGCGATAGACTTGTACTCAGGAGTAGCTTCATCCATAGCTACTTTCAAGACTCCTTTACCTACAGATCTACCCCAATTGTCTTGGTTTTTTGCTCTAAGGGTGACGACCCTCCATGCGCTATCATAACTTTGACGCATGAAGTTTCCTCCAGATGAGGAGTCTAAGAATCTCTTGATATCGTCGCCCACACCCCTATAGAAAATTTTGATGAGTTGATTCTTAGGAATTCCATGGTGTGGACACTTGCGTAGAAGCTCTTTGTATCTGTCCCAGGCTTCAGCAAGGGTTTCTCCAGGGACTTGAGTGAAATTTGTTATTCATCCTCTAATTTCATAGGTGAGAGAGGTAGGGTATAAATTTTCTAGAAATACATTTTGAAGTTGTTCCCAAGTGGTGATGGGTTCACTTTGCAATGAGTTATACCAACTTATGGCTCTATCTGAGAGAGAGTACTTGAAGATACGGAGTCGAATGGCATCATCAGATACTCCATTTTGCTTTGTCATGGCACATTGATCAATAAACCTCAAAAGATGTTCTTGACTATCCTCTCCTTGTTTGCCATAGAATGGGTTGTTTTGAAGCAATGTGATCCAATGTGCCCTAATTTCAAAATTGGTTGCATTGATGGGAGGAGGTTGTATTCGATGATGAACATTAGCGGCTTTGGGGATCGAGAACTCTCTATGGTCCTTTTGTAGTTCTTCTTCTTATGTCGCTGCTTGTGCCGCTTGAATTTCTTCTTGAACCGCAACTCTAGCTTCTTGCATGAATCTTTCTCTCTGTGCATTAAGGGCTTGAGCCACCCTTCTAGCTGTCTCATCTTCTTGAGCCATCCTTGCTTGATTCTCTCTGATCTGATGATGAAAAGTTATGTCTATCTCAGGATCAAAACTCACTGTTAGCCCTGGGCTGTCCGAACGACGCATGCACTATGCCTTGGGTTGCACCTAAAATTAAAAAGATTTTGAAAGTGAGAACCACATAGTAGAGTCAAATTCAAGTAGATGATCGATTGTATTGAAAGAAAATTAAAATCCTAGATTAGTCTCAAAAGAACTAGATTTGACTAACTGATTTCGTTGTCCCCGACAACAGTGCCTGAATTTGACGTGGGATTTTATCGCACTAACAAACTCACTCGGGGTTGAAATCCCTGAGCTTTTACCAAAACCAATGTGCAATAATACCACTCGTAAGCGGACGAGTCTTATCACAGTATAGTTATGGATCAAACCCAAAGGATAATGTTTTTAAGAATCGTGTCAGTCGAATCTAGTTCAAGTAAGACTAATATTTAGAATGATTGGTTGATTTGAGATTAATTAAACTAATTGCAAAGAAGTAAAGAGCAGAATTAAATGTTGGATCTAGATCAATGATATGGAATTGCTGAGATGGTATCAGGTTTCACCACTGCTACACATGCAAACACATTCAATCACAAACAATCTAGGCAAGATTTAACTATTTAAATAGAGCTGTTGCAAAACCCCCATATGGGCGTTAGGTTTGCGTAAGCATCACCTTAGGCATCAGATGTCTCATCATCATCTAGATCACTTACTTACGGCTCCAAAGATACAGAAACCCAACGAAGGTTGTGGCCCCCCTCTATAGGCGTTAGGCACACAGAAGCGTCATCGAAGGCTAGATGGCTCGTCCCCTCACAGATCATACACTTATGACCTAGAAGAAATCCCATTCTATTTCTAGTTTGGGAGTCAACCGCATTAATCGATAAGCAAGAAGGTGATTAATATATGAGCAAACATCGACGATTAACAAGCATATGCAAAATCCAACTAAGGCTGTGAACCCCCTATACAGGTTTTAGGTGCACAGAAGCATCATCGAAGGCTAGATGGCTCGTCCCCTCACGGATCATACACTTACGACCTCAAGGAATCCCATTCTATTTGTAGTTTGGGAGTCAACTTGTTAAACGACATTCAATACTTCATAAAGAAATTCTCACAACATAGGAAGAACAAAGATGAAAGAAAGCAATTAATCTCAATACGAACATAATGATTAACAACGAAATGAAAAGTTATACACATTTGCAAGGAAAGTTTAACAAAAGAACAAAATTGCATGGGCAACGGGGCTAGTCCCCACACCCTAGAAAAGGTGGACTACTCGCTCATGATGAAAGAAACAAGAAGAATGAGAAAGAGAGAGCAATCCTCCATGAGCAAGGTGTAGAAGGTAGTCGCAGCTCGGTGAAGATGATGCAGTCTTCTACGTCAGATCAGAGCAGATCTGGATGTGAAATAGGAGATACCAAGACAGATCATATAGTCTCTCTCGCTCCGTCTTCCTTCTCTTCTCGGTCTCCATGATTGCAACACAGGCGGTAGGTGGAGTGAAACTGGCTTGGATGGAACTGGATCTGGATCGGACTTGTGTAGAGGCACCCTGTCGGCGTCTTGGAACTGATTTCCCAAATGGGGACCCTGCTGGTCATATTTATAGGCACATGACTGGCCCTCCTTCTCTTGGTGTGAGTCCAAATGGTTTACTAAAAATCCTCTTCAAACTGTTTGTCTACCAGCAAACTTTATCAAACGGTCTATGATATGATTTATTAAACGATTTAGTTGTATTGCATAGCAAATGATTTTGCTTTGCACTTTATCATTCGGTATTCAAGTGAATTTATCAAACAGTCTTCAAGTGACTTTATCAAATGGTCTTCATGTGACTTTATCAAACAGTTTGGTAGAATCCTTTTCATTCGGTTTGCATGCAAGATCTTTCTCAAATGGTTTGCGATTAGCATGGAGCAAATAGTCATCACTTGTGAGGGGCAACCAGTTTTCACATGATGCTCATTTGGTCTTCATATTTCCTGATCCAAACGGTCTTCACATTGTTGGCCATATGGTTTCCATGCTACTAAACCAAATGGTCTTCACGTGTACATCAAATGATTTGCATGCATGACTTCATACGGTTTTCACTGCTGTGTTCATTCGGTCTTGATAATCATCTTTTACTAACGGTCTTCACATAGCAGCAATCAACAAACAGTCTTCATGCGTGAGAAAATGGTCTACGTTGCTCATTCAGTTTCATTCAAGTGCCAAATGATCTACTAGATTCAGTCGTTCAAATGGTCTGAGACCGTGACCTCTCCAAATGGTTTTTAGGTGTGCCTCCAATCGGTCTCTGCTGGTCTATCGGTCTTGAGACCAAATGGGCTCAGATGGTCTTAAGACCGAATGGGCTCAAACGGTCTTGAGACTGAATGGGATCAAACGGTCTTGATATCGAATGGATGAAATCACTTGGTTAGATCGATTGGTCAGAACCAATGGTGAGTGAAGGTGGGCCCCAACTGATTGTTCAGCTTTATCAAGACTTGCATCAAATCAACATAAATTCAGTTAAAATCATGATAATTGGACCAATTTAGTAATTTTGCAAATTTTCATATTCAATAAAAGAAATTGAATGCATTGAGTCAAATTTGACCCAATGTGGTGATTGAAATTCCTGATGAATATGCATTCATCCTTATTCCTCACTCAATCATCACCTGATCATTCTCCCAACAAATGACAACATCATCATTTTGATGGGTTTATCGTTGACAATGTTGTTCCGAGGGTATCACATGAAGGGAGAAACTCATAGGGAAAGAGGGTAGAATGGGAAAGATGACAGAGGAGGAAGAGTCATGTGGTAGAGGACTAGGAGGATGACTCTGGTCTAAGAAAACAAGAGACATGTAAGTGTCGTAGGATGGGAGACAAGAAATGTATTAGGTTGTGTGAAGGGGGTAAAGAAGAAGATAATGATAAGGGAAGAGTTGTTCTCTTAGAGGCATTCCACCTTGTTCAAATTATACCAAAAATTCACACAATAAACTTATATTTGCATTCATCATTTCAAGTGAATATGTGAATCTATATTTCAACTCAACATCGAATTTTATGTATTGGTGTACTTGTTGTCTATATATATATGTAAAGTGACAATCCCAAATATGTCACATAAGGTTTACAAAACACAAAACCCAACGTAGAATAACCCCATCAAAATGTTCAAAGAGTTGTCTAAACATTAAATCTTACTTACTAGAATATTTGAAGTTTCAAGATAACATTCCTATTGGATATAACTTGTTTTGACCAAGGATTCTTGTCAAACTTAATTTGATCATGGATGTTAAATGTTCAAACACTTGGACATGCACTCCTTCAATTAGTTATTCTAACATTGTGTTTAATAAAGCATTCGTACATTAGTTTAAATTGATGTTTACTCATGAATAGTGGGTCAATTGCTACCAACTGCTTTACAAAATATTGACAACCAACCTCTCAAGATGTACACTTTTTGTATCTACATTGATGGACAAACTCTACCAATTGACCAATGCTTATTGTTTATATTTTTGTATTGGCTAATGAAAAGTGGACAATGGATGATAAATGCAATTGCATTGCCATACGCTACATAAATGGCATCAAACACTTCAAAATGAATCCATTGAAACGTTTCTTTCAAGAATCAAATTGTGTAAACCGTTGGTGATAATGGAGTAATTTTCCATGAATGTATTGAGAATTATGTATGAGGATACTTCAATCATTTTTAGATAGTTTGATTGAGTAGTACTATGTTTGTAGAAAACATATTTGGTGTATCCCATATCCATTTAAAATAAAGATAATCACATCTAATGTGTTAGTAGTGACTAAAACAAGACTTGTTGAAGCCTAAGTAGAAAATATTTGATGCTATAAGAGGAATTCCCTTGAAGGTTTGTAGAAATAGAGATCTATCCATAAAGCTCACAAATCTTTGTAAAATCCTTCCTCACTATTTCAAAACTTTGTTTTATGTATCATTTTTAGTATAATTCAAAAAGAGATGTATTTATATAACTTGTGAAAAATGTATGCTAGTTCAATATTTTGATGTATGCACTTAGTTTTGATACTTATAGAAGTATTTCCAAAACATTAATGTGTATTAAGTAACATATTTGATGTTTGATGATAACATTCCTATTGGTAAAACTTGTTTTGACCAAGGATGCTCTTGTCAAACTTATTTGATCATGGTTGTTAAACTTTAGCTCAGAATGACTCTCTGCCATAGCTACCTTTAACACTCCCTTGCCTACGATCTACACCAATTGTCTTGATTCTTAGGTATAGTAGTTACCACTTTCTAGGCTCTATCATAATTTTTGCTCATTAATTTTCCTACAGACAAAGTGTAGAAATCTCTTAATATCATCATACATAACTCTATATAAGTACTTGATGAGTTGATATTAAAAATACCATGGTGCAAATACTTGCAGAATCATTCTACCTTTCCAATGCTTCAGCCAAAGTTTCACCAGGGACTTGTGTAAAATGAGTTATCTAGCCTTTGGTTGTGTATCTGAGGGAGGGAGGGTAGAATTTGTCATGGAATTTGGTCTAGAGTTGTTCCCATGTGGTGATAGGGACACTTGAAAATGTATTGTAGCAACTCATTGGTTTATCTATGTGCTTATATTTTAAAAGTTGTACTCTAATAGAACTTTCAAAATTCTATTTTTCTTAGTCATTGCACATAATTCACAAATCCCAAGATGTTCTCTTGACAATCCTCCCCTTTTCTGCCTAAAAAGGCATTGCTTTGTAAAAATGTGACCCAATGTGGCCTTATTTCCAAGTTAGAATAAGTGATAGGAGGTGTTTGTAGTATGTGTTAAATATCAAAAACTTTAGGGATTGAGAACATCATAAGCTCCTTTTATTCACTCATCTTTTCATGAAACAACTTGGGATGTACATATTTCCTCTTACATTCCAACCTATCTTCTTGTGTAACCCTTTTTCTATATGCTACAATGGCCATGTTTTCCCTTTGTGTAATCTATTCCTCATACATTCTGTTTATATTTTTTATGTTTTGGTAGTAAAAACTTTGATCTATCTCAGGATCAAAACTCAGTGCAAGGTCAATGGTAATGGATCATTGCATGCACTAAATTGTGGTACCTATAATGGAAAAATTGTCCACATGTCAGAATAGATGTAGGAGAGTTTAAATCAAGTGAATATATGATTATATCACTGCTAAAAGGAAAATTCCTAAATGATCTTAATGATACAAGATTAGACTAGACAATTCAATTATGCTCGACAATGGTTCCAGAATTTGAGGTGGCTTTTTATCACAAGTAAATTCACCTAGCAAAGAATTACTACATTTTATCAAAATCACATGCAATAATTACCACCCATAAGAAGATTAGTCTTGTCACAATATAGTTGAGGATCAAATCCCAAGGGACAACTTTTCTATGAACCTAGCTATTTTCTATTAAGTCAAAATAAGATCAATATTTAAACCAGGATTGAAGTTGATTAAGGTAAACAAATTGCAAGAAGTTAAAGTATTAAAATAAAAATTGGATCTAGATTAATGAAAAAAAACATTGGGGTGGAATTGGGTTTCACACCCACTACTCAAACATGTGCATTCACTCATATCCAAACTTGTATGAAGGATAATTGGAGTTAACAAATCTCATCCTTTCAACATTAGGGAATTTCATGAGAAAATATCACTATAAGATCAATGTCTCTTTACTTACATATCATATATTTTGTACTCTAGATACTTTCATATAATTTTCTCAACAAGGTGCCAACCAAAGATAATTGATATTTAAATCTCAAATGTCAAAGTTCAATCTATCTAAGAATATAATAAATCATGTAGATTGGATGATCAATCCACATAACATGCATTAAATGATTAGCAATGTATTAAATGACTCCATACAAGATTTAGAATAAGAATGAAATTGCAAGAACTGGTGTGTAGGGCTAGTCCTTGTGCCCCAATAAAAGGACTACTCCCTTGTCATAGTTAAATTTTTATAGCCATCAACAATAGAGGGAGCAATCTCAGACACCACTACAACCATGCAAAAATTGGTTTGGTTGATTGAAGGGGAGAAATAAACCTATCAAGATAGAAGTCAATCGTTCCTGGTTGAAGATAACATGTGGATATAAGCTCAATCAAGAGTTTCATCAATCTAGGAAAGATTTCAATCACTCTTGGATTGTAGTGAATGATCACTAAGGGGCAATTCATAGATAGGGTGAGCACCTATGGGTTGATTGCTTCTAAGTTGCTAGTGATTAATCATTATTGAGCTACTGTAGGTCGATTACTCTTGGTGGAGAGGTCCATCATCAAAGATGAACACTAGCTCAATGTTCTTGTCCTATCATGGAGAACACCAGTAGGACTTCACTAGTGTGAAATCTGACAAGTTCTTTGTTGGCGTCAATGAGTATATATAGGCATCTGTACGTGTGAGTTAGTAGTTGAATTTGTACGACATGGAAGATTAGGATCACTTTCTTGGTAGCTAGCCAACTTGGGAAAAGGTTGATATCTTGATACTCGATCTCTCATGGTCAAGCATGGAATGATTATAATTTGATTGACCTAAAGGGATATCGATTAGTTATTGCTTGATCTTTTTAGCTGGTCAATTATTAAAGTTGAGTCATTATATCTTGAGGGGTGAGTCTTGATTGATGTTGTTCATAAATATATGCTTGAGATGTGGCGATCGATCAAAGTGATTGCCATTTGGAGGTCAAGCACCTAATAGTTGGTTTCACTTGGTTGATTGTTAAGGACACACTAATTAATCTAACGATCGACCTATGTAGCTTAATTGCTAAGTAGTCAATCTTTTTTATTGGACGACTGAGGTGGTCTATTAGTAAACATCAATGGGTGTATCTTGATATATGATGGATCCAAAGGTTAATATTAAGTTCTTGAGCTTATTTGCTTTGGATAATGGATCTTGATTGACAAGTCAATAAATATAACGTTATGGATGTTGGTCATTAGGTCAATCATTATGAATGACCACTGTCTTTGAACAAAAAAGGTTGATTAATCTAGCCTTTGATACATGCTTTGAGATGGAACTCTAATATGCTAATCAACTAGGAATATTAGACACTAAACTATTTTTCTTACTATTGTATTGATAGGTAAACATGTAGTTATCACTATTGAAACTTGCCATGGGTAGAGGAGTAATAGAAAAAGAACTAAGGATGAAAGAGATGAATGATAGATTGGATGTGATAATACCAATGGTACCAGCCTATCTTATATAGAAATCATCTCTAGAGCTTGTGTAGTACTAGATAGCAATGGCTACAAAACTCATCTCATATAGATATTAGATTTATCAAGGTTATCCACATGTCCTAGAGGTTTCAAGAATACATTCATTCCAGAAATCAATAGATGTTGTGGAATATATGTCATTGTTATCTAGATATCTATGTTTTTGTTTATGATTAGTACTATAAGGAACTCAAGTTGTTGCTTCTTAACTTCTCATTTGACCCTTCCTATTAAACTTTCTCTACAAGGTTGCATGAAATTCACATATCCTTATCGCACACCCCACCCATTCCCTACTTTTACCTCTTTATTCAATTATTCCCTTTGTACGCTTCTCTTATTTTATCATTGGTTCATTTTTATGGTATATTTCCTTTGTTTGTTCTCAAGAAAAAATACACAGAAGAGGAGAACTTGTATAAAACTAATATTAATATCTTTTAAACAATGTCCCATTCCATTGGTACTTTTCTCTTGGCCAGATCTAGTTTATCTTTGTCAAAAACATTTATTTAAGGATTCCTCACTCCTCACATTTCCTTTAATAGAAAAATTTGTTCTGACCTTAAGATCAATATATCACTTTTCTTGTGTCATCTTTCCTATGTTTATTATCATCTTCATGTTATATTCTAAACCTTCCATCTAGCAATATTAACTTTCTATTTTAGTTCTCATATACTACTATGATTATTTAGTTCAATAATTATGTTTCTTAGTATCTCTTTACTACATGCATATTTAAATTTATAAAACAACATTTTCCTTAGAGGATTCACATTTAAGCTCAGTGCATACCATATATTTTATCCAATTCATATAATTCATATTCAGGTTAAATTTTTCTTTGCAAATTAAAATATTATGTTGCTCCTAATGATCATATCCATAACTTACACTTTCATTAAACACTATCTTTATATCTCATAGTAACATAAAACCACAAGGAGTGCATTGAAATGCATTAAAGATAAGTAAACTAATTACTCTACAATGTTATAAAATTTTAATAATAGCTAGGATAGTTATTCTAAACAAATATCTTTATACATTACTCTTATTGAATAAACTTTCTCTTTAACAAGGTTTTGTCTTTCCTTATCCATATTTATTTCATATTAATTTCTATTTGTGATCTCATCTTTCATACGTTCAATAAAAACTCTTTATTTTAATCCATCTGGAAATAGTTCTTCTTAATATATCCTTCAACATTCTTCAACTCTTTTCCCATAACCTTTTTGTACTCAAAATTTGACTACAATGTCTCAATTGATTATACAATCTACATCTAAGCTTGTTTTTATTCAGTAGTTCTTTATATGTAAATTCTTCATATAACCAAACTCTTCATATTTAGCATTTTCATCCTAATTTTATTGTAAAATTTTTGGTATCTTTTAAATTGAACTCCTCTTGTTTTCATTTCTAAACCAAATATGTTTTTACTCTCATAGTCCCCAAACTTATCAGACTATCATTATCTTTAGACTACCTTTTTTATCTTTCAATTTCCTCAATTCTAAAACCACCAAACTCCTTTATATTACTTGTTTTAAGGATTCCTAATATCCTAAACAATATTTCTTCCTTGATACTAATTCTAAAATTTCTACATTAACACTGTCTCCTCTTTCATTTGTTTTATACCCAATGTTAGGGTAAACTTAATCCTTTTTTTTGTTAATCTAGATATACCAAGGGTTCTTATCATCCCTTTTTAGATGATGTTAATAATTCAATATGCTCCATACTAATTATCTTGATATTTTATTATTTCATCCTTCAAGAATCCAATTAGTGTTTGTTATTTGGCATTCAAACTTTTTACATAGTTATTAATCCCTATAGATTTTTGGTAATTCCGCCCATTCTCTTAGATCGTACTACCTTAGAGTATATACATACCTATTGAGTTCTAGGTTTACTTTGTCTAGAGTTCGTTCTGATTAGATTGTTGATAGGAGTCATTAGGTCCCAATAACACATCCTGATAGCTGGACTAGGCCAAACATGTAGTCCTCAAGCCAAGAGCTACTTATGGTTAACAACTCCTACTTAAGTGCCGCATATGAAAAGTATATTCACTTAGGAAAACTCATATACAAATAACTTCAGTTTTCCATTATGTCAAGAATAACAAAAAAAATCTAAAGTAAGTCTTGAATGTACACTAATTTTTTATATTTGTATGACAATCAAAAATCTAGGTTTCACATATGTAAGTGTGATTATATTCCTATCAAACAAAATAAATAGTATAAAAAAGTCATAACATATTCTATGTTTATGATCTTATTCTTTTGATACTTTATGATCTTCTAACCCTAATACTTGTAGGGTTACTCTCTAGCCCATCCTCCCTTTGCATACTTAGATAGGATATACATGGAAGTATAGATGGAGTAGTTTGATACTGGTCAACATAAGTATTTAGATACCCGAACATGGTATCTAAATGGTTAGACTTCTCATACCAATAATCACATCACCTCCTAAATACCACACTTATGACTCTAACTATCTAACCTAATGATCCCTGACAACTCAACCTAAGATTGAATTCCAAGTTGTTACATACACATCTCACGTTAACTACTAATCATGAGTTTTAGACATAAATTGAGACTAATCAAGCCCAAAATCAATCTTTAAATCTCTCATATATGACATATCCAATCACATGAACTTACATTGCATATGTGAAGAACTTGATTCCTTTAAACTGATTTTAGTCTTAAAATTACACATTAAAGCATTTTTACTAATTCTTGTTATATACAAGCACACAAGTTTTTATAGTGAAGTACATGTTTTGGCAGTAAATCACCATATTTTGTAGTATAATAGTAAAATTCTCTTCTATACAAGGACCTAGAATAGATAGAGATTGAGAGTAATGAAATTCTACCTTAAAGCACTACTAACATCCTTTTATAGAAAGATTCTTTTGAAATTCATTTCTATCTCCATATCAATAGTGTTACGTAAATATCTGTTTAGAAGTGTGTGTGAGCTACTAGCTCAATGAATGAAAATTTTCTAGGTAGACAAAATAATACAAATATTCTTCATTAAGTGGATTGAAACATAACACAAATAGATAAGTTATTAAAATGTGAACTAAGTAAGAAATACTATAAAATTCAGGATCATATTAAGACACTGAGAAGAAGTAAACAATACATTTCTAAATCTGATTACTTTATATGAATAACCAAATAATAAATTCTTGAATCTGACATCTTATTTTCTTAATTGTATTATTAATTGACCTAACCCATATGAAGTGTACCACAATATGTGAAAGAATTATAGCAAGCTATGATCTCACTGTACAAGGCTTAGCGTATTCTCAAGACTTGAAGTATACTTACTAGCTCCCTAGTCTATAATGGGACTCTCCATGTCTGGCCTTAATGTCTATATTAGTTGGATGGACAATTTGAACTCCTCCTCTAAACCTTGTTACTCAGGAAAATAGTCAAAACACTCTGGCTAAAATTATTTGCATCAGTAGTTCCACAAGGCCCGACTCATGGAGTAGTACCTGAACTAGGTACCAATTAGATCTCTAGTGAATGTTGGGTACCACTAGGTATCACCAATATCTCCAACTAATGTTGGATACCCCTACTATTATTCAAGAGTTAGTACATGTTGGTCTTAACCCCACATGCCCTATTAACACACTCTGACTTCCTCTCTTGGACATTTCTAGTGAGTAAGCCATTTCCTCCAATGCGGTACAAACCTTTGCAAGGAATCTATAGTGTCCAAGGAATCTAAAGTATAATTGAGTCTTTAGTTTCACTAAACAATGATGTACAATTATTTTTCTTAGAGTTAGCCTATAATTCAATCATTCCTTTATTTTTTGTTAATGTGAACTATATCTATTTTTTAAACAATATTGATCAATTTCACATACTTATAGTATTCTAAAAAAGAATACAACTAAAGTGCATATTCTCAACATTGTATTTCACTTCAACATAATAATTTAGATATATATATGAATATACTAAAATGATTCATGCTATAAATAAAATGTTAATCTTCATACTAAATGTTTCACATATGATACTAAAAATTGCACTGAACAACTCGAACTAGATGAATTGATCACTGAATAAATCACATTAGAAGGGGTATGCATTTTATCATCCCACATTCAAAATTAAACAGAGTCAAGCTATCTAATATAACACTCTAGGCTGTGTTTCATTGCAGACGATATAGCACACTCTATGCATTTTATCATCCCACATTCAAAATTAAATAGTATCAAGTTATCTAATAGCACACTCTAGCATGTGTTTCATTGCTGATGATATAGGGAGAAGACTAATACATTTGTGTCTTTATTACATATTGTGTTTGAAACTCGTAAAAGTCAGATACACCCATTATAAAACTGAAATCATTCACCTTCAATCAATTTTTCTAGCTATTTAGATCATATATGCCTTCAAATTTTGTATCAGGGCTCAGTGAGCAAAACATAGATAAACTTGAAGAATGTATAATCATGTTCTTCATGTTTTGGATTAGATATTTCAACCCCATGGCTTAAGGATAACTTCCACTCACTTTTAGTTCATTCCATCAAAATTTTGCTAAAAATCCTTAAACAATTGATATTGGATTTCTAGGTCTCATTTATTGTAAACAATTATAATTTCTTATAGTATAAGTCATTTTTTACTATTTATCAAATTTCATCACATAGTATGAAGTTTTGAGCCATCTTCACCATAAATGTCAAAAACACACCAAATCAGGACAAAAGTTAATGAAATATCAGATTTCATAAAAAAATGGTTATAGAGCACACATTTTTTATTCAATAAGGTTTGATAACACTATATTTTTGTAAAATAAGAACAAATTCCGAATTTCATAACAAACTTTCCATATATCACAAAATCAACCAAATTCCCTTGAATAGGACCAAAAAGAACATCAAATAGATAAAATGTTTATTGCGTACTTAAATATTTAAATGGGTGTAATTTCACTCACCCTTGATGTGATAATAAGTTAAAATACCTCATTCCTTTTCAATAGGGTTAGTTTCATAATTCAACAAAAAGGTCCATCAAACTTCTTTAAAGTTGAAAATCACCACAAAATCCCTTGCTTGAGATTCTTCCTAGATGAAATCATGATAAAAGAGAGAAGAAGAAGGATATATTAGGGTTTTTTCTCCACTCTGAGATATATTTCGACCTCACCAATAGAACTAAGTAAATTTAGAAGAAAAAAGACGGAAAACAAAAAATTTTCCATATTCAACTTGAATTTGGGGATGAACTTGAGATAGATCAATCCTAGGGCAACTTCGAATCAAATTCACTCAAATCACCTCTCCAACTCCAACTACTAAATTTTAAAGAAGAATGGTGGGTTTTGAGTTGTTTCAGTTATAATTAGGCTTATAAGGCCATTTGAGGTACTTCTGTATTCTGGAAATAAGTCCATAGTGTTGACTCCAAGTCTAATTGACTAAACCCTTACTTTGATGATGACTAACCATTCCACTTATTTGTGTCTAATGCTTCTACTTGAGTGATTCTAGATTAGGTATAGGAAAACTCCAAAAATTCATCACAAACACTTTTACCGAACGAGTTTCACTCACATGAAACTTGACTGACAACCCTGTGTGGGTCTTGGTAACTTCTAGGATCGATCGAGATTCC
This sequence comes from Alisma plantago-aquatica, assembly GCA_963693085.1. NCBI lineage: Eukaryota > Viridiplantae > Streptophyta > Magnoliopsida > Alismatales > Alismataceae > Alisma > Alisma plantago-aquatica. Next base: position 1,178,570,094 of record OY856412.1, on the reverse strand, counting down.
CTAGAATAAACTCGACAGACACACTACACTTATAAAATAATCTTAAACCATCGAACGAGTTTCATCAAGGATAAACATGACTGACAACTCACAATTTTTCTGTCTCATAGTATCATCGAATGAGTTTCCCAAAATAAAACTTATTTGACAACACTATATGGAATGTGTAGAAGTAGTGTCTCTAACCATTGGAGTGTTGCAAAATTCAAAAATATATATGTTTGAACACCCCAAACGGATATGTCCCTAAGTGTCTCTATTGACTAGTAGGCAACCTCAACTATAAATAGGACCCCTTGGGCTTAACCCTATGGTTAGATAAGCACTATGAAGGTCTCTATCATATATGTTTGAGTGCCTCTAAGAACATCCTTCCACTCTCAAGCTTAATCACTTTATCTATCCATTAGAGTGAATATGCGATTTGTAAGAGAGCTAGTCATAGATGTATGTCTTGTGAGGATCTCCCTTTCCTCTACCTCCCAATATCTCTTTCTACCATGAAGATGAAGGTTATCTCTCTTAGCTAAGAGAGGTGAAGAAGAAGGGAATGAGTTCTTTGGTGAAAGCTTCTCCTTAGTGAAGACGAAGTCAAAGGCGGAAGCTGCAAGTGAAGAGTGGGTAATTCCTTGAAGGTGAAAGAATTGTTGCAAGAGTGGGTAAGTTCCTGGTGAAGGTGGACTCATTACAAGAGCGGGTAAGTCCTTGGTAACGTAGAAGACTCTTGGTCATGGATAGGTAAGTATTTTGTAAGGTTATTGGCTACGTTTTCCTCAAAGGGAAGGCTAGTTATCCATGTCCTAGGAAAGGAAGGTCATATGTTGTAACTCTTATAATGGAATATAAGGAGTGAGACATGTTTGAAAATACATTGACCTCTCTAGATAGTCGATGTAAATCTCTATGTTTGGAATTTGGAACCACTATGCATATCTTGTGTTATTTGTGCTTTCTCAATCTCTCCCTCCCTTTCTATGGATGTTTTAGTTCCACCCAATGTTCTAGATATGCAACCTTATATTTTGATATAACTTGAACGTCTAATGAATTTTGTTTAAGTGTTTTTAGCTCTAATTACCCCCTCCCCACTATAGACCATCATTGATCCAACAATTGGCATCAGAGCGGGAAATCTCCAAGCAATACTTCCATAATTAGGAGAAGATGGGTGATTATCAAGGTGGGAGATACTTCATAAACATTCCAATTTTTTATGGGAGGAACTTGCTCTATTGGAAGAGAAGGTTACAATTCTACATCCAAGGATCAAGTCTTGAGCTATGGAGAATGGTGGATCTTCCAATCAATCTACTAGAGATAAATATAGAAGAATGATGAGGCTACATTGAAGAAAGTAACCTTGAGTGCAAGAGCCATCACATTCTCTAGGCCTCTCTTAACTACACCTAGTTCAACTGGGTTACCTCTTGTGAGAAAGCCTATGAGGTATGGAGAAAGCCATGTGTCACTTATGAGGAGACAAAGAAAGTAAAGGATAGTAGAGTCTACATGCTCAATGGTCTCCCTAATAACATCAAGATGGGAAAGAAGGAAAGGGGAGCTAAAATATAATCTAGGCATAAATCTATTTTAAATGGTCTTGTTGTCCTATGTCATCTTATGGATAGAGGAAATATAAATTCAAAGATCCTTTGGTCTATTACTAAATGGTGGGAACCAAAGGTGACTTCCATTGTAGAAAAAAAGTCTCTTAGTGATATTCCTGTTGAAGAGCTCATAGGAAATCTACAAGCCCATGAAGTTAAACTTGACAAGCAAGAGTATGAAGAATGAGAACAAGAGAAAGAGCACAAGAGAATGAATAAGATTGAAATCAAATCCCAAATTGAAGCTAATATTAGTCAAGCTTCTCCATCCTCTCAAGTTGAAGAAGATGCTATGTACTATAAAGGTAGACTACATAAAGGAAAGACTTCCTCCTCCACCTGGTGATTCAAATGTAGAAAGAAGGGTCACTCCAAATAAGATTTCCCACAAGATAAAAGACCCATCATCATAAGAGAAATGAAGAGAAGTACAAGAAGAAGAAGAAATGGCACTAAAGATTTAGTGACTCCTCCAACTCAAGATCAAGTGAAAATTCTAGTAGAGAATCTTGTTCTAGCTCAAGTGATGGTTGAGAATGCAACTTTGTTCTCATGCCAAGTGCAATTGAAGATTTAGATGAGGTAAATATAAACTCATTTGATAAAGAATCTTTAATTGCAATTACTCATGCTACTCTTGCCTCTCTTAAGTCAACTAAGCATAAAAAGAAAAATCTTGCTAAGATTTTTGATAACTTGCATGAAGAAATGGATGAACTTGGACATGATAAAAATTTCTTACAAGATGATGTTAATGATCTCAAAAATTCTTTTCTAGAACTTGAATTGAAATTCAATAGTGTTGAGATTGAAAAGAATGTCTATCTTAGTCAAGTAGATGTTCTTAAACTTGAACATTTTAGCTTGATTGAAAAGATTAGATTTCAAGAAGCTCAACATTTGTTGCCTAGTTCTGTTGAAGAGCATAGTAATATTGTGAATTCTCTCATGCTTGAAATAAATGTTCTTAGAACTAAAAATGAGGACAAAGATTTTGTGTTGCAAGGAATATAATCTGAAAATAGTTTTTATCTTTCTAATATTGCTTTGCAAGAAAAAGAAAAGGCATCCTTGCTTGCAACAATTATTGTCCTTGAATCTTGTTCTAGTTCTACTAGTAGAGAGAATAATGTTTCTGCTATTCATATTGAAAAATATTCTTATATGACAAAACTCTTTGCTTAGAAACCAACAATTTGCATGCTAGAGATCATATCAATCAATTGTATTCTAATATTACTTCTCTTATGAATGATAATCATAGTTTGATATATTCTATGCAATTATTCTTAGACGATAAAAAGAATCTTAACCAAATCCTAGATCATAATACAAAAAAAATGGGTAGAGATGGTATTATAATGATATTAGCCAAAGGAACAATAAAGACAAAGGACCTTCAATTTTCAATGAAGAATCTTCTAGCTTCAAGGCTATGATCTCATGTAGACATTGTAATGAAATTGTTCATTATTCTAAATATTTCCCTTTTAGGAAAGCACCTAAGAGTAATAGGACTTGGGCTGCTAAGCTAACCTCCCCGAACCCAAAAATTTGACTGAGGACCATTTCATCTTTTTTCTTGTAGGTCACTTGCTAATTGATTGACTTGATCTATTGATTTATAAAATGGTTAATAAATCCACATAAAAGAAGAAAGGTGACATGTGTATGGGGTGGCAACACGTGGAAAAGAATGGTAAGATTAGAGGTAATGGTATTATTTCTCATATCCAATCATATCTTATTTTTGACAAGTTTGTATGAACTTTACATATGGTTTTTGAGTCCAAATTGGTCTATTGTGATTATTATCACTTTCTTGCTAAAAAAAACTTCCCCTATTGCTTTCAAAATGCATTATAAGTTGCTTATACATGTTTTTCTATGGTTTATAGGTTTATCATGCGTCTAGATGTGCTTTTCTAAAATATATGTTCTTTTTAATAGTAGTTGTTGTCGGTTGAGTTTGTCCTGAAAGAAACTCGACCAATAAGCACGGATGGGTGTTGCCAACAATTGTTGTCATCTGAGAAGTTCAAACCAGAAACTCGACCGGGAATAATGTGCAAAAAATATCCAGATGGTTTTTATGGAGGAGAATTTCCCTCTCAACTAGACCTTCTCAACCAATAGCCTTATTCTATGGAACTCCACTTGGTACCTTTACATGTTCACATTTCCATGTTTGAAATTGCCGACTTGTCATACACCACTATCTTTCTAATTTCTCTAAATTGGTATCTCTGTATCTTAGAACTACTTATCTTGAGTTGTTATGCATGTTTTGATGATGATATCTTTGGATCTCTTGGTTGTGTCTTAAATTAATTCTGTTGTGCTCTAACTTTCTACATTTATATGTATATCTTATTTTTATACAATCTTAAGTTACTTAGTGGTAATCATCTTTTGGTAATGATGCTTATTTGCTAGTGAGTAATATCCTTTCATGCTTCTAAAATTGCTCATCTCTTTGTTTGGATATTTCTCTATATCTATTCATGGCTTGTTCATTAACTTGTGCATATTTTTCTATGATCTAGATCCTACTAGTTGTCCTAAATTGTAATATCATCTACTAGTAGTCCATCTACACGCAATTCTAGTTTTGTTCGTTAATAGCTATTCAACTATATGCTATGGTTTTTTTCTTTTATTTTCATACATACTCAAGCTTGTTCCTTGACTTGCATATCTACTATCTTGAGTTACTTGCTTGCATAGCATTTCCTTGATATATGCTAGAATTACATCTAGGGTCATTCAAATGCATGTCTTGATTATCTTAACCTAAATTGCTTGGACAAGCCCTTAGTTTTTTCTCTTCTACACACCCTTCTCTAACAAGTTGTATTTTATCTCTTCAACCCCTAATTTTTTAAATGAAAAAAGGGGAGAAGACATGTATTATTCAATAGGGGAACACATATATGTAGAAAACATATATGAGTAGAAAACATAAACATATATGAGTATAAGACATAGTTTATATAGATGTTATGAAAGCTAACCATGCAGGAGAAAAAGCCTCAATTGAGGGGGAGTACGAGAAATCCATTATCATAAATTTAGGGGGAGAATATGAACTCAATTCTATTCAAACCCCTAGGTTTCACCAAGGGTATGATTTTACTTAAATACTTTCAGTACATTTCTGGAATGATTTATCAACTTCAAAATGGGGAGAATGTTGACTCCAAATATAATTTTTGGTGATGACTAACCATTCCACTTCTTTGTATCTAATGCTTCTACTTGAGTTTTTTCAGATTAGGTATAGACACACTCCCAATGCCTAAACTTTCACATCCTAACTTGAAGAAAGACAAGTCAAAATCAATGCAAGTGCACTTTTTTGGAGAAGGCATTAAATATTAGAATAATGTTAAAACTCACTTGTAATGATTGTATAGCTTGTAATTAATCGTAGAAAAAATCAAGAGCACTTAAATTGAATATTTAAACCCTTTCTAAAATTCATGAAAAGCACTTTTATCGACTGAGTTTTACTCATATGAAACTCGACCAATAACCGTATGTGGATCTTGGTAACTTCCATGATCTTCTAGCTTTCCCCAGGATAAACTCAATCAATGCCTAGTACTTACAAAACAATCTTAGGCCATCTTCCAAGTTTCATGCAGGATAAACTTGACTAACAACTCAACATTATTCTGTCACATAGTGCAGTCAGGTAGTTTCCCAAAAGAAAACCCAAGCGAAAACACTATACAAAATGATATCAGTTACAAGACCCAAAACAACTAGAATTCGTCCCTAAATGTCACTATTAGCTAGTAGTAAACCTCAAATATAAATATGAAACCTTAGGCTTCATTACATGGTTATATATGCACTATTATGGTCCACTTATTATAGTTGAGTGCTCTTAGAGCCTTCTACCACTCTCAAGCTTAATCACTTGCTATATCCATTAGAGTGAGTATGAAATTTGTAAGAGAGCTAGTCCTACATGTATATCTTGTGAGTCTCTCACTTCCTACACCTCCCAATCTCTCTTTCTACCATGAAGATGAAGGTTCTCTCTTTTGGATAAGAGAGGTGAAGAAAAAGAAGGGAAGTTGTCCCTTGGTGAAAGCTTCTCCTTAGTGAAGGTGAAGTCAAAGGTGGAAGATCCAAGTCATTGGTGGGTAATTCCTTGAAGGTGGAAGACTTATTGCAAGAGCATATAAATCCTTGGTGAAGGCAAATGACTCATTTCAAGAGCGGGTAAGTCCTTGGCAAGGTAGAAGACTCTTGGTCATGGATAGGTAAGTCATTTGTAAGGTTATTGGCTCCCTTGTCATCAAAGGGAAGGCTAGGTACGTATCCTTGTCCTGGAAAATGATTGTCTTATGTTGCAAGTATTATTATGGAATAGAAGGAGTGAGACATGGATGAAAATACTAGAGGTTTAACTCTCTAGGTAGTGGATGTACATCTCCTAGTTTAGAGTTTGGAACCACTATACACTGCTTGTGTTATTTGTGCTTGCTCAATCTCTCTCTCCCTTGCTATGTATGTTTTAGTTGCTTTTAAACTTCCATATATGCAACCTTATATTTTGATATAACTTTAAGGTCTAATGAATTTTGTTTAAGTGCTTTTAGCTCTATTCACCTTCCCTCTAGATCCCATCATTGATCCAACACATAGATGAAGATTCCTTTAAATTTTGTTTTTCAAGACAATTATTTTCCATATCTTGAGCATTTGACCTTTGAATCAATATATATGAAATTATATAGACTCAAATTTTATTTCATATATGTTAGTAACCTAATATGAATTATAAGCAATAAAACTTAATTTATGGAATTATATACCATATTTTTTTATCATTTTAACCTATTTTAGGACAATTTCAAGACAAAAACCCTAAGTTTAGCCTATCTAGGGTTTGTATATAAAAATCCTATCCATTCAACCAAAATTGGTATATGATATGATAGTATATAAATAAAAAATATAAATGTAATTTCTACACTAATTTGACAAAAACACACTATTAAACATGAAAAGTGGATATTAAACGTTAATCAGGGTTTGGGGTTTGACAAATCACCTCTCCTTTAAGGATTTCACCCAATCATTCAAGAGAAGGATGAAAGATAGCATAACATATAATCAGTGACTCTCACACAACCCTTTTTTTTTCTTTGAGTTATACTTATATATCATCATGCCCAATTTACTAGATTTTGGGTATTTAATGAGTATAATTCTTAATTTATCAATATAAGAACTATTTCAAATTTCTAGACACTATTGGACTCAATTTATAATAAAGGTTAAAATTTTCATAATTGATTATGTCACTCTACCACAATTCTGTTAGCTATAGTTTCTACCTATAGGGGCAATACCATAATTGTCATCAATATATACATATGGCTAAATTCTTATAATATAATCAGTTTACTTGGTTGTATATTCTGAATTACAGAATTTTCATAAATATTCGAATTATTTATGAAATATATATCAATCTGGTGTAGTTTCATGCCTTTGGGTCTTAGTCCATTGAGTTTATATTCAATTTTATGTTTCTATATTAATTCTTAATTCTCAATATTTGCTCTCAATTTCATTCTTGTATCTTAACTATTTAGATTTTTGTTTTCATATTTCCCAAGCTAACCTATTTATCATTCTATATAGACTCTCTTTGTCTTTTTCTATTTCCTCATTTGTGAAACCACCAAACTCCTTTACATTTCTTACTTTCAGGATTTCCTTTTATTCTAAATAATATTTCTTCCTTAATAATGATTTTGAAATTTCTACACTCCCATCATATCCTCTTTCATTCTCTTTGATACCACATGTTAGGGTGAATTGACTCCTTATTTTTGTCAATCTATATGTACCAATGGTTCTTATCATCCCCTTTTAGATTTTGTTCATCATTTAATATTCTCCATACAAATATGTGTATGGAATTTATATTACTTCTTCCTTTACACATCATATTAGGGTTTCTTATTTTGGTTCAAACTTTGTACACAATTATTAGTCCCAATGGATTTTTGGTTATTCCACCCATTCACTTAGATCTCAATGTCTTACTGTGAGTACATACCTATTTCATTCTAGGTTTACTTTATCTACAGTTTATTCTTATTAGATTGTTAATAGGATTTATTAGGTCCCAGTTATACATCTTGATAGCTAGAGTAGGATGAAGATGTAGTCCCAAAGCCAAGATATACTTAGGGTTAACCAACTCCTACTTATGTTCAAAATATGAAAAGGACATTCACTTAGGAGAACTCATATACAAATAACTCCATGCCTACTTTATGTCAAGAATAACAAACAATATCCAAAGTATATTGTGAATGTACAACAATCTTCGATATTCATCTTAAAATTGAAAATCCAGGATTCACATAAGTAAGAGCATTTCTAAACATTTCAAATCAAATAAGTATTATAAACAAAAAGTCATATCATATTCTATGTTTATGATGTTATTCTTCACATAATACTTCTAGGGTTACTCTCTAGCCCATCCTCCCCTACATACCTATCTAGGATATCCATGGAAATATAAATTGAGTAGCTTGATATTCGTCAATCTAAGTATTCAGATATTGTGATTGGGTATCTAAATGCTAAGAATTCCCAGAGCTACAATCATATCACTTCCTATCTGCCATAATTATGACTCAAAATATCCAACTTAATGGCCCCTAATGAATCTACCTAACTATTGATACCAAATTATTACATCGACATCTCACATGAACTACTAATCATGAGATCAGGGTATAAAAGGAGGACCAAACAAATGCAGACATTAGTCTTATAATTTCTACTGGAGCCTTGTCCTATGAAATTGTATAAGGCATGGAAGCAATTTTATTGGTAGAGGTTCACAACACATCTGCTCACATACTACAAGAAGATGAAATTTGTGAGGCAAAGTGGGTTAAAGATATAATTTATTGCCTCAACCTACTAGAGGAACAAAAAATGAGATCACTACATCATGTATAAGGTTGTGAAGAAAGATAAGCTCTAGCATTAAATAAAAAGGTTCGTCCCTATAATTTCAAACATGGTGATGCATTCCTCATTTCATGTATAATGCAAATCCAAGAGGCAAGTTCATCCACAAATAGGAATGACCTTACATCATCCACAACATGTACAATCTGGGTGGCTTGCATCTAAAAAACATGGATGGAAATATTAATCTCCATGACAAGAATACTTGCCTCACCAAGCACTAGTAATACTGACAAGAAAGCTTCAACAACATTGAGCCTCTTGCAAAAACCCATATAAGAAAGCAAAACTTCTTCCCTTTAAAACACACATAAAATATATGTAAGTAACTTAATTAGTCTCATGTGTTATTGAAGTGGTAGGTCAAAATAGAACCATAGGTTTTGGGACATAAGGAGAATGAATGTTATCTAGAGGCTACAACAGTTTTCTAACCTAACCTAACCTAACATCTTAGAATATGTAAATATTAATTTAAATATCAGAATGTGCTCATGGTTTCAGATAAGACAAGGCAAAACCCCACAACCACAATCATGACCACCTTAAGAGGTTTTAAAAAACATTGAGTCTCAGAGGTGAGTTTGATTTTATTTATCTAATCATGATACTTGACACCTATACCATAGAGAAAATCACATTTAACAAAAGTCAAAATCAGCTCCAGTTAACCTAGAAAAGCAAAGATAGGAGGACCAATGTAGAGGTCAAAACCCCTTGCAACTATCAATGCCCCATCTCTTGAAAAAATATGGGACTAAATTTGGCAAGGGATAGACTGTGAGAAACAAGTTAGGGAACCCTTCCCTAGGAAAACCCCATTCATTCTTCCTAGAATCAAAATTACAATACTAAGGCCATGAGCATCAATAATAATTGAAAAGATTCAAATTAAAAGATATTCTATATGTGTACACCTCTCAAAATAATAATATTGCAACCACCAAAGTTGTAATCTAATAACCAGACATATGCTTGTGATGGATTTCTATTCTAAATCATGTCATGGATTTCTATTTGAGATGGTTTCTTGATCCAACTGAGTAGGGAGTTCCCGCTTGTGCACCCATTGCATGGCACAAATTTATCCCATAGTGTGACATCTAGGGTTAGTTGATCCCTCAATCTATATTCTCCCATAGGATGATGGATTCTATTGTATTAGAATAGGATAAAAAAATTTGAAAGGTGGGAGTGCCTAAGATTATAAGATCCAAACATGGGTTAGGCTTAAATATTCCTGGGGTTTCAACCCACTAACTCCAATAAGCGAAGCGAATGAGGAGAAAGTGACCTCAATTGATGTCATTTTTCCAAAATATAACTCACAACCATCCTTGGAAAATTGAACATGTATACATGGAAACTAGCTTATCTTATGTTACATGATTCACTAAAAGGAGCTTATGATGGTAGGAACCTTTAAAGTAACTAGGATACAAGTCCTACTGCATGCTAAACATCATGAAGGAAGTTCATAAAGTGTGTGTTGTGTACCATGATAATTTTTTGTTAATTTTTTTAGCATTAATCTCTTACAAGCGGCACCTTGTGCTAACAAAGAATGAAAAAAAATGAAAAACATAAAAACACTAAAATAAAGGAAGTAAAAACATCATAAAAGCCCTCCTGAAGGATCACAAGTCACTATTGCTGAAGATGACAAATCAGACAACTCTAGGTATTCTGGTGAACATTCTATACCCACTGGAAAAACATTATGACTGATTCTTTTAATCCAACCACATATTTGCCACTTTCTCTTGAATATTTTAGGAATAAAACATCAATCTCTTGAAGAAGGAGGAAAGATCCTGAATTATGTATAATCACTAGAAATGGTTAAACTACCTCAACACTGACACTGGGTAATACAAAATGCAATTTTCCATCCAAAAAGGATGAGCAAGCACAGAAAGCCAGACATCACTATTCTAGATTCCGAAGTATCAACATGAAACTTCATCCATACTTGGCATATATCTACATTTGTCAAATTTGAAATTGATTGAGTCAAATTGCCACACTGTTGGAAAGGTTCAACAACCTGGAATTGATTTGACAGTTACTCCTAAATAAGAATGTAATGAGGATTTGGAGATTAATAGAATATAGTGGGGTCAATCTCCCTTGAATGGATCCCATAAATAAGCCAACTAAATAAAATTGCCATCTTCAGTCATCCATCAAGTAGTTGTTGGCCTCTTCATGCCTAGTTGATCACCCAACTCTATAATATAACTCGTTTTCACTGGAAGCATGAGCCATCAATCATGCAAAGGAAGCCAATTGATCTTTATCATGTCCTCTAGAGTGGGAGTCTGAATAACATACCCAATGTGGAAGGAGTAATTAACAAGATCCATAAAGGGATCACTACTAAAACTAATTCTCTTTCCACCTAAATATATGCCTTACAATGCAAGTGTGAAGTCATGTTGAAGCTTGCCAGGTATACCTCCATCTTAGAAATGTTTGTTATCCAACACCGCACTATGGATATATTCATGAGAGGACGTTGATGAGTTCATATTCATCCCAGTTTTAGATGCATCCTTACTCTAATTTAGCATTCAAATAGCTTAGTTTCATTAGGAATAAATTTGTTTTGATCTACTTAAGTTTTTATGATAATTTGTAGGATTTTAATACTTTTTTTGACTCCCTTTGTAGGTTTTGAATTCTATCACTCTGCAACATGTTTTCCTAGTGGGTCCCGCAAGTTTGTTGATCAACCTACCAATCGACATCAAAATCATCGAGAAATCAACACATCGAGGAGCTCGACATCCTAGTTGACCTTCCTAAATAAAGACATCTCAACCCCCAAGCTTGACACACATATACTCAACAACAAAAGCTCAACACTTAGACTCATAAAGGAACAAGGTCAACAGACACATCGATATCTCTCCACCAATAGCATAATCAAGTTGTAGCCAATAAGAAATTAGGCTATTGATCTACTACTGTTGACACTCTTTTCAACGACCACAATTGCTCGACAACCCCATTGACCGCCAAGGATGATAACATATCAACCTCCAAGACCGATGACCACAAGTACAATAGACCCATCGATGGAAAGTGGTCAACAACCACGACCCTTTAAATAGGCCCCCAATGCAATAGTACAAGCATCTTGAAATTCTAGAGATAGACTAGGCCGAAAGGCTATTGCTGAGATCAGGGCCGAAGGGAAGTCCTATCGACCAAGAAAGTTCTATAGGCCTATCTTGTCTATCAACTTGCATTTTTGGCGACTTCAATTGACCTTTAGCAACTCTAGGTCATTGACGTCCCTCTCTTGGTGATCGATCTTTTCCCCAAGTTGTTATCTATCCACCTCCTTCTGCTGCAAGTCAAGGTTAATACCTAAAGGAGAAAGAAGGCATGAAGTTTGCTATCACACACCATGTGAGCCACTTTTGCTACCATCATGATCATGCTGGTGTCCTCTTCCTCTACTAGTGTATTTAATCTCACAATGTCGAGGGAGTAGTCTTTTTACTAGGGTGTGGGGATTAGCCCAACTACCTGTTTCTTGAAATTTCATTCTTGTTCCAACTCTTGTATGAACTCATTTAATTCATATCTAATTGTTTATCACATGTCTTGTGGATTGATAACCCTCTTTATGTGATTTATTATAATCCATTACCACGAGAACTTCAACATTTAAGATTGAATACCGATTAGCTTTGGTTGATGCCCTGATGAGAACTTTTGAAGGGAAGTCTCTAGAGTAGTGTATATAGAAACTATAAGTAATGAGACATCTAGGTTACATGAATATTTACTCAAACAAGTTTCCGACACCGAAAGGGGAAACTTGCATAATTCCAATTATATCTTCATAGAGGTTTAGATTTGAATGAATGCAAAGATTTGAGTAGTGGTGGTGAAACCCAGTTCCATCCTAGTTCATCCATCCATTTATAACTACAACCTTAGTCTAGATCTTTTTAGTCTTGCAACCTTAGATAAACAAACCAACCTCAACTTTTGTGATAAATACTAGTTCTTGCTAAGTTACTTCGATCGGATTATTCTTAAACAAGTTGTCCCTTGGGATTTGATCCTCAAATCTACTATGATAAGACTCATCCGCTTGTAGGTGGTATTATAGAATGTTAGTTTTGGTAAACTCTAAGAATTACATTCCAAGTGAATTTGGAGTGTGATAATATACCACATCAGATGCCACAAGATCAAAACGTCATTGGTATTGGTTGAAACATGATGTTAACTCTCAAAGATCAAGAGATGTATAAGTGTAACAATGTTACTGTAAATATAGATTTTTCAATAGTGATTGAGATAGATCCATTTCTCGAGAATGTCTGTACTCACATAATGCTTGAATGTGTTAGATAGACCCAAGACTTCTACAAATTTGACTATGCTAGTCAGACTTCAAAACAAATATTTTCAAATTACACAATATGATTTGACTTTCAACTTGGATTTCAATTAATAAAATTTAAATCTCAAATGCCATAAAAATTCAAAGTATGCTAAAATTACACTAATCATGGTTTTATTATAGATAGTAAAATGCAACATGTGAAGATAAATGTTCAACAAATATACTTCTTTAGCTTCTTCATCAACCATCCCAACAAATTCTTAGATTAAGGCTAATGATTAGAAGATACATATCCTAAAATTGATGCTTCCTGCTCACTTTAGAACAAAAGGCTCTAGTATACCAACTATGACCCAAAAGGGAGCTTCTAAACTACACCTCCAAGCCCAAAGTAGCATCCAAATGATGAGAGGAATCTATATCAAGAGTCATCAGGGATGGCTCTTCCATACCTACCTTCCCTTGTGATTCTACAACATGACTTTGTCCTCCATAAGGATGTCACTTATGCATGCAACGAGACTAGGATGACCCTCATCTCCATAGAAGTGTTGAACCTATCCACATCTCGATGGGATACTCGGGCCAAAGAAGTCTCCAACCACACTGGAAACATCAACATCATGGAAGGACAATGTTTAACCAAAATCACAAGGAAGGTAACATGAAACTCCAATGTAGAAATCATGGTGAGGTCGCAACCCTAGAAATTTGTCACAGCCTTGAGTATTAATAGACATAGAAGAAGGAGTTTTAGAATGAAGATATTCCTCATGAGGATTTGGATGTACCAACTCATATACAAAGTTAACTTGGTCCTCATAGGTATCATAATTAATAAATTATGAATGAGACTTGTTAAACTACTAAAAGAAAATGCCAAATGATCATCTGCCTCATGCGGGAACAACAATGACTGGCCATTTAGGAAATACCAACTGAGATACAAAAATTTTCCACTTTTCCTCCCAGTAGTTCTTGGACCGATTGATTGAACCAAATATTAGAGGGATCAACCCAAGAAGAGTGTCAAAAGGAATGTGCCAACCACCAACCTACTAATGAGAAACATGCTCACCCATGTACATTAAACTCCCCGGGGGTTACTCGAATATGACCCTATGAGCATCCAAAGGTAACGCGGCAACGTAGGAAATATATAATGTATTGATCTCGCCAAGATAAAATCTAGAGATGATCCTGAATCTAACCTAGAGAAAACAAAACATAGATGGAGTCAGATAAAACACATGCATACAAATTAGAAAATATTGAATAAAAGTTCTATGTATATCTTTTTATATGTCATCATCTCTATCTCACCTCTCAATAGCTCATAAGATACCATACTATTGAGTCCAAACCAATGGTGAAAAATAGGTATAGAAGCATGTAGATATCTTCAAGGGACACTCAAAGTGATGGGTCTATTGATTCAAAAGTTCTGATATACCCTAAGATATGAGGCAAAAGAGTGAAATCAATAAGAATTAATATCTCAATCTAAGCAAAAAGTGAAGAAAAGGTTTAATCCTCAATCTTTACTATCAAGCCACTATAGCTCTTGGTAGCCCTAGTGGTTCCCATCCTGTAGAAATCACCAAATGCACCTATTCAAGCAAGTCAACTGGTGGGGTACACACCTCAACCCCAATAAAAAGAAAGAAATACCTCCAATTCAAGGAGAAAAGATAACCAAACAATATTTCCTCCATTCCTAGCATTGTTACCGAAAAATAAACTAGTAACCATCTCAAAATGAAATCATCTAGGGTAGAGATTTGGTGAGCCAATTTAAAATACTAGATTGTTCAATAAAATTGAGAATTAAACTGTCATATTAACAAATTTTGTACATATTAGTGACATTGTTTGTGCATCAAAAGTTGTTGTTGCTACTTTATGGTTGTGACCCATTTTTGTTTATATCAAACATTTTTAGTGTTTGATATTTTTTGTCTCCTACTTCTATGTCCATTTCAATCTATATTTTTGTCTCTAATAAAGAGGATTGAATGGAGATGAAGAAGTAGGATGGGTATGAAGGAGAGGAGGCCGAAGTGAGGTTAAACAAGACAAAACATTATTCAGAAAAGGAGTAAAATGAGCATTCTAGCACTAGTGACCCACATGGAAAGTAAAGGCACATGTGTTTGTAGGAAAGTAGCACAATCAACCATGGTGTGGTCCTCCTGGTAGTCATGACATCAATGATGGATGTAAGACCCAACCTCAGACATTATCATGCTTGCCATCTTCATCTTTGTTTTATCTAGTACAAGTTTCCATGGCACCCCCATTAGTTCCAATACCCTAGTCGAAGTAGTCCTTCCTATTTCCTTCTCCTTCTTTTGGCACCTAAGATACCTATGACAACTACTATTGCTTTAGGTAGAATATTGTGGTCTTGAGGTCACTTCAGAGCATGAGGGTAGAAACCTAGTTGGCCCTAGCAATGCCACATCATAGCATGGTCTTTTCTTCCAGGAACCACACACAATCCTCTAATGCAACATTGGCCTGGCCAATCTAGATAATCAAAAACCTTTTCTTCATGTCCTCCTACTACACCATCAACAACAGTGACGTCGAATGAGGAGGATGGCCTGATCCTTTCTCGCTTCATGGTAGAGATCAAAAGAAGGCTCTCAGACGGGCTCCACATGGTTGAAGAGCCTTCCGGTAGAGGTACTCACCATTATGGAGAAGAGAGGGATCGAGAGACATGCATGTAAGGGAGGAGGTTTTATCACGTAGGAACGAAAATATGGGAGGTGATAATCATAGAAGTAGACTATTCATGGAAGGTGGATAAGATAGGAAGCAGGAGAAACTAAGGCATCAAGGAATTCAGGAGTGGGAGTTGGGATTCCAAAGCTTAATAATTTTGGAGTCTTCTCAAAAGGATAAAAAATGTATAGGAGGAAACCACCAAATTAGACTATCATATTTGATAAAATCCATACTGATATCCAAATGATCTCAATTTAAAATTGACAATAAAAATAATTTATCAAAATATTATACTGGCCTAAGTTACCATACCCAAATGGTCACCAACTTACAAGGTGACAAACAAAGGATGACTCACACCCCTCCACTCTATATTCACAAAGAAGGTCTTTTGCATCCATGTGTATGTGGCTTCGTACTTCAAAGCCATATCAATGTTAGGGGTATTTAACCCATTATCTTAGCAAGGCATGATATTCCCAAAAGCTTCTTGTCTGCAATACTATAAATAGGAATTCCACCAAATCCCAGCCTAATATTCTAGTGAACTTTTTGTATGGAGTGGGACTCGAGAGGGGACCCACACTTCATTAAATTAAGGAATACACCTATCCGATCCAGACACACTTACAAGTATGATGGAGTATATGTATTTTTTATTTTTCAAAAGAATGACATTTAAGAATAGCAACGGAGTAAAATCTATATTCAATTTTATAAAATTACATAATATTATCCCACTTGAGGTTTACTTGAAATAGAAAACTTCTTCACTAAGAAGAGGGATGTACAAACAATTTCAAGTCTATCTCCAAAGAGTCAACTCCACTATGAAAAGTCTAGCTTGTCATGTCATATCCTCCATGTTGTTAACCTAAGGGGTTGGAAGCATACCCCACAAGAGAACTAACAATGGAAGTTTTCAGCACAAAAATGCTTGTATGTTCATGTAAATATATATTGGTCCATATTATGGAAAATATATAAATTTTACTCAAGTTTTCTGAAACAAGAAAGGCAAAAGAACATACAAATGGATATCAAAGAGATCAATATAAAGAAGATATTTAATAAAAGACTTCCTTGTCTTAATCAACATCACAAGAAAATATTTTAGTTATAAACAATGCATGTCAAACAATTAGACTACAATATACAGCGAGGGCCAAGAACCATAAAATTTCAAGCCTAAGTCGGATGGAAAGGCACACCTGGGTAGAAAGGCACACCAAATATATATAATACAAGTGGAAGGACACACTCAGGGTGGAAAATTGTATCCTATAATATTATGGTAGTATAGATGTACTACTACTTTAAATAATTTTAGTCCAATGTACATGAACACAAGTCGAGGAAAGAATTAGTTTAGTTAAGAACAAATGAAAGGGTGATAAATATGATCAAGGCATCCATATATTTTACATGTGAAAATGCTAGAGAAATATAAGCATGATGGTGGGAAATAACACATCTACCATATTTCTCTAATAATTTTACTTGCAAGAACTAATAAATCTGCATTATAGAGTGTGGGAACTTACACATCCACACAAAATCACAGATGTAACATTATACTAACAGTCACCACATGATGTATAGTAAAATAATAGGCAAGTTTAATTCAATGTATGAGGTATGTGAACATCCATTAAATACCAAGTGGGATAGAAGACCCAGACAAGAAGATCATATTGAAATTAAGTAAGAAAAGAGGATCTAGTAACAAAAGGGATCTTTTAAATAGTGCTAATTCAAGGAGATAACTTCATCAAGAAGTTAGGATTTCAAGTTCCAATAATATTAAGAGAGAGAAACATAGGTCAACTGCCTAGTATAGAATTTAGGGAATGTAACATACCTCATATCAAGTCTAGATATATCCACGGTCAAAGGGTGTCACATCAGGTTTGCAAGCCATCTACTAAACACATTCATGAAATTATGTTTAAATCTTAATTAAATATCTAAAGCCCTTCTAATCACCATTCTATAGTTACTGATTTAGTCCTTCATGACCATTCGATCATGTAGATTATATTTTTTCTGTTCCATTGACTATTTATTAGAAAAATTTATCACCAATAGATTAATTTCTATGAATTCTTGATGATAAATCAATTTTTAAATATTAAAAAGAAAACTGTGTAAAAAATACCCATGATGGCGTGGGTGAAGACAATCATGGAGAGGAAAACCTAGGTGAATCAAAATATTAATTGGTCTTCTCCACTAGCCCCACATCCATAGTCTAAGCCCCCAAAAATGAGAGTATGAAGTCAAAGATGCTGTGAAATTGATGCTTGCAAATCACTCAAGAGTGATCCCCATAGACCTTCAGTTCTAGAGACCTATAGCATGAAACTTGTGGTGATCAGAGTTGAGAGGAAGCTCATGCACAAAGGCAGGGAGGAGGACTCAAAGCAGGAGAGCTACTTGACAAAACTCAATACGGGAGCGGCTAGGAAAATGAAAGAAGGGCATCTGGGAAGCATACTGACATCTTAGCCCCATTAGAGGTGAAGAGAAATGTTGGGGGTTGTAAAGTTATTCCAATAATTAAAGATGAGTTTGCAAAAGAAACTTGGGGTGCTACAACAACAATAATGGTAGATGAAGGTATTCAGTGAGTGCGTCAGAGGTTTTTGAAGTGATGGGTATGCATAGGAGGCAATGGAGAGGGTTCTACAACTCTGACTAAAGAAAATAGGGGAAACATAGGGGTCTATAGGAAAGTAGAATGAGGGAAAGGGCATCTCATATATAGAAGATGCCAGGGGTTAAATTATAGTATTGTTATAGGTGAAAAAGGGTCAAGAAATCATTGGAGAAAGAATCATGAAAAGAGACTGAGATATGATAGAGAGATCCTATAAACAAAATTGTTAAAGGAAACAAACACTTGTTAATGAGAACAATAAAGGGAGGGTAGGTTGGTGAGAAGACAGAGATCATACAATCAAAATACATCAAATTTTGCTAAAGATGAAATTGTCAAGGAGTCAGGCCATCATGACCAAGAAACCATAGGAAATCACAAAATATCAATTAAATGATTCAAAAGTTGAGTATTTAAAGTTTAATTTTCTTTCATGATCAAGGACAACTATAATTACCCTGTTAATCTCAAACTCGATACCAAAACTAATTATGACCCAAGGAATATGATTGTGTTCTTGTATTAGGGTTTTATAGTTTCCTTTTATGAGAATAGAATAATTACGGCTTAGTCTATTTATCTTCATATGTTTTATTATATATTTACTCCTTTATCATAAATAAACATAATTTACAGTCCTATTAAGTTCAAATTTCTATGAATAGGGTTATTTTATATTATTATGAACAATTGAGGTTATTTTTATCAACTACCCATTAAATCCATTAATATAAATATTACCTTATATAATGCAACATTATTACTATCTATTTGCATGACAATAATTATTATTATTCCAATTCATATTTAATCACATTATACCTTTCATTAGTCATATTTTAGTCATTATGTATGCATTACTGAACAAACAAGCATATATGCCTTAATAAAAGGGGTTACTTACATATTCAACATAATTTAGTTTATTATGTCTATTTTGTGTTTATTTAGATATCGTAGGTTATTATGACACCTAATGATACCAATGCATCATTTGAGGTACACAATAAGGGTAGATTAGGCTCTTCGCCCACAAACTAGGATTTAGGTAGGCATTATCACCTTAAACACCACTCTTATATTCTAAAACTAGGTTTAGGCTCCATATATATTTCATCATCATATGAGGATTCCTAGATTTAGGGTGTCAGTATACTTCCTATAACCTTAGTTAGGGTTTATACATGAGTTACTCATTATAAATGCATTAATATTCACTACGGGTGCAAATACAAGTATTATAGGTTTATGTGTATCCTTGTTTGGACAAATCCAAAGGTCTAATCACACAAACATCACATTTAATGTATTATGGTTTCTAGAGTCAAGATGCTAGGTTTCATTATGTTACTACACTCCACCCTTAAAAAGAATTTTGTGCCTAAAATACAACCAACCTTACACTACCAAGAAACTACTCTTCACCCCTTGGGTGAAGGTATTCTATGAGTGCCTCAAAGGTTTCTGAGTGGATGGGTATTCGTAGTGGGCATTGGAGAGGGTGGTAAAACTTAGAGGGAAGATAAAAAATGAGAATAGGGATTTTGAGGAAAACAAAATGAGGGAAAAAGGCATCTCGTATATAAAAGTTGCTAGGGGTTATTTTAGAGTATTGTTGGATGCGAAAAAGGGTCACAAATAATTGGAGATAGAATCACAAAATGTGACTGAGAGATGAGAGATATATCCAAAAAACAAAATGGGGATAAAGAAAGATGAATTTGTTAATGAGGAGAAGAAAAGGAGGGGGTACGAGAGAAGATGGAGAGCATACAATCAAAATCTAGTGGTTTCCATTAAAGCTGAATTTGGAAAGGAGTCATGCTAGTGTGACTAAGAAACTATAAAAAATAAAAAACATCAATGAAATGATTGAAAAATATAATATTTAAAGTTCATTTTTATTTCTTGTTTAAGGATAGCTAGGATTACTAAACTAATTGATGCGATGATTTTGAGTCACATTTATAGACTTGTTTTACTTGCGTTTTATGTGTTTATTGGTCACTTTGGTGGTTAATATTGCATGATGCACTTACTCAAGTCTATAATCCTTTTCAGTATCAAATATCCCATATTTTATCCTTTTGATCATAAGCAATTATAATAATGGGTTTTATCTCAGCTGATTTGGCTTTGTCTTGCAATTTCAGGAAAAACGAATATATACATCTGTCGATACCATTGACATACATCGATAGTATCGACACAGTCACAGGAAGACAGCCGCAAGGAGTTAGGCAGAGTCGATACCATCGACTGGGAAGTCGATGGTAGCGGGTTACTTTTAGGTTTCCAGCGATCAGCCGATCGATACTATCGATACAGAAGTTGATACTATCGATGCTCTACAACTTCAGTGTCTAAAAGGTGATAAAATCGACGCCTAAGGGTGTCAATACCATCGACCCACATCGATGGTATCAAGTCTGCATCAGGCGGGATGACAGAATAGAAGGAAGGCTTGCCGATATCGTGAGGGGTCGATACCATCGACCCGCGTCAATGGTATCGACACCGTCTGATTAATGTTTGTTTCAGATCAGCTTGAATCCAATAGTGTTGATATTTTTGTTGACATAACTTGGTGTTTATACCTAATGACGGCGGCCTGGAGCCATCTATCACGTCATTAGCTGCGGCACACATCACGAGGAGAGGAGAAGAGGAGAACAAAGCTTAGTAGCATGCCCCGACCGTTCCGAGAGCCGAAGAAGACGTTTTCCACCGCTGAAAGGTTGTAGATTGCACATTCTACGCCGAGGAACGCTTGGATATTCTCCGTTCAGGGGTTTACATCACTTCATCCACATTTTTCTCCATGTTTCCCCTTTCTTCAATCATGTCTTGCTCTGAGATGAACATGTGGGGCTAATCCCCTTTGTCTTTAGGACCGGGAGTAGCCCGTGTAATCATTGTATGATGTTTTTATCATAGTAATTCATAATTTGTCTCTTAAATCCGTGGTATGATTTCATTTTCTCAATTATATCATTATGCTTGATCACCCTACTGATAATCTAATGCCATTAATTACTTTGAAAGTAGAATTAACGGTTAAAAAGAGATGAAATTCACATTAACTCATAAATTCCTTAAACAAGGTGATGTACGGTTAATGGTGGAAACCCAGAGGTTGTTTTTAATACACCTAATTTAGGGTATAGGTTACTACGACGGTGGAACCGACCTTGATTTAGGTAGTGAATTGTATCACGACAGTGAACAATTCTGACTACAGGCCACTTCCCGACTTGAGAGATGAACTTGTTTAACTATAAAGAAATTTATACAACGAGAACCCGCGATGAAACCACAATCCTAAAGATTCCCATCTAAATTGATTAAACTCAACATTTAATTCATTTCTTTGCTTTCTTTTATTTTTATTTTCTTTTTATCAACTCCTAAAACTTTTCGAACCAGTCTAGCTGATTGCGAACAGTTATTAGTAGTCCACCGATAGTTCAGTGTCCCTGAGTTCGACTCTGGCCTCACAAAGGCCTATATTACATTGACACATGCACTTGTATTATACACACGGTAAAATCATGTCATGTTTTTGGCACCGTTGTCGGGGACACGACAATTGTCGACACTAGGAGTGCTTCAAGCGGCCACTCTAGGCCACATTTTTTTATTTATCTCTTTGAAATTCATTATTTATCCGTCATATCTAGCAATCGTGTAGCACGGTACTGAACCTAAATTAATATTTTGCAGGTACTAGTGCATGGTGAGGACGCATAGCACAAACTACACACTTCCATCACCAGAGGTTCCATTGTTGGGATTAGGTGACGAGGAAAACAATACTCAAGATCAGCTCGAGGATACATATTCCGACAATGAACCAGAAGCCATGGCAGAGGAACAGACAATATGGGAGAAGATAAAGGCTTCTTCCTCATCAGCATCAAAGGGGCCAATCAAAAAGTTGGCAGTTAACATTCCAACCTATAAGATTGATCCAGCACTAATCAACCTGGTTAAGTCGCAAGCATTCCACAGGATGAAGAATGAGGACCCTGTCGCACACATCAACACATTTGTGGAAAATTGCGATATGATCAAGATTGATAGGTTTCCACAGGAGACACTTTACCTGAAGCTGTTCCCCAACTCTCTGGCAGGTAATGCATGTGAATGGTTGCATAACCTAGATGATGAGACCGTTGAAACATGGGACCAAATGATCTTGGTGTTCTTCGAGAGGTTATTTCCGCCCGAGAAGACCAACGATCTGGTACAGAAGATCCCTAATTTCAGCCAGAAGGCCGGAGAGACATATTATGAGACTTGGGAATGTTTCCAAATAATGCTGAGGAGGTGCCCACATCATGGGCTTGACAAGGAGAACAAGTCAAGATTTTCTATTTTGCTCTTTCCGAGCATGATAGAAGCAACCTGGATTCAGCAGGTTCGAGGTTCTTCTTAAACAACATAGGCACAAGGTGTTGGGAGATTTTGAAGAACATGGCCAAAAAGCAATCATGGGGCGACAGAGACACAATAGAGCAGGTTCGAGCTGCAGGTGAGTCAAAGGCCATCAAGGAGATTAATGAGAAGATGGACCTTCTAGCCAAGAAATTGCTAGCAAAAGAAGATGCAGAATCTGATGATGAAGCACAGGTGAAATTTATGTGCCAGTAATAGGGGTACAGAAACAATGACTATTCTTGGAGGAAAGACAATAAATTCTCATGGAAGGACCCAAAAAATTTCTTGCAGGACCCTGATGCAAAACCACAACCATCGACAGAGGATAAGAGCAATGAGTTGCTCAACCAAGTAATCAAGTAGAATCAAGAACTCAAGAGCACGTTTGGCCAGCAGATTAAGCAACAAGGAGAATTTATGAATCAATTTGGGAAGACCTTACAAAGTCATGGGGCTTAGATGAGGACTATAAAGACATATTTAGTGCAAATGGTAGCTGAGATAGCAAATCTAAAAAAGCCGGCGCAACAAGGTTTTCCCGGAAATACAAACATTCCAGGAGGAAACCAACAAGCAAAGGTAATTTTGCTATGGAGTGGTAAGAAGATTTTAAACCCCATGGCCGATGAACCGAGCACACCCCAGCCAGAAACCACATGTTAGGCCACAGAGGAGGTTCAGATTCCAGTCACAGATCCGGTAGAGGATGTGGTAGAGGATGTCACATCTGAACCCATTGCTGACGAGGAGACACAGAAGAGGACACCATATGTGCTGCCACATCAGAGGGAACAGACTTTCCCAGTCCCATATCCAAACAACTTGAAGGCCAAGAAAGTGGACGCTCAGTTCAAGCAGTTCCTAGACAGCTTTAGGAAGCTTTCTGTCAACATTCCACTATTACAAGCAATAGAATAGATACCCTCTTATGGCAAGTTTCTGAAAGACATAATCACAAAGAAGAGGAAGATTCCTGATACTGAGGTCGTGGTTCTTAAGGAGCAGGTGAGCGCTTTCATTATGGGCACATTGCCACCTAAAAGATAGGATCCGAGCTGCTTCAATATTTCATGTTACATCGGTAAAATGAAATTCGGCGAAGCATTGTGTGATTCCGGGGCAAGTATAAATTTGATGCCTCTTTCTACTTTCAAGAAGCTGGGACTGAAAGAATCAAGACATAGCAATATGACGATTCAGTTGGCGGACAATTCTGTGGTCAAGCCATACGGTATTTGCGAGGATGTTTTGGTTAAAGTCGACCGATTTGTATTTCCTACAGATTTTGTGGTAATGGAAATGCAAGATGAACAAGGAAATGAGCTACTACTTGGATGACCCTTCCAAGCTACTGCATATATGATACTCGAGATGGGAAGAGGTTGTTTGACGTGGGGAATCACTGATGACCGATTTGAAATGGTTATGCCCCCAAGCACAACACAATCAAAAGCAAAGGGGCAGTGTCGCATGGTGAAACATTTTGATCAGAATATTTATCTATGTCTAGGGAAGCCATTTCTAGATATGGCTCATGTGATGACGAAGGTAGAGAAGGGGACACTGGAAGTAGACATTATGGAACAGACCAAGGTTGTTTCTCTTTGTAGGGATGTGGGTTTTTCGAATGATGAAGAGGAGGAAATCCCTCTTTCTATTAAAGATGACGACATAGCATGTTCTGTCCTCGATGCATATCCAGAACTACCTCTTGAAGCTTGCCTTGTCAATATAACACATGACTGGATGAGAAGAAAGTCGTTACAGGAATATGTCAAGAAGCTTCAGGTGCTGCCGTGTTATTATGCTAAGTATTATGAAGTTATTGGGAAATTTCCACCATCGCTTCAGTCATCTTTGGTCAGTCCACCAGAGTTAGAATTGAAGCCACTACCGCCTCATTTGAAATATGCATTCATAGCCAATGGTGAAAAATTGTCGGTGATTATCTCGGCATATCTGAGTGCCGAGGAAGAGGATCAATTGATGATCGTGCTGAAGAACCACCTTGGCACATTCAGGTGGTCAGTCGCAGACATCAAGGGGATCTCCCCTACACTTTTCCAGCACAAAATCCGGCTCGAGGAAGGAGCCAAACCTGTAATCCAACCACAGCACAGACTCAATCCAAGCATGATGGAGGTCGTCAAGAAGGAGGTGATCAAGCTCCTTTCTGCAGGCATCATTTATGCTATCTCTAACTCGACGTGAGTAAGTCCCACACAAGTAGTCCCTAAAAAGGGGGGAATTACTGTTACTCATAATATGTTAAATGAGCCGGTCACGACCCATTTTATAACTGGGTGGTGTGTGTGCATTGATTACCGTAGATTGAACTCTACCACATTAAAAGATCATTTTCCTCTTTCGTTCATTGATCAGATTTTAGAGCGACTAGCAGGTCGATCTCACTTTTGTTTTCTAGACGGTTACTCGGGCTATAATCAGATTTCCATTGATCCTAAGGACCAAGAGAAGTCCACCTTCACTTGTCCTTATGGAACATTTGCATATCGCCGTATGCCCTTTGGTTTATGCAACACACCAGCCACCTTCCAGCATTGCATGCTTGCCATTTTCTCTGATATGGTTGAGCGTTGTTTAGAGGTCTTCATGGACGATTTTTCCATTTATGGTGCATCTTTTGATGAATGTTTATTTAATTTGGATAAAGTTTTACAATGATGTGAGGACACACATTTGGTTCTCAACTGGGAAAAATGCCATATGATGGTTAGTGAAGGGATTGTGCTTGGACATAAAGTGTCTAGAAATGGGTTGGAGGTAGATCCAGTTAAGATTGAGGTTATTTCCAAATTACCCCCACCGAATACAGTTAAAGGGGTAAGGAGTTTTCTTGGTCACGTAAGATTTTATCGCTGCTTTATTAAAGATTTCTCAAAAATTTCTAAACCATTATCTGAACTGCTTGAGAAAGATGTGATGTTTGATTTTAATGAAAAGTGTTTGCATGCTTTTAATGTGCTCAAAGAGAAGTTAATTTCTGCACCGGTTGTGCAAACACCGGATTGGACAAAGCCTTTTGAATTAATGTGTGATGCTTCGGATTTCGCAGTAGGGGTCGTTCTAGGACAACGTGTTGAAAACAAACCCTCTGTGATTTTCTATGCATCCAAAACTTTTAATGAAGCACAACTTAATTACACTACAACTGAAAAAGAACTTCTCGCCGTTGTTTTTGCATTTGAAAATTTTTGGCAATATCTTGTAGGGTTAAAAGTTGTGGTATGGACGGACCACGCTGCCATAAAGTATTTGATGGAAAAGAAAGATGCCAAACCTAGATTGATTAGGTGGATCTTATTGTTACAAGAATTTGACATTGAAATTAAAGATAATGCGGGTATAGAGAATGTTGTTGCGGACCATTTGTCTCGGTTGGAACAGGTAGATGAGAAGGACATTAACATACCCATTACCGAGATAGTCCCTATTGAGCAGATCCTTTCTGTAAAATCCAGGGATCCATGGTTTTCATATATTGTTAATTATCTTGCCTGTAAAATTATCCCAGATGATTGGACATATCAAGAGAAAAAGAAAAATTTCCATTCTTTGAGATATTATTTCTGGGATGACCCCATTTTATTGAAGCAATGAAGGGATGGCATTTTGCGCAGATGTGTACCGGAGATTTAATATGATAGTGTACTTCGTCATTGTCATACTCTACCAACAGGGTGGCCATCATGCTAGTTCCAGAACGGCGGCGAAGGTGCTTGAGAGCGGCCTTTATTGGCCTACACTATTTCGGGACGCATACGATTATGTGTGAAGATGTGATTCCTGTCAAAGGACAGGTAATATTTCTAAGCGACAAGAGATGCCCCTCAACGTATTTCAAGAAGTTGAGGTGTTTGATCTGTGGGGCATTGATTTTATGGGACCCTTTGTGTCCTCAAACTCTAATTTGTACATTTTATTGGCTATTGATTATGTATCGAAGTGGGTAGAGGCAATACCCACTAGGACTAATGATGTTGATGTAGTGTGCAGGTTTGTAAAAGATTACATTTTCTACAGATTTAGTGTACCAAGTATGATTATTAGTGGTGGAGGTACCCATTTCAGAAATCAAAAGTTTGTTGCGTTGTTGAGGAAGTACGGGGTAAAGCACAATATTGGTACCCCGTACCACCCGCAGACACAAAGGCAGGTCGAAGTGTTCAATAGAGAGATTAAGAAAATCTTGGAGTGCACAGTGGCTTCGACAAGGAAGAACTGGAGTACTTTGCTATCGGATGCTTTATGGGCATATAGGAAGGCATTTAAGACACCTATAGGCGCTACGCCTTTTAGGTTGGCTTATGGGCGGGCCTACCATTTGCCAGTAGAGTTGGAGCATAAGGTGCACTGGGCGCTAAGGAAGCTGAACTTGACTTATGATGAGGTAGGGAAGAAACACTTGCTCGAGCTAAATGAGCTAGATGAGCTGAGGATGAACACCTATGAAAGCTCGAGGATTTACAAGGAGAGAACAAAGCTTATTCACGATCGACACATTCAATTGCGTGTCTTCAAGAAGGGAGATCATGTGCTATTGTTCAACTCAAGGTTGAAGCTGCATCCTGAGAAATTGAAACCCCGCTGGAGTGGACCTTTCATTATAGAGGAAGTACGACCACATGGTGCCATCATGGTACGTGATGGAGAGACAACATTTCTGGTCAATGGACAGAGGTTGAAGCTATATTTTGGTGAGGATTACACAAGGAAAATGCATGAGGTCAAACTCATAGCACTTACAGATGCATGATAAGCTTGATTTTGTCTAGCCTAAGACGTTAAATAAGGGCGCTTGTTGGGAGGCAACCCAACAATTGGTAGTGTCATCCATTTTCTTTCACATTTACAAGTTAGTTAGGTTTTTTTTGTTTTTAGTGTAAAAATGATACCTTGATCGTTTGTTCAGTGTGCAGATGTGAGGCAGAGTCAATACCATCGACCATTGTGTCGATGGTAGTGACATGGGTACAGTTAGGCGACTGTAGAAATTTTTCTGAGTCGATACCATCGATGGCCTCGTCGATGGTATCGACCTACCATTAGTCACCCTGAAGAAATCCCCAGATCGGGGTCGATAGTATCGACATGGGTGTCGATACTCGCGAGATCCCTGAAGATTTAGAGACGATTTTGTCTTAGTGATGTCGATACTATCGACAGGCCTGTCGATGGTATCGACACGACTACAGTCAGAAAGTAGTAGTCGGGCCTCGCGAGGGTGTTTGACCTACAAATGGTCGATACCATCAACCCACGTCAATGGTATCGACGCAACATGTCACCAATCCATAAGAGGAAATCAACGGTGATCGCTACATCAAGGAAGTCGATCTGTGGGATGCGTCGATACCATCGACTCCCGTCGATGGTATCGATGCGTCATCGATCCGGGCCCCCAAATCGTGCTATCGACAACCGTCGATACTCGCGAAGACTCAGATTGTGCTACAGGTGTAGATACCATCGACACCCCTTCGATGGTATCGACAGGTCCACAGCAGGGACATACTCAGTTATAAAAGGAAGGATTGATTGTCAAATCTCTTCACACCTTCCGAGCTTCTTCCCTCTACTTGTGCATTGAGCATTGCTGTGCGACCGGAGGCCTTCTACGAGCGTCCAAGGATTGCGATCTCTTCACCAAGCCCTGCACCGAGTAGAGATTATCTTCTCCTACCTTCACTGAGCTCTCTTTTCTATTCCCTTTTTCTCTGCGACAATGGTGTGGATAAACGGAGCATCTTCTTCACGGGCGGTCCCGACGGAGATCCCAACCTTTGTTCCTCCGCCACCCAGATCAATTCATTGTCTGAGGATTGTTCATCCTTCCACGGAGGTCTAGAAGGTATACGAGGAACTGCTCAAGAGGAAGATTGAGCCCACCCTCTATGTAGATCAGGCAATGATCCACGACATAGGGTTCAATGCCAATCTTGCCTACGTCCTGTAGGGGCAAGCAAGACATACGGGTAGGATGCCCGATGAGTTGGAGTTCCACGCTGATGGCCAACCATTCTTCGGAGAATGGCCGACATACAAGGAGCTCGTGGCGGATTTCATGGCGTCATTGGACATATGCGTCGTGCTGAATGACTTGATCGCCACTGATCGAGAGTGGATAAAGGGTCGTGTTTCTTTCCGGCTCTACAACAACAATTACACTCTCACCCTCCAGCAATTCTATTCCATTTACAACTGGAATCATGGGAAAGACCAGTACAGGAGGCCGGATAACCAGACAGACTACGATGACATCTTCGCCAAGCTGGTGACTGCGCCTCCAGGCAAGTCTGTGAGCTACCACAACGCTGTCATCGCTGACTTCGAGAATCCTTTTGTGCGGATTCTGCACTGCATGCTCTGTATGACACTTTTTGCTTGTGGTGATCTATCTCTTAGCAAATTCCTAGAGACGTATTTATTCATTCTGTATAAATTGTTGAAGCTTGAGGAGTGCAACTGGGGCACGTTCTTCTTGATGTGCGTGTTGGCCGTGAAGAGGAGTGTGAGGAAATCTCCTATCCACTTTGGGGGGCTGATCACACCATTGGCCCTCTATCATGGGTTGGATTTTTCCCAACTTGCTCTGCTTTCCAGCAGGAACAAGGTCAACCTGCATCATCTACACTGTTCCAACCTCCTTCTTCTCCGTGATGGCTTGGTTTATGCACATTTCCATGTCAATCATGAATATCAAGAACGTTCACTTCTTGACCCCATCTTCAACGTCGAGGGAGCTCAACATTTCAGGTGGCTATCATCACCATCGACGACTCTGATGAAGACGGCGGTAATGATGACAACAATGATGATGGCGACGAGAATGAAGAGGAAGAGGAGGCTTTCACTCCTCTTCGGGTACGAGTAGCACCCCAGAAGCATCCTCGTTTCCACCTGGGTGAATCATCCTCTTCACATCCTCTGCCACCTCAGCCCTGTCAGCAAGGAGAGGATGCCTTTTCTATGCAGGAAATGTATACAATGTTGCAGGATATCCAGTAGATGCAACAATGACACACAATATCATTTGCGGATATTCAGGAGACTACCAATCGGCTCTATGTTAACCAACATGCCATCTACGAGAATGAGCGCCTCCTCCTCGACAACCAACAAAATATCCATGACAGGTTGCATCAGATGGAGATGCAACAACAACCCTTCTATGACAACTACTGGAGCTAGAACTATTTCGGGGGGTACCCTCAACCTCCGCGGATGCCCCAGTATGATTTGAGTTTACAGGGCCAGTACCCATCTTGGGACCCCACAGCCCCACAGTACCCGCCACCACTTGACCAATGATCGGTATCCCTGTTCCACCATTTTAAGGTTGTTTTTGACTATGAGGCCATAGTTGAATTCAAGCTTGGGGGGGGGGTTGGAACAACTTCTATCCTTTCTTTTTCTTAGTTTTTATCATTTATTGCTTTGTATTTTGTCCTTTATTGTTCTTAGTTCATAGTTTTTTTTAGGATCCACACTCTATCTAGTGTAATTGTGGATGTCTAATGTCATGTGTCATCTCTGTGTTTGTACATGGGAATCAGGGGTACATTTGAAAATCTTTAGTGATTTTGCAAGCTTGTGTTGTTCAACCGTGAGCACATGACTTAAAAAAATAATTGGGTTTGTCAACTTTAAAACAGGAAACCACAACTATACATTCTGATGATTCAAGAAAAGTGGACAAATTTGTTTTTTGAGCCTAAACTGACCAAATGATAATGACCTCCTTAATCTAAAAGAAGAGAGAGAAACCTCTTAATTATTACACATGTCAGTAAGGAGGGACACATAATATTTTCTAAAGGTTCAATCAATTAATCTTGTGATCTATCCACCCCATTGTTTTCATACTCCACCATAAGAATTGGAAGCACATTATAGTTTTCATCTTTTGATTGCATAGCATTTAGGTAGGATTGCATTTTATTGCATTGTTGGAAGATTGTGCATAAAAAATTGAAAAAAAAATGAAAAAAATTGTAGAGATATCATGCATGCATACATTCCTAAGTGCATGTCATCATAGTTGCATAACTGATTTCATGTAGTTGCATTAGAACATATTTTTGAGCATTTAGTATAGTATGTGCCTTATTTCTTCTAAGAAACAAGAGAAGCAGGTGACTCATTCTATACTCTCTGAAATACAGTTGTAATGCCTTAAGTATTACATTATGTGAAAGTAAGAACGAAAAAGAAAAAAAAGAAAAAAAGGAATTCTAAAAAAATTAGTGTATATTTTGTAATTTGATAGAAAAAGGGCTTTAGAAAAAAAAACCCAGCTGATTTTAGAGGGAGAAAAGAGCTTGTTTCACCCGTATAATAGGAAGAATAAGCACATAATGTAGTTTTTAGACATTCTATCTTGCATAAGATGGAATTGTAGGAACATGCATCATTCCACCCAAAATGTAGTCATTAGGGCATTTTCATTTGCATATGCATCATTTAGGTCATTGTGGTTATTTGTGCATGTTAAACTGTATTGTTCTTCCATTTCTTCCACAACCACCTATTCCATCCACCCCTTGCTTGAATTGGTAGGCCATCGTGATATTCTCCTCACTCATTAATACTAGGAGAGTTGCTTCCATTTAGATGGTAGTTAGGACGAGCAACATAGATAGAAGATCACAAGATGCACCGACTCTGGACCGGAGGATTTTATTATGTTAACTGCCTTATGTGATAGTGTTCATCAATTTTGAGGTAGATATCTTTTATGGATGATTATTGTTGCCTTGAGGGTAATTATCATTCTGTGGTTAGTGAGGGCCGGAATGTGAATGTATGGCAGGGATCATATGGCGAAGTCTATTGTGATAATCTGTTTTTTTTAATTGACCTTCGCAATTCTATTCTAGAGTTGTGTCGCTCGAGGATGAGCAAGGTTCATGCTTAGGGGAGTTTGATGTGATGATTTTGAGTCGCATTTATAGACTTGTTTTACTTGCATTTTATGTGTTTATTGGTCACTTTGGTGGTTAATATTTCATGATTCACTTACTCGAGTCTATAATCCCTTTCAGTATCAAATATCCCATATTTTATCTTTTTGATCATAAGGAATTATAATAATGGGTTTTATCTCAGCTGATTTGGCTTTGTCTTGCAATTTTAGGAAAAACGAATATATACAGTTGTTGATACCATCGACATCCGTCGATAGTATCGACACAGTCAAATGCAGACATCCACAAGGAGTCAAACAGAGTCGATACAGTCGATGGTAGCGAGTTACTTTCAAGTTTCCAGCGATCAGTCGGTCGATACTATTGACACAAAAGTCGATATTATCGACGCTCTACAACTTCAGTGTCGATAAGGTGATAAAACTGATGCCTAAGGGTGTCGATACCATCGACCCGCATCGATGGTATCGAGTCTGCATCAGACGGGATGACATAAAAGAAGGAAGGCGTGCCGATATCGCGAGGGGTCGATACCATCGACCCGTGTTGATGGTATCGACGCCATCAGATTAATGTTTGTTTTAGATCAGCCCAAATCCAACGGTGGTGATATTTTTGGCGACATAACTTAGTGTTTATACCTAATGACGGCGGCCCAGAGCCAGCTATCACGTCATTATCCGCAACACACATCACGAGGAGAGGAGAAGAAGAGAACAGATCTTAGAAGCATGCCCTAACTGTTCTCAGAGCCGAAGAAGACGTTTTCCACCACTGAAAGGTTGTAGATCGCACATTCTACACCGAGGAACACTTGGATCATCCCCGTTTAGGGGTTTACATCACTTCATCCACGTTTTTCTCCATGTTTCCCCTTTCTTCAATCATGTCTTTCTCTGAGATGAACATGCAGCGCTAATCCCCTTTGTCTTTAGGACCGAGAGTAGCCCGGGTAATCATTGTATGACATTTTTATCATAGTATTCATAATTTGTCTCTTAAATTCGTGGTATGATTTCATTTTCTCCATTATATCATTATGCTTGATCACCCTAGTGATAATCTAATGCCTTTAATTGCTTTGAAAGAAGAATTAACAGTTGAAAAGAGACGAAATTCACATTAACTCATAAATTCCTTGAACAAGGTGATGTACAGTTAATGGTGGAAACCCAGAGGTTGTTTTTAATGCACCTAATTTAGGGTATAGGTTACTACGACGGTGGAACCAACCTAGATTTAGGCAGTGAATTGTATCACGACAGTGAACAACTATGACTACAAGCCACTACCCGGATTGAGAGATGAACTTGTTTAACTATATAGAAATTTATACAACAAGAACCCGCGGTGAAACCACAATCCTAAAGATTCTCATCTAAATTGATTAAACTCAACATTTAATCGATTCCTTTTCTTTCTTTTTTTTTTTTCTTTTTAATCAACTACTAAAACCTTTTGAACCAGTCTAGCTGATTGCAAACAGTTAGTAGTAGTCCACCAATAGTTCAGTGTCCCTGAGTTCGACTCGGGCCTCACAAAGGCCTATATTACATTGACGTGTGCACTTGCATTATGCACACAGTAAAATCGTGTCACTAATCTTAAACAAGATACCAAACTAGTTGTGATCCAAGCAACATGATTTTTGCTCTTGTAGTTGGGTGTAAAGTTTCCTTTTATGAGTTATAACATAATTAGGGTTTCAATTATTTATCCTCATATGTATTTATATGTATCCTCCTTTTTCATCAATAAACATAAATTAAAGTCCTATTAACTTCATATTTCTATCAATAGGGATATTTTATATTATTATGCACAAATTAGGTTATTTTTCTCAAGTACCCATTAAGTTCACTAATATCAACATTAACTTATGCAATGGAACTTTATTCCTATCTATATACAAAAAAATACAATTAGTATTCCATTTCATATATTAAGTGTGCTATACCTATGATTAGTCATATTTTAGTCATTATCTATGAACTCGTGAACGGAGAAGCATATATGTCTTAATAAAAGTGATTACTTACATATTCAACATAATTTAGTTTATTAGGTCTATTTTATGTTAATTAAGATATCATATGTTATTAGGACATCTAGTGGTACCGATGCATCATATGATCTGCAAAACAGGGGCAGGTTATGGTTTAGTTAAACACGATCACCTTAAACATCATCACTATGTTATAAACCTAGAATTAGGCTCCATATATATTTCATCATCATATGAGGATTCATAGATTAAGGATATGAGTATTGTTTCATGTAACCTTCATTAGGGTTTATACTTGATTTAAGAAAAATATGTCCATTAATATTCATTAGGTTGCAATAAGTATTAGAGGTTTATATGTGTCCTTGTTTAG